>CM051261.1:11405872-11988372 GCA_027921565.1 Artemia sinica
ACGCATAGAATGTTGTAGAATCCAAGGAATTTCGGTTCTTGTGAATTATTGATGCTGTTGTGAAACTCTATATATCGATGTCTGTCGAAAATTACCTTGATAAATCGAACTTCAATAAAGCAAAATCCTATATTCAACATTTTTTTTTGTTTCGCTCTTGGGATTTGATAAATCAAGGTTCTATTATTTATGCTGAATCGGGTTTACTTATGTACAAGGCTCGTATTACTGATATGGAGAGAAAGGTATCAATTTTAGAGCGGATGTAACCAACCATGACAAAAATTCAGAGATATTTTGATCATATATGTATTAAAAAATTATCATTGGATTCTAAATATATATATATATATATATATATATATATATATATATATATATATATATATATATATATATATATATATATATATATATATATATATATATATATATATATATGTATATATTATATATATATGTAAACATATATTTAACGTTTAGTGCTAATTTGTAAACATATATTTAACGTTTTGTGCTAATTTGTAAAAACATATTTAACGTTTTGTGCTAATTTGTAAACATATATTTAACGTTTTGTGCTAATTTGTAAACATATATTTAACGTTTTTGTGCTATTTTGTAAACATATATTTAACGTTTTGTGCTAATTTGTAAACATATGTTTAAACGTTATATGCTAATTTGTAAACATATATTTAACGTTTTGTGAGTAGAAAGGGAGGTGCTACTCCGAACGGGGCACCATATATGGGCATAGAGTCCCTAGGGAGAACACGTGGTTAATGGGGTCAATGACCTAAATTTCCAAAGGTCGATTTATTTGCTGTTTCCAAGGAGAATTGTTTCTGGAAGTTTATTAATATCTTTGGAGTTCGACCAGAATTGTTTCCGGGGCAAAGTTTAGATCACACGTGACAGATTATGTCATGGATGATTGATTTGACACGAAAGGGGAATTAATTTGTTGTTTCTAAGGGGAATTATTGATTCAAGAAAGGGGAATTAATTTGTTGTTTCTAAGGGGAATTATTGATTCACGAAAGGGGGATTAATTTGTTGTTTCTAAGGGGAATTATTGATTCAAGAAAGGGGAATTAATTTGTTGTTTCTAAGGAAAGGTGGGGAAGAGATATATTGATTGCGTAATCGAAGGGAGAGAATTCCCGAGAAATTGATTACATAATCGGTAGAACCCTATCAGGAGCTCGTGACGGGAATCCATTTATGTGCATAGAATGACGTAATCGACTAAGACAATTGGATTTCTGAGAAATTGATTACATAATCGGTAGAACCTAATCAATTGGACGTAATTCTGATAAAACCCTTACATAATCGGTAGAACCCTATCACGTAAGAACAGTCATATAGAAGATCATGACGGGGGTCTATATATGGGCATAGAATGACGTAATCGACTAAGACAGTTGGATTTCTGAGAAATTGATTACATAATCGGTAGAACCCTATCAGAAGGTCATGACGGGAATCCATATATGGGCATAGAATGACGTAATCGACTAGGACAAATGGATTTCTGAGAAATTGATTACATAATCGGTAGAACCCTATCAGAAGGTCATGACGGGGGTCTATATATGGGCATAGAATGACGTAATCGACTAAGACAATTGGATTTCTGAGAAATTGATTACATAATCGGTAGAACCCTATCAGAAGGTCATGACGGAGGTCCATATATGGGCATAGAATGACGTAATCGACTAGGACAGTTGGATTTCTGAGAAATTGATTACATAATCGGTAGAACCCTATCAGAAGGTCATGACGGGGGTCCATATATGGGCATAGAATGACGTAATCGACTAAGACAATTTGATTTCTGAGAAATTGATTACATAATCGGTAGAACCCTATCAGAAGGTCATGACGGGGGTCTATATATGGGCATAGAATGACGTAATCGACTAAGACAATTGGATTTCTGAGAAATTTATTACATAATCGGTAGAACCCTATCAGGAGGTCCTGACGGAACAAGTTCCTTTCTTAATGTCCATCCTAAACCCATTTTTCAACTTGAAGTACTTATCTTTTTCACCCACAACTATACTTTACAGCTTTTTGGATACCTCAACACCAAGAAATACTTTTCAAAGACCATTTCAGAGCAAGTTACTTTCTTAGTGTCCCTCCTAAACCCATTTTCCAACTTGAAGTACTTATCTTTTTCACCTACAACTATACTTTACAGCTTTTTGGATACCTCAACACCAAGAAATACTTTTTCAAAGACCATTTCAGAGCAAGTTACTTTCTTAATGTCCCTCCTAAACCCATTTTCCAACTTGAAGTACTTATCTCTTTCATCCACAACTATACTTTACAGCTTTTTGGTTACCTCAACACCAAGAAATACTTTTCAAAGACCATTTCAGAGCAAGTTACTTTCTTAATGTCCCTCCTAAACCCTTTTTTCAACTTGAAGTACTTATCTTTTTCACCCACAACTATACTTTACAGCTTTTTGGATACCTCAACACCAAGAAATACTTTTCAAAAGACATTTCAGAGCAAGTTACTTTCTTAATGTCCCTCCTAAACCCATTTTCCAACTTGAAGTACTTATCTTTTTCACCCACAACTATACTTTACAGCTTTTTGGATACCTCAACACCAAGAAATACTTTTCAAAGACCATTTCAGAGCAAGTTACTTTCTTAATGTCCCTCCTAAACCACCATTTTTCCAACTTGAAGTACTTATCTCTTTCATCCACAACTATACTTTACAGCTTTTTGGTTACCTCAACACCAAGAAATACTTTTCAAAGACCATTTCAGAGCAAGTTCCTTTCTTAATGTCCCTCCTAAACCCATTTTCCAACTTGAAGTACTTATCTTTTTTCATCCACAACTATACTTTACAGCTTTTTGGATACCTCAACACCAAGAAATACTTTTCAAAGACCATTTCAGAGCAAGTTACTTTCTTAATGCCCTCCTAAGCCCATTTTCCAATTTGAAGTACTTATCTTTTTCACCCACAACTATACTTTACAGCTTTTTGGATACCTAAACACCAAGAAATACTTTTCAAAGATCATTTCAGAGCAAGTTACTTTCTTAATGTCCCTCCTAAACCTATTTTACAAGTTGAAGTACTTATCTTTTTCACCCACAACTCTACAGCTTTTTGGATACCTCAACACCAAGAAATACTTTTCAAAGACCATTTCAGAGCAAGTTACTTTCTTAATGTCCCTCCTAAACCATTTTCCAACTTGAAGTACTTATCTTTTTCATCCACCACTATACTTCACAGCTTTTTGGATACCTCAACACCAAGAAATACTTTTCAAAGACCATTTCAGAGCAAGTTACTTTCTTAATGTCCCTCCTAAACCCATTTTCCAACTTGAAGTACTTATCTTTGTCATCCACAACTATACTTTACAGCTTTTTTGGATACCTCAACACCAAGAAATACTTTTCAAAGACCATTTCAGAGCAAGTTACTTTCTTAATGTCCCTCCTAAACCCATTTTCCAATTTGAAGTACTTATCTTTTTCACCCACAACTATACTTTACAGCTTCTTGGATACCTCAACACCAAGAAATACTTTTCAAAGACCATTTCAGAGCAAGTTATTTTCTTAATGTCCCTCCTAAACCCATTTTACAAGTTGAAGTACTTATCTTTTTCACCCACAACTATACTTTGCAGCTTTTTGGATACCTCAACACCAAGAAATACTTTTCAAAGACCATTTCAGAGCAAGTTACTTTCTAAATGTCCCTCCTAAACCCATTTTCCAACTTGAAGTACTTATCTTTTTCACCCATATCTATACTTTACAGCTTTTTGGATACCTCAACACCCAGAAATACTTTTCAAAGACCATTTCAGAGCAAAGTACTTTCTTAATGTCCCTCCTAAACCCATTTTCCAACTTGAAGTACTTATCTTTTTCACCCACAACTATACTTTACAGCTTTTTGGATACCTCAACACCAAGAAATACTTTTCAAAGACCATTTCATAGCAAGTTACTTTCTTAATGTCCCTCCTAAACCCATTTTCCAACTTGAAGTACTTATCTCTTTCATTCACATCTATACTTTACAGCTTTTTGATACCTCAACACCAGAAATACTTTTCAAAGACCATTTCAGAGCAAGTTCCTTTCTTAATGTCCCTCCTAAACCCATTTTCCAACTTAGCTTAGTTTTATTTAGAGTTCTAGTTTAGTTTAGTTTTTAGTTAAGAGTTTAGAGTTTTACCATAGAGTCTTAGCTTAGAGTTTTAGTTAGAGTTAAAGTTTATTTTAGTTAAAGTTAAGAATTTAGAGTTTTAGTTTAGTATCATAGCTTAGATTTTTACTTAAAGTTATAGTTTGGTTAAGTTTTAGTTAAGAGTATCGAGTTTTAGCTGAGTCTTAGCTTAGAGTTTTTGTTAGAGTTCTAGTTTAGTTTAGTTTTAGTTAAGAGTTTTAGCTTAGACTTAGAGTTTCAATTAGAGTTCTAGTTTGGTTTTAGTTTTAGTTAAGAGTTTAGAGTTTTTAGCTTAGAGTCTTAGTTTAGAGTTTTTGTTGAAGTTCTAGTTTAGTTTAGTTTTAGTTTAGAGTTTTAGCTTAGACTTAGAGTTTCAATTAGAGTTCTAGTTTGGTTTAGTTTTTTAGTTAAGAGTTTAGAGTTTTTAGCTTAGAGTCTTAGCTTAGTTTTTTATTTAGAGTTCTAGTTTTAATTTAGTTTTAGTTAAGAGTTTAGAGTTTTACCATAGAGTCTTAGCTTAGAGTTTTAGTTTAGAGTTAAAGTTTAGTTTAGTTACAGTTTAAGAATTTAGATTTTTAGCTTAGAGTCATAGCTTAGAGTTTTACTTAAAGTTATAGTTTGGTTAAGTTTTAGTTAAGAGTTTAGATTTTTTAGCTGAGTCTTAGCTTAGAGTTTTTGTTAGAGTTTTAGTTTAGTTTTAGTTAAGAGTTTAGAGTTTTACCTTAGAGTCTTAGCTTAGAGTTTTTGTTAGAGTTCTAGTTTAGTTTAATTTTAGTTAAGAATTTGATGTTTTACCTTTGAGTTTCAGTTAGAGTTCTAGTTTAGTTTACTTTTAGTTAAGAGTTTAGTGTTTTACCTTAGAGTCTTAGCTTAGAGTTTTAGTTAGAGTTTTAGTTTAGTTTTAGTTAAGAGTTTAGAATTTTAGCTTAGAGTCTTAGTTTAGAGTTTTTGTTGAAGTTCTAGTTTTAGTTAAAAGTTTAGAGTTTTTAGCTTAGACTTAGAGTTTCAATTAGAGTTCTAGTTTGGTTTAGTTTAGTTAAGAGTTTAGAGTTTTTAGCTTAGAGTCTTAGCTTAGTTTTATTTAGAGTTCTAGTTTAATTTAATTTTAGTTAAGAATTTGATGTTTTACCTTTGAGTTTCAGTTAGAGTTCTAGTTTAGTTTACTTTTAGTTACGAGTTTAGTGTTTTACCTTAGAGTCTTAGCTTAGAGTTTTAGTTAGATTTCTAGTTTATTAATATCTTTGGAGTTCGACCAGAATTGTTTCCGGGGCAAAGTTTAGATCACACTGTGACAGATGATGTCATGGTTGATTGATTTACACGAAAGGGGAATTAATTTGTTGTTTCTAAGGGGAATTATTGATTCAAGAAAGGGGAATTAATTTGTTGTTTCTAAGGGGAATTATTGATTCACGAAAGGGGAATTAATTTTGTTGTTTCTAAGGGGAATTATTGATTCAAGAAAGGGGAATTAATTTGTTGTTTCTAAGGGAAGGTGGGGAAGAGATATATTGATTGCGTAATCGAAGGGAGAAAATTCCCGAGAAATTGATTACATAATCGGTAGAACCCTATCAGGAGCTCGTGACGGGAATCCATTTATGTGCATAGAATGACGTAATCGACTAAGACAATTGGATTTCTGAGAAATTGATTACATAATCGGTAGAACCCTATCAGAAGATCATGAATGGGGGTCTATATATGGGCATAGAATGACGTAATCGACTAAGACAGTTAGATTTTCTGATGAAATTGATTACATAATCGGTAGAACCCTATCAGAAGGTCATGACGGGAATCCATATATGGGCATAGAATGACTGTAATCGACTAGGACAAATGGATTTCTGAGAAATTGATTACATAATCGGTAGAACCCTATCAGAAGGTCATGACGGGGGTCTATATATGGGCATAGAATGACTTAATCGACTAAGACAATTGGATTTCTGAGAAATTGATTACATAATCGGTAGAACCCTATCAGAAGGTCATGACGGAGGGTCCATATATGGGCATAGAATGACGTAATCGACTAGGACAGTTGGATTTCTGAAAAATTGATTACATAATCGGTAGAACCCTATCAGAAGGTCATGACGGGGGTCATTATATGGGCATAGAATGATGTAATCGACTAAGACAATTCGATTCTGAGAAATTGATTACATAATCGGTAGAACCCTATAAGAGGTCATGACGGGGGTCTATATATGGGCATAGAATGACGTAATCGACTAAGACAATTGGATTTCTGAGAAATTGATTACATAATCGGTAGAGACCCCTATCAGGAGGTCCTGACGGGAACAAGTTCCTTTCTTAATGTCCATCCTAAACCCATTTTTCAACTTGAAGCACTTATCTTTTTCACCCACAACTATACTTTACAGCTTTTTGGATACCTCAACACCAAGAAATACTTTTTCAAAGACCATTTCAGAGCAAGTTACTTTCTTAATGTCCCTCCTAAACCCATTTTCCAACTTGAAGTATTTATCTTTTTCACCTACAACTATACTTTACAGCTTTTTGGATACCTCAACACCAAGAAATACTTTTCAAAGACCATTTCAGAGCAAGTTACTTTCTTAATGTCCCTCCTAAACCCATTTTCCAACTTGAAGTACTTATCTTTTTCACCTACAACTATACTTTACGGCTTTTTGGTTACCTCAACACCAAGAAATACTTTTCAAAGACCATTTCAGAGCAAGTTACTTTCTTAATGTCCCTCCTAAACCCTTTTTTTTTCAACTTGAAGTACTTATCTTTTTCATCCACAACTATACTTTACAGCTTTTTGGATAACCTCAACACAAGAAATACTTTTCAAGACCATTTCAGAGCAAGCTACTTTCTTAATGTCCCTCCTAAACCCATTTTTACAAGTTGAAGTACTTATCTTTTTTAATGTCACCCACATCTATACTTTACAGCTTTTTGGATACCTCAACACCAAGAAATACTTTTCAAAGACCATTTCAGAGCAAGTTACTTTCTTAATGTCCCTCCTAAACCCATTTTCCAACTTGAAGTACTTATCTTTTTCACCCACAACTATACTTTACAGCTTTTTGGATACCTCAACACCAAGAAATACTTTTCAAAAGACATTTCAGAGCAAGTTACTTTCTTAATGTCCCTCCTAAAACCCATTTTCCAACTTGAAGTACTTATCTTCTTCACCCACAACTATAGTTTACAGCTTTTTTGGATACCTCAACACCAAGAAATACTTTTCAAATACCATTTCAGAGCAAGTTACTTTCTTAATGTCCCTCCTAAACCCATTTTCAACTTGAAGTACTTATCTCTTTCATCCACAACTATACTTTACAGCTTTTTGGTTACCTCAACACCAAGAAATACTTTTCAAAGACCATTTCAGAGCAAGTTCCTTTCTTAATGTCCCTCCTAAACCCATTTTCCAACTTGAAGTACTTATCTTTTTCATCCACAACTATACTTTACAGCTTTTTGGATACCTCAACACCAAGAAATACTTTTCAAAGAAGCCATTTCAGAAGCAAGTTTACTTTTACTTAATGTCCCTCCTAAGCCCATTTTCCAAACCTTTGAAGTAAGTACTTATCTTTTTCACCGCCACAACTATACTTTACAGCTTTTTGGATACCTAATACTTTTTCAAAGATCATTTCAGAGTACAAAGTTACTTTCTTAATGTCCCTCCTAAACCTATTTTACAAGTTGAAGTACTTATCTTTTTCACCCCACAAACTATACTTTACAGCTTTTTGGATACCTCAACACCAAGAAATACTTTTCAAAGACCATTTCAGAGCAAGTTACTTTCTTAATGTCCCTCCTAAACCATTTTCCAACTTGAAGTACTTATCTTTTTCATCCACAACTATACTTTACAGCTTTTTGGATACCTCAACACCAAGAAATACTTTTCAAAGACCATTTCAGAGCAAGTTACTTTCTTAATGTCCCTCCTAAACCCATTTTCCAACTTGAAGTACTTATCTTTTTCATCCACAACTATACTTTACAGCTTTTTGGATACCTCAACACAAGAAATACTTTTCAAAGACCATTTCAGAGCAAGTTACTTTCTTAATGTCCCTCCTAAACCCATTTTACAAGTTGAAGTACTTATCTTTTTCACCCACAACTATACTTTACAGCTTTTTGGATACCTCAACACCAAGAAATACTTTTCAAAGACCATTTCAGAGCAAGTTACTTTCTTAATGTCCCTCCTAAACCCATTTTCCAACTTGAAGTACTTATCTTTTTCACCCACATCTATACTTTACAGCTTTTTGGATACCTCAACACCAAGAAATACTTTTCAAAGACCATTTCAGAGCAAGTACTTTCTTAATGTCCCTCCTAAACCCATTTTCCAACTTGAAGTTACTTTATCTTTTTTCACCCACAACTATACTTTACAGCTTTTTGGATACCTCAACACCAAGAAATTACTTTTCAAAGACCATTTCAGAGCAAGTTACTTTCTTAATGTCCCTCGTAAACCCATTTTCCAACTTGAAGTACTTATCTCTTTCATTCACATCTATACTTTACTTATTTTTGGATACCTCAACACCAAGAAATACTTTTCAAAGACCATTTCAGAGCAAGTTCCTTTTTTAATGTCCCTCCTAAACCCATTTTCCAACTTAGCTTAGTTTTATTTAGAGTTCTATTTTAGTTTAGTTTTTAGTTAAGAGTTTAGAGTTTTACCATAGAGTCTTAGCTTAGAGTTTTAGTTAGAGTTAAAGTTTAGTTTAGTTAAAGTTAAGAATTTAGAGTTTTAGCTTAGTGTCATAGCTTAGATTTTACTTAAAGTTTTAGTTTGGTTAAGTTTTAGTTAAGAGTTTCGAGTTTTAGCTGAGTCTTAGTTTAGAGTTTTTGTTAGAGTTCTAGTTTAGTTTTAGTTAAGAGTTTAGAGTTTTAGCTTAGAGTCTTAGTTTAGAGTTTTTGTTGAAGTTCTAGTTTAGTTTAGTTTTAGTTTAGAGTTTTAGCTTAGACTTAGAGTTTCAATTAGAGTTCTAGTTTGGTTTAGTTTTTAGTTAAGAGTTTAGAGTTTTTAGCTTAGAGTCTTAGCTTAGTTTTTATTTAGAGTTCTAGTTTAATTTAGTTTTAGTTAAGAGTTTAGAGTTTTACCATAGAGTCTTAGTTTAGATTTTAGTTAGAGTTAAAAGTTTAGTTTAGTTTACAGTTAAGAATTTAGATTTTTAGCTTAGAGTCATAGCTTAGAGTTTTACTTAAAGTTATAGTTTTTGGTTAAGTTTTTAGTTAAGAGTTTAGATTTTAGCTGAGTCTTAGCTTAGAGTTTTTGTTAGAGTTCTAGTTTAGTTTTAGTTAAGAGTTTAGAGTTTTACCTTAGAGTCTTAGCTTAGAGTTTTTTGTTAGAGTTCTAGTTTAGTTTTAATTTTAGTTAAGAATTTGATGTTTTACCTTTGAGTTTCAGTTAGAGTTCTAGTTTAGTTTTCTTTTAGTTAAGAGAGTTTAGTGTTTTACCTTAGAGTCTTAGCTTAGAGTTTTAGTTAGAGTTCTAGTTTAGTTTAGTTTTAGTTAAGAGTTTAGAATTTTAGCTTAGAGTCTTAGTTTAGAGTTTTTGTTGAAGTTCTAGTTTTTAGTTAAAAGTTTAGAGTTTTTAGCTTAGACTTAGAGTTTCAATTAGAGTTCTAGTTTGGTTAGTTTTAGTTAAGAGTTTTAGAGTTTTTTAGCTTAGAGTCTTTGCTTAGTTTTATTTAGAGTTCTAGTTTAATTTAATTTTAGTTAAGAATTTGATGTTTTACCTTTGAGTTTTCGGTTAGAGTTCTAGTTTAGTTTACTTTTAGTTAAGAGTTTAGTTTAAGTTTACTACCTTAGAGTCTTAGCTTAGAGTTTTAGTTAGAGTTCTAGTTTAGTTTAGTTTTAGTTTTTAGTTTTAAGAGTTTTTCCAGAATTTTAGCTTAGAGTCTTAGCTTAGAGTTTTTTGTTAGAGTTCTAGTTTATTTTAGTTTTAGTTAAGAGTTTAGAGTTTTTAGTTTTAGAGTCTTAGCTTAGGAGAGTTTTTGTTGAAGTTCTAGTTTAGTTTAGTTTTAGTTAATAGTTTAGAGTCTTAGCTTAGAGTTTTTGTTAGAGTCGAAGTTTAGTTTAGTAATAGTTAAGAGTTTAGAGTTTTAGCTTAGAGTCTTAGCTTAGAGTTTTTGTTAGAGTTCTAGTTTAGTTTAGATATAGTTTAAGCGTTTGGAGTTTTACCTTCGAGACTTAGCTTAGAGTTTTAGTTTAGTTTAGTTTTAGTTAAGAGTTTAGAGTTTTTTTTGCAGCTTAGAGTCTCAGCTTAGAATTTTTTTAGAGTTCTAGTTTAGTGTCGTTAAAGTTAAGAGTTTAGTGTTTTTAGCTTAGAGTCTTAGTTTAGAGTTTTTGTTGAAGTTCCTAGTTTAGTTTAGCTTTAGTTTAGAGTTTTAGCTTAGACTTAGAGTTTTAATTAGAGTTCTAGTTTAGTTTAGTTTAGTTAAGAGTTTAGAGTTTTTTGCTTAGAGTCTTAGCTTAGTTTTATTTAGAGTTCTAGTTTAGTTTAGTTTTAGTTAAGAGTTTAGAGTTTTACCATAGAGTCTTAGCTTAGAGTTTTAGTTAGAGTTAAAGTTTAGTTTAGTTAAAGTTAAGATTTAGAGTTTTAGCTTAGTGTCATAGCTTAGATTTTTACTTAAAGTTATAGTCTGGTCAAGTTTTAGTTAAGAGTTTCGAGTTTTAGCTGAGTCTTAGCTTAGAGTTTTTGTTAGAGTTCTAGTTTAGTTTTTAGTTAAGAGTTTAGAGTTTTACCTTAGAGTCTTAGCTTAGAGTTTTGTGTTAGAGTTCTAGTTTAGTTTAATTTTAGTTAAGAGTTTGATGTTTTACCTTTGAGTTTCAGTTAGAGTTCTAGTTTAGTTTTACTTTTAGTTAAGAGTTTGGTGTTTTACCTTAGAGTCTTAGCTTAGACGTCTAGTCTAGTTTAGTTTTAGTTAAGAGTTTAGGATTTTAGCTTAGAGTCTTAGCTTAGAGGTTTTTTAGAGTTCTAGTTTATTTTAGTTTTAGTTAAGAGTTTAGAGGTTTTTAGCTTAGAGTTTTAGCTTAGAGTTTTTGTCGAAGTTCTAGTTTAGTTTAGTTTTAGTTAATAGTTTAGAGTTTTAGCTTAGAGTCTTAGCTTAGAGTTTTTGTTAGAGTTGAAGTTTAGTTTAGTAATAGTTAAGAGTTTAGAGTTTTAGCTTAGAGTCTTAGCTTAGAGTTATAGTTAGAGTTGAAGTTTAGTTTAGTTATAGTTAAGAATTTAGAGTTTTTTAGCTTAGAGTCCTAGTTTAGAGTTTTTGTTAGAGTTCTAGTTTAGTTTAGTTAAGAGTTTAGAGTTTTATCAGAGAGTCATAGCTTAGAGTTTTTGTTGAAGTTGAAGTTTAGTTTAGTCACAGTTAAGAATTTAGAGTTTTTAGCTTAGAGTCTTAGCTTAGAGTTTTACTTAGAGTTCTAGTTTAGTTTAGTTTTAGTTAAGAGTTTAGAGTTTTATCTTAGAGTCTTAGCTTAGAGTTTTTGTTGAAGTTCTAGTTTAGTTTAGTTTAAGAGTTTAGAGTTCTACCTTAGAGTCTTAGCTTAGAGTTTTACATAGAGTTGAAGTTTTAGTTTAGTTATAGTTAAGGGTTTAGATTTTTAGCTTGAGTCTTAGCTTAGAGTTTTAGTTAGAGTTCTAGCTTAGTTTAGTTTTAGTTAAGAGTTTTAGAGTTTTACCTTAAAGTCTTAGCTTAGAGTTTTTTAGTTTGAGAGTTCTAGTTTAGTTTAGTTTTAGTTAAGAGTTTTAAGTTTTACCTTAAAGTCTTATATTAGAGTTTTTTTTAGTTAGGGTTGAAGTTTCGTTTAGTTTAGTTATAGTTAAGAGTTTATAGTTTTAGCTTAGAGTCGTAGCTTAGAGTTTTTAAGTTAGAGTTATTGTTTAGTTTAGTTTTAGTTAATTGTTATACCTTAGAGGTTTAGCCTAGAATCTTAGCTTAGAGATTTTTAGTTAGAGTTGAAGATTTAGTCTAAACTAGCATAACCACAAAATTCCACAATATTGCATAGAAATACCAAAACCATAGGTTAGGTTAGGTTAGAGGTTAGGTTTGTCCACGTTTAAATTAGAGGTTAGCTTTCTCCACGTTTAAGTTAGGTTAGATTGGGTTAGCTTATCATGAGCACTCATGAAAAGCTAAACTAATCTAACTGGTACAAAGTCGACATGGGGGGATAGATAGCTTTTTGCACCGCGGGACCCGGGAAGCGCCGCGGGAAGCACCGCGGGATTAGGTTAGATTAAGTTAGGTTAGGTAAGTTAGGTTAGGTTAGCTAAGTTAGGTTAGGTTTGCTAGTAAACATCTCTCCATGTTTAAGTTAGGTTAGGTTATGCTAGATTAAGTTATGTTAGGTTAGGTTAGGTTAGGTTAGCCTACGTACGCGCGCGCGTACGTAGGCTAACCTAACCTAACTTAACCTAACCTAACATAACTGAATCTAGCATAACATAACCTAACCTAACTTAAACATGGAGAGATGTTTACTAGCTAACCTAACCTAACTTAGCTAACCTAACCTTACTTACCTAACCTGACTTAACCTAACCTAATCCCGCGGTGCTTCCCGCGGCGCTCCCGGTGCTTCCCGGGCCCATCGGCGCTTCCCGGGTCCCGCGGTGCAAAAAGCTATCTATCCCCCATGTCGACTTGTACCAGTTAGATTAGGTTAGCTTATCATGAGTGCTCATGATAAGCTAACCTAATCTAACCTAACTTAAACGTGGAGAAAGCTAACCTCTAACTTAAACGTGGAGAAACCTAACCTCTAACCTAACCTAATCTAACCTATGGTTTTGGTATTTCTATGCAATATTTTGGAATTTTGTGGTTATGCTAGTTTAGACTAAACTTCAACTCTAACTAAATCTCTAAGCTAAGATTCTAGGCTAAACCTCTAAGCTATAACTCTTAACTAAAACTAAACTAAACAATAACTCTAACTAAAACTCTAAGCTACGACTCTAAGCTAAAACTATAAACTCTTAACTATAACTAAACTAAACGAAACTTCAACCCTAACTAAAACTCTAATCTAAGACTTTAAGGTAAAACTTAAAACTCTTAACTAAAACTAAACTAAACTAGAACTCTAACTAAAACTCTAAGCTAAGACTTTAAGGTAAAACTCTAAACTCTTAACTAAAACTAAACTAAGCTAGAACTCTAACTAAAACTCTAAGCTAAGACTCCAAGCTAAAACTCTAAACCCTTAACTATAACTAAACTAAACTTCAACTCTATGTAAAACTCTAAGCTAAGACTCTAAGGTAGAACTCTAAACTCTTAACTAAACTAAACTAGAAGATCAACAAAAACTCTAAGCTAAGACTCTAAGATAAAACTCTAAACTCTTAACTAAAACTAAACTAAACTAGAACTCTAAGTAAAACTCTAAGCTAAGACTCTAAGCTAAAAACTCTAAATTCTTAACTATGACTAAACTAAACTTCAACTTCAACAAAAACTCTAAGCTATGACTCTATGATAAAACTCCAAACTCTTAACTAAACTAAACTAGAACTCTAACAAAAACTCTAAACTAGGACTCTAAGCTAAAAAACTCTAAATTCTTAACTATAACTAAACTAAACTTCAACTCTAACTATAACTCTAAGCTAAGACTCTAAGCTAAAACTCTAAACTCTTAACTATTACTAAACTAAATTTCAACTCTAGCAAAAACTCTAAGCTAAAACTCTAAACTATTAACTAAAACTGAACTAAACTAGAACTTCGACAAAAATTCTAAGCTAAAACTCTAAGCTAAAAACCTCTAAACTCTTAACTAAAAACTAAAATAAACTAGAACTCTAACAAAACCTCTAAGCTAAGACTCTAAGCTAAAATCCTAAACTCTTAACTAAACTAAACTAGACTAGAAGTCTAAGCTAAGACTCTAAGGTAAAACACCAAACTCTTAACTAAAAGTAAACTAAACTAGAACTCTAACTGAAACTCAAAGGTAAAACATCAAACTCTTAACTAAAATTAAACTAAACTAGAACTCTAACAAAACTCTAAGCTAAGACTCTAAGGTAAAACTCTAAACTCTTAACTAAAACTAAACTAGAACTCTAACAAAAACTCTAAGCTAAGACTCAGCTAAAACTCGAAACTCTTAACTAAAACTTAACCAGACTATAACTTTAAGTAAAAATCTAAGCTATGACACTAAGCTAAAACTCTAAATTCTTAACTTTAACTAAACTAAACTTTAACTCTAACTAAAACTCTAAGCTAAGACTCTAAGCAAAAAAAACTCTAAACTCTTAACTAAAACTAAACTAAACTAGAACTCTAATTAAAACTCTAAGTCTAAGCTAAAACTCTAAACTAAAGCTAAACTAAACTAGAACTTCAACAAAAACTCTAAACTAAGACTCTAAGCTAAAAACACTAAACTCTTAACTTTAACGACACTAAACTAGAACTCTAACAAAAATTCTAAGCTGAGACTCTAAGCTAAAAAACTCTTAACTAAAACTAAACTAAACTAAAACTCTAAGCTAAGTCTCGAAGGTAAAACTCCAAACGCTTAAAACTATATCTAAACTAAACTAGAACTCTAACAAAAACTCTAAGCTAAGACTCTAAGCTAAAACTCTAAACTCTTAACTATTACTAAACTAAACTTCAACTCTAACAAAAACTCTAAGCTAAGACTCTAAACTATTAACTAAAACTAAACTAGAACTTCAACAAAAACTCTAAGCTAAGACTCTAAAACTAAAAACTCTAAACTCTTAACTAAAACTAAACTAGAACTCTAACTAAAACTCTAAGCTAAGACTCTAAGGTAAAACACTAAACTCTTAACTAAAAAAACTAAACTAGAACTCTAACTGAAACTCAAAGGTAAAACATCAAATTCTTAACTAAAATTAAATTAAACTAGAACTCTAAATAAAACTAAGCAAAGACTCTAAGCTAAAAACTCTAAACTCTTAACTAAAACTAAACCAAACTAGAACTCTAATTGAAACTCTAAGTCTAAGCTAAAAACTCTAAACTTTTAACTAAAACTAGAACTTCAACAAAAACTCTAAACTAAGACTCTAAGCTAAAATTCTAAACTCTTAACTAAAACTAAACTAAACTAGAACTCTAACTAAAACTCTAAGCTAAGACTCTAAGGTAAAACACTAAACTCTTAACTAAAAGAAAACTAACTAGAACTCTAAACTGAAACTCAAAGTAAAACATCAAATTCTTAACTAAAATTAAACTAACTAGAACTCTAACAAAAACTCTAAGCTAAGACTCTAAGGTAAAACTCTAAACTCTTAACTAAAACTAAACTAAACTAGAACTCTAACAAAAACTCTAAGCTAAGACTCAGCTAAAAATCTAAACTCTTAACTAAAACTTAACCAAACTATAACTTTAAGTAAAACTCTAAGCTATGACTCTAAGCTAAAAATCTAAATTCTTAACTGTAACTAAACTAAACTTTAACTCTAACTAAAACTCTAAGCTAAGACTCTATGGTAAAACTCTAAACTCTTAACTAAAACTAAATTAAACTAGAACTCTAAATAAAACTAAGCTAAGACTCTAATCTAAAAACTCTAAACTCTTAACTAAAACTAAACCAAACTAGAACTCTAATTGAAACTCTAAGTCTAAGCTAAAACTCTAAACTAAAACTAAACTAAACTAGAACTTCAACAAAAACTCTAAACTAAGACTCTAAGCTAAAACTCTAAACTCTTAACTAAACTAAACTAAACTAGAACTCTAACAAAACTCTAAACTAAGACTCAGCTAAAACTCGAAACTCTTAACTAAAACTTAACCAAACTATACTTTAAGTAAAAATCTAAGCTATGACACTAAGCTAAAACTCTAAATTCTTAACTTTAACTAAACTAAACTTTAACTCTAACTAAAAACTCTAAGCTAAGACTCTATGGTAAAACTATAAACTCTTAACTAAAACTAAACTGAAATAGAACTCTAAATAAAACTAAGCTAAGTTGGAAAATGGGTCTAGGAGGGACATTAAGATAGGAACTTGCTCTGAAATGGTCTTTGAAAAGTATTTCTTGGTGATGAGGTATCCAAAAATAAGTAAAGTATAGATGTGAATGAAAGAGATAAGTACTTCAAGTTGGAAAATGGGTTTAGGAGGGACATTAAGAAAGTAACTTGCTCTGAAATGGTCTTTGAAAAGTATTTCTTGGTGTTGAGGTATCCAAAAAGCTGTAAAGTATAGTTGTGGGTGAAATAGATAAGTACTTCAAGCTGGAAAAATGGTTTAGGAGGGACATTAAGAAAGTACTTTGCTCTGAAATGGTCTTTGAAAAGTATTTCTTGGTGTTGAGGTATCCAAAAAGCTGTAAAGTATAGATGTGGGTGAAAAAAAGATAAGTACTTCAAGTTGGAAAATGGGTTTAGGAGGGACATTAAGAAAGTAACTTGCTCTGAAATGGTCTTTGAAAAGTATTTCTTGGTGTTGAGGTATCCAAAAAGCTGTAAAGTATAGTTGTGGGTGAAAAAGATAAGTACTTCAACTTGTAAAATGGGTTTAGGAGGGACATTAAGAAAGTAACTTGCTCTGAAATGGTCTTTGAAAAGTATTTTCTTGGTGTTGAGGTATCCAAAAAAGCTGTAAAGTATAGTTGTGGGTGAAAAAGATAAGTACTTCAAATTGGAAAATGGGTTTAGGAGGGACATTAAGAAAGTAACTTGCTCTGAAACGGTCTTTGAAAAGTATTTCTTGGTGTTGAGGTATCCAAAAAGCTGGAAAGTATAGTTGTGGATGAAAAAGATAAGTACTTCAAGTTGGAAAATGGGTTTAGGAGGGACATTAAGAAAGTAACTTGCTCTGAAATGGTCTTTGAAAAGTATTTCTTGGTGTTGAGGTATCCAAAAAGCTGTAAAGTATAGTTGTGGATGAAAAAGATAAGTACTTCAAGTTGGAAAATGGTTTAGGAGGGACATTAAGAAAGTAACTTGCTCTGAAATGGTCTTTGAAAAGTATTTCTTGGTGTTGAGGTATCCAAAAAGCTGTAAAGTATAGTTGTGGGTGAAAAAGATAAGTACTTCAACTTGTAAAATAGGTTTAGGAGGGACATTAAGAAAGTAACTTGCTCTGAAATGATCTTTGAAAAGTATTAAGTATCCAAAAAGCTGTAAAGTATAGTTGTGGGTGAAAAAGATAAGTACTTAAAATTGGAAAATGGGCTTAGGAGGGACATTTAAGAAAGTAACTTGCTCTGAAATGGTCTTTGAAAAGTATTTCTTGGTGTTGAGGTATCCAAAAAGCTGTAAAGTATAGTTGTGGATGAAAAAGATAAGTACTTCAAGTTGGAAATGGGTTTAGGAGGGACATTAAGAAAGGAACTTGCTCTGAAATGGTCTTTGAAAAGTATTTCTTGGTGTTGAGGTAACCAAAAAGCTGTAAAGTATAGTTGTGGATGAAAGAGATAAGTACTTCAAGTTGGAAAATGGGTTTAGGAGGGACATTAAGAAAGTAACTTGCTCTGAAATGGTGTTTGAAAAGTATTTCTTGGTGTTGAGGTATCCAAAAAGCTGTAAAGTATAGTTTGTGGGTGAAAAAGATAAGTACTTCAAGTTGGAAAATGGGTTTAGGAGGGACATTAAGAAAGTAACTTGCTCTGAAATGGTGTTTGAAAATTATTTCTTGGTGTTGAGGTATCCAAAAAGCTGTAAAGTATAGTTGTGGATGAAAAAGATAAGTACTTCAAGTTGGAAAATGGTTTAGGAGGGACATTAAGAAAGTAACTTGCTCTGAAATGGTCTTTGAAAAGTATTTTCTTGTGTTGAGGTATCCAAAAAATTGTAAAGTATAGTTGTGGGTGAAAAAGATAAGTACTTCAACTTGTAAAATAGGTTTAGGAGGGACATTAAGAAAGTAACTTGCTCTGAAATGATCTTTGAAAAGTATTAAGTATCCAAAAAGCTGTAAAGTATAGTTGTGGGTGAAAAAGATAAGTACTTCAAATTGGAAAATGGGCTTAGGAGGGACATTAAGAAGTAACTTGCTCTGAAATGGTCTTTGAAAAGTATTTCTTGGTGTTGAGGTATCCAAAAAGCTGTAAAGTATAGTTGTGGATGAAAAAGATAAGTACTTCAAGTTGGAAAATGGGTTTAGGAGGCACATTAAGAAAGGAACTTGCTCTGAAATGGTCTTTGAAAAGTATTTCTTGGTGTTGAGGTATCCAAAAAGCTGTAAAGTATAGTTGTGGGTGAAAAAGATAAGTACTTCAAGTTGGAAAATGGGTTTAGGAGGAACATTAAGAAAGTAACTTGCTCTGAAATGTCTTTTGAAAATTATTTCTTGGTGTTGAGGTATCCAAAAAGCTGTAAAGTATAGTTGTGGGTGAAAAAGATAAGTACTTCAAGTTGGAAAATGGGTTTAGGAGGGACATTAAGAAAGTAACTTGCTCTGAAATGGTCTTTGAAATATATTTCTTGGTGTTGAGGTATCCAAAAAGCTGTAAAGTATAGATGTGGGTGAAAAAGATAAGTACTTCAAGTTGGAAAATGGGTTTAGGAGGGACATTAAGAAAGTAACTTGCTCTGAAATGGTCTTTGAAAAGTATTTCTTAGTGTTGAGGTATCCAAAAAGCTGTAAAGTATAGTTGTGGGTGAAAAGATAAGTACTTCAACTTGTAAAATGGGTTTTTAGGAGGGACATTAAGAAAGTAGCTTGCTCTGAAATGGTCTTTGAAAAGCATTTCTTGGTGTTGAGGTTATCCAAAAAGCTGTAAAGTATAGTTGTGGATGAAAAAGATAAGTACTTCAAGTTGGAAAATGGGTTTAGGAGGGACATTAAGAAAGTAACTTGCTCTGAAATGGTCTTTGAAAAGTATTTCTTGGTGTTGAGGTATCCAAAAAGCTGTAAAGTATAGTTGTGGGTGAAAAAGATAAGTACTTCAAGTTGAAAAATGGGTTTAGGATGGACATTAAGAAAGGAACTTGTTCCCGTCAGGACCTCCTGATAGGGGGTCTACCGATTATGTAATCAATTTCTCAGAAATCCAATGTCTTAGTCGATTACGTCATTCTATGCCCATATATAGACCCCCGTCATGACCTTCTGATAGGGTTCTACCGATTATGTAATCAATTTCTCAGAAATCCAATTGTCTTAGTCGATTACGTCATTCTATGCCCATATAATGACCCCCGTCATGACCTTCTGATAGGGTTCTACCGATTATGTAATCAATTTTTCAGAAATCCAACTGTCCTAGTCGATTACGTCATTCTATGCCCATATATGGACCTCCGTCATGACCTTCTGATAGGGTTCTACCGATTATGTAATCAATTTCTCAGAAATCCAATTGTCTTAGTCGATTACGTCATTCTATGCCCATATATAGACCCCCGTCATGACCTTCTGATAGGGTTTTCTACCGATTATGTAATCAATTTCTCAGAAATCCATTTGTCCTAGTCGATTACGTCATTCTATGCCCATATTTGGATTCCCGTCATGACCTTCTGATAGGGTTCTACCGATTATGTAATCAATTTCTCAGAAATCCAATTGTCTTAGTCGATTACGTCATTCTATGCCCATATATAGACCCCCGTCATGACCTTCTGATAGGGTTCTACCGATTATGTAATCAATTTCTCGGAATTTTCTCCCTTCGATTACGCAATCAATATATCTCTTCCCCACCTTCCCTTAGAAACAACAAATTAATTCCCCTTTCTTGAATCAATAATTCCCCTTAGAAACGACAAATTAATTCCCCTTTCGTGAATCAATAATTCCCCTTAGAAACAACAAATTAATTCCCCTTTCTTGAATCAATAATTCCCCTTAGAAACAACAAATTAATTCCCCTTTCGTGTCAAATCAATCAACCATGACATCATCTGTCACGTGTGATCTAAACTTTGCCCCGGAAACAATTCTGGTCCAAAGATATTAATAAACTTCCAGAAACAATTCTCCTTGGAAACAGAAAATAAATCGACCTTTGGAAATTTAGGTCATTGACCCCATTAACCACGTGTTCTCCCTAGGGACTCTATGCCCATATATGGTGCCCCGTTCGGAGTAGCACCTCCCTTTCTACTTTTGTGCTAATTTTTAAACATACATTTAACGTTTTGTGCTAATTTGTAAACATATGTTTAACGTTTTGTGCTAATTTGTAAACACATATTTAACGTTTTCTGCTAATTTGTAAACATGGTGTTTAACGTTATATGCTAACTTGTAAACATATATTTGACGTTTTGTCCTAATTTTTAAACATATATTTAACGTTTTGTGCTAATTCGTAACCAGTCAATAATTTTCAGCCTAATTGCACACAAGCAGGCAAGCGGAAGTTTTTTTTTTTCTGGACGGGTGAAGGATATTATTTTATTCTTTGAATAAGAAATATCCAGAAACTTGTAAAACTCTAGGACTGCCCCCCCCCTCCTGATTATGTCACTTCACACTGGTATGAAAATTTCTTACTTTTGTCCAAGGGCCCCCCCATCCTCCATTGTAGTGGAATATTGCCCTTTTTATGTGATATTTCAGATCTCTTTTTCTCTGAGGGTCAGATAATATTTGGGTCTGTTGTCGCAGACATCCTTGCTCAGCTAAGAATGCGATCTTTTCCTTGCTGCATAGAACTGCTAAAATTCGCCAAGAAGGTTAAAATATTCGCAAATTTGATATCTGGCTCTAAAAGTGTATTGTTTTGAAGCATTACAGATCCGCCAGGGAAAAGTGTACCCCTCTTCCCAATGGACCTCGGCTGTGTGTACCTACTTTTCAGTTGTGAAAATTATTTCCTATTATGTTTTTTGATTTTTACGTTACGTGATGTTACGTTTGATTTTTACGTTTATGTTTTGATGTTACGTGATTTTTGAGTCATCGGTCTACCAGCTTTTGGGTCTTTAATTTCTGAAAATGTAGGTGGTGGAGGCAAATGTATTTTCTAAAATTTAATTCGCCGGGGGGGGGGGGGTTTCAGTGAATATGCCGAAAAGGGTATTTTTTTTAATGGAAATACCAGAAACCGTGTTTTTCAAAATCTAAGGAAAGGAGATGGGTCAGATACACACCTATCCCCCCCCCCCTATCATGCCACTGTTTTCATATATCTGCTGTTTGAAAGATTGGTTATTGAAAAGTGAGAAAAATTTAAAGTGTGGTTTGCTTCTTTTTTCCTTACCTTTCCACCGTCTTTGTTTCAGTGGTAATAATTTAAAATAATTTATTCTTTTTTTATGTTTAAAGCCTTTCTTTTTTAGCTTTGATTTGAGGTACGTTCTTAGACTACGTTATAACCAGCTGTCAATATGGCTGGAGCTCAGCCAAGTAGCAATAGTAACCAGTATGTTGTTGTATGGGAGTGGTACCATGATAGTTTTGGGTGGCGACCCTATTCACCATATGTGTCACAGGTATGTTTGCTGATAACGTTTAATTACCAAAACCAAATTGCCAGTTGATAAAGGCCTTTTGCTAGCCAAAAACTGGCAAAGTCATCTATTTAGCTAAATAACGCACACAATGTAAATGAAAGTTTTCCTTCGTTTTAACGAACATATTATTGTAACGCACATAACGCGTTACAATAAAAAAATAACATACAAAATGTAAACGAAAGCGTTTTATCTAGCCTAGTGAACATATTAATGTAACGCGTTACAATAACGTGAACAACAATAATGCACAAAATTTAAATGAAAGTATTCTTCCTTTGATTTGATGATCAGATTAAGCAGCTAAATATTATTTTAGGGAGAAATATTGAACTTAGTAATTTAAGGAGAAATGAAAAGAGTTGAAAAAGATGATACATCATCAGACTAGATGGCATAACGAGGAAGGAAACAATATCTGGAGTATCGAAGCATCAGAGTATCGAAAGTTTTCTTTTTGCTATAGAACTAAAATATGTGATTCAAATAGAACAGTCCACATATAACGCGTGGTAAATAAAACCTACGCAACGGCTAGATAACGTACTTTTCTAAGAACTAAAATATAAGTTTAGTATATTTAATAATTGTTTTATTTAATAATAATTACTCAATAATTATATAATAATAATTATAATAGTTTATATTTAATATTAAAATTTGTTATAAAACGATAAGTTTCGTTTTGCTAAAGAACTAAAATATGTGATTCTAATAGAACTGTCAACATATAACTTGTGGTAAATAAAACGAACTTAACGGCTGGATAACGTACGTTATGTGGATGAAAGTGTCCTATCTTCCATTGAATTAAATTAAGTTAACTAAATTCAAACTTAAAACGAACAAAATTTATTTAATCTTTCTTAATGAGTGGGGTTGCCCCCTCCTCAATACATCGCTCTTTACACTAAAGCTTGACTGTGTTTTCCAATTATTTAAGAATGGCTTCTGACACGCAATGGCCGTTTAATTAGAATAATAAACTTTTTTTTAAAGTTCTAACAAAAAACTTTAGCGTAAACAGCAAGGTATTGAAAAAGGGGCAACCCCCCTTTTCATATGCGTAATAATATACGTAAATCATATACGTAATAATTTCTGTTAGTTTTAAGTTTTAATTCTGCTTCTTACTTTCAGTTGAAAAAACTTGTTCGTTCTATTAAATTTCTGATCGTTGGTTCAATTTACCCCCTCCCCGCTGGAAAAAATCTCCTCCCCCCCCCCCCAAAAAAAAAATATCTGTATACTTCCAAATAACCAATACTAAATTTAAACATTGAGCAAAGTTCATAGCTTGTAGACCTTCCCCTGGGGCTGAGGGGCGTCTAGTCATCCTCAAAGACTTAGTTACTAGATCCTTCGACTATGCTGAACAGAATTTCTATCTCAAAATTTTGATCGGGCGATTTTGGGGAAAAAAGGGGCGTGGGAGAGGGGCTAGCTGCCCTCCAATATTTTTGGTCACTTGAACTTTTGATTTCCGATCAAATGAGCCCTCTCTCGATCTTCTAGGGTCACTGGTTCGATACGATTACCCCTTGAAAAAAAAATAAAAATAAACACGCATCCAAGATTTTTCTTCTAGCAAAAAATGCAAAATTCCCCATTTTTATATATTGAAGCTTGAAACCTTTAAAGTAGGTTTCTCTGACATGCTAAATCTGATGGTGTAATTTTCATTAAGATCACTTGATGTTTTGGGGGTGTTTCTTCCATTTTTCTAAAACTGGGCAAATTTTCTCAGGCTTGTAAGTTTTGATAGGTAACATCAAACTTGATGAATTTTATATATTTTGAATTAGCATTAAAATTCGATTCTTTTGATCTATCCATTGTTATCAAGATTCTGTTTCATAGAGTTTCGGCTACTTTTTTAGCCGCATCGCTTCTTACTTACAGTTCGGTACCACAAACTTTTTGATCAACTTGTTAAACAGCTAAATTATTTGAGGTCGAAACATAAAAATATGGTAGTGCAATGAGTTACAAAAAGTTAAAAAAAAAGAATATAATTAGACGAAATTGCATACCTTGGCCCAAAATAATCTTTGTGCCAGGGAAGAAAACAAAACCGTGGCACAAAATAATCTTTGTGCCAGGGAAGAGAAAACAAAATCATGGCACAAATTAATCTTTGTGCCAGGGAAGAAAACGAAACCCTGGCACAAAATAATCTTTGTGCTAGGGAAGAAAGCGAAACCCTGGCACAAAATAATCTTTGTGCCAGGGAAGAAAACGAAACCCTGACACAATATAATCTTTGTGCCAGGGAAGAAAACGAAACCCTGGCACAAAATAATCTTTGTGCCAGGGAGAAAACGAAACCCTGGCACAAAATAATCTTTGTGCCAGGGAACAAACTAAATCTTGGCACAAAATAATCTTTGTGCCAGGGAAGAAGAAAGCGAAACCCTGGCACAAAATAATTAAAGTCAAGCAATAGTATTACCGTTAGATTCCTTATTTTATGTTCTTCCATGCAAATGCGGCTACTTGTGACTTGTGACAACTATGACTGCTAGAGTCGAAAGTGATCGGAGGTCAACCAGCCCTCCTACCATGCCATTTTTAGCTGCCCTCCCTCCTAACACCTCCGATCAAAATTTCGATATTACCATTTTGCTCAAAATTGTCCAATGGTTAAATAAGTATTCTTCCAAGGAAAAACCACCCCTCATAGCCCCTAGAGCAAGGCCTGTAAGTTATGCAAGTGGCCTTTATTTGTATATAGGGTATGTTTTAAGGAAAGGAGGGTCGTGCTCGATCCTGGGTCTCCAAAAAGGTCTGGGATATTAGGGTGAAACTTCCAGGAAATGTTGAGAGTTATGTTCAACAAAATCAAAACACGCTAAATGCATGATGGTTCTCATTAATGCGTATCAGCAATATCTCAGGAACGGCTGAGGGGTCTTAAGTTGAAACTTTCAGGATATGTTGAGAGGAATGTTGAAAAGGGACTGGAGAAAAATCATCCCTTCTCTCTCCTTTAAAATTTTTCCTCAACATTGAACAGGATTTTGAAATAGCCATTTTTTCAGAATAGTCAGAAGGTCCAACAACTATACCTCCAGGGATGACACGATCCACCACAGGCCTTCGAGCAAGCATTGTAAATTATGTAGTTTTCCACTTCCTTACATATAGGAGTTATTATTGGGAAAAATTTGAATGTTTTGCCCTGTGTAGGTCCGAAAAAAGCCAAGGTTATTGAGGCAAAATTTCAAGGGATGCTGAGGAGGATGTTGAACTAAATGTGACTATGTCCGTCCAGGTTATCAAAGAGAGTATCTGCTATATCTCAAGAATGGCTGTTGGTATTAAGTTGAAACTTTCGCGGGATGTAAAGGAGACTGTTGGAAATAGACCAGTGAGTTGCCAGTTCGCCTCCCGTGACATTTTTACCTGCACTTTCCCCAAACACATCAGTTGAAAATTCCGAGATAGTCAATTTTGTTCAAAATCGTCTTAAATGTCTAATAACTATGCCTCCGGCAATAACAAGGCCCCCACAGCACCCGGAGCATTGACTAAGTTGTGTAACTTGCCCAATATGTACATGCAGGTTTAGTTTTTAGGAAACGTTTGCATTTTTGATCCCGGGCCTTCACAAAGACATATGATATTAAGGTGAAACTTTCAGGAATGTTAAGGGAAGGCTGAGCAAAATGTTAAGATAGTCATTTTTCCAGAATAACCAGTGCCTCCGGGGATGATTTGACCCCACAACCCTCGGGACAAGGGTTGTAAATTAAGCAATTCATCGTTTTATTACACATCATTGATTTGGAATGACGGAATGTTGAGGGGATATTGAATCAAACTAAAAGACACCATGTGCGTCCAGGTTATCTAAAAGGCTTGTATACAACATCTCAGGAATGACTGAGGGTTTTATTTAGGAACTTTCAGGGCAGTTTTAAAATGAGCTCAATGAATAAATATTACGTGCAACCAGGTTATCAGAATTATATCTTTTTCAGAACACACATAGCGAACGCCCCCGTCAAACTCACAAATAAAAGAAAGTTGAGTGATTCCTCTTTTATATTTTATTCTTTGATTCCATTTTCATTCATACGTAATCTTTTAAACGTTCTCCCAGAAGGATTCTTTCGAGTGTATTATCTATAAATTACTATTGAATTAAAATCTTAGTTTAAGAACCATTCCAATACTTGTTTTTAAATTGAACGTAATTTATACAAATAACTATACTGAATGCAATCATGAACTACCCTCATCTTATACAATTTAAGAATCTAAATGTGAATATAATACTTTAATTCTGAATCCAAAACCTGAAAACTGGAGAAATATTCATTTCATTAACCAATAATAAAATTTTGGCAGTCGAGAAACAACAGAAATTAGTTTTTAAGAAGTTTCCGAAAAATGAATTTTCAAAGAAAAGTAAAGAGCCATATTAAAAATTGATACGAGCAGAAATACACTCATGTGGTAATTCAAACTTAAATGGACCAGAAATTTCTGTCGAACCATGTTTGAAACCCAAAACGAAAAAGAAAATTAAAATGAATAACCGCAACAAGCACAAAGGTAATAGATAGGCTACTAATATAGATGAGTAATTCAATTCAATTTGGCTATGAAAAATGAAAATTCAATTTGGCTTCCACCCAAGCTTAACTGAAACCCGATAATCCTTCTGTTAGGTTACCTTATAACGAGAATTCAGGGGCCTATCCTATACCCTTCCATTACACAGGTCAGGTTGTACTTAGATCCCAAAAAAGCCTAGCTAATAGATGGCCTTGAACATAGACGCAACATTAGGAAACTTTAAGGGGAAAAACAGAAACTATAGATCAAATATTGTATACCCAATTTCTAGGTAAGTCACCCTTTTATAAAGGTCGTCTACCAGTTTTTCAAAGCTAGAAGAGGCTAATAACCCCCTGGCCAAGAAATTTTTCAGACACTTCCTTATTATACCCGAAATCCATTTCTTGAGTTTTAGTACCATAGTTAAAATTTCTAGAGCCCAAGAGACCAAGGTCAACCGAAGGTTGGGCAAGTATCTGTCCCATGAGAATGACTAACACTAAGGTAAAGACTCATCTGAGTCTTTTGTTGTTGAAACCCTGTCGTTGCATCTACGCTATTAATGAACCTCAGACTAGGTTGCCTATTTGTTATTTTGGCTTTTCAAAAGTCAAGTTGGTCTTTCTAGCGTTACATTTAGCAGTTAAGGCCGATCCTGTCTAGCAGTCAAATTTCTATATTATATCCTTTAAAGCCCTCTTTTTTTAAAGTCATTAAATTTAAATAGCAAAAAAAAAAATATTTGCTAACATTCATGTCATTTTTAAAAAGTATTTAAGTTATAGGTACTTGTATGATATAGCCCCGACCACTCAAGTTGTTCATCCATTGACTCATGTTAGAACGGTTTTTTTTCTTTCGTTAGTTTCTTTTAGTTTCTGCTAATATACATGAATAATTCAAGTTCAAGTTCAAGTTCAAGTTCCATTTATTTCCATAAATAACAATAACAAAAACAATATCCCAAAGGGCTCAATGGCCCGTTATTTGGGAAACGACACAGAATAAATGACTAATATTAAAACTTGGCATAAACAATACTAAACAGTGTTTAAACTTATAAATCTATAAGGAAAAGAAGTCAACTCACCGACAGTCCACACGAAACAGCGACCCTCCTATCACCCGACAAAAAATAAATAAATCAAAAATGAAAAATTCTCTACATCATCGAGGATCCAACGCCAACAAAACAAAAAAAAACAAAAAAAAACAATACAACAACTATAAACTAATTACTATTTAGCTTTAATAAGAAACTTTTCATCTGTCTTTTAAAAATTAAATGGCAAAACGAGTTAATTAATCAAAATTAATGCTCTAATCAAGCTTAAAACGGCTACTGTCACCTTCCCCTAATTGTAAATCTTCTAAAGCACATTGTGTCATTTGTGGTTTAATGAAAACGAGATATATTTTACACATAACTTTTTTTTAATTCAAGCACTGAAAAAAATTACTGTTAATTGAAGTCTTGAGCCTTGTATTACTGAGATTTCCAGAAATTAATATAATTTTATATTAAAAATTTAGTTCATTTTCATTATTCTTTTCCAGTCATCTCTATTATTATAGTGGTTTTATTTTTATTTTTCGTCGATGTTTTTAAAAAAATTAATATCAACTGTAAAAAATACGTATACTTTTCAATAAAACGGAAACGAGACAATAGACTTGCGATGCCTTACGGTTGGGGGGGGGGGGATGTAGCCAAACTCCTGACTGAAGGAATATTTGTTCAGTTTAAATTTGTTTTAAAATATTCAGTTTGGTTTTAACTCGTTTTAAGTTTAAACTATTCATCTATTACAGAGCCTGTTATCTTCATGTGTGGTGTGATTATTTATTTTAATTAGTGGTCGTTTTGGGATTCAATTATTCTTAGGTAGTAATTTATGGTAGTTTTGAGTTCGAAGTATTATAGAACTTCGTTTATGTTCGTCTTAATTTTTAACATGGCTCTTTAGTTTTTCTGAAAAACTTATTTTTTCAAAGTTTTTGTTATTAAATTATTTGTTTTAAAATGGTCATATATTGTACTGAAGTTAGTTTTGAGTAATTGATTAACAGTCCATGTGCTTGACTTTGGGAATTTGCCTGACTTTGGTGCAAGGGGAAAGGGTGTGGGGATCACGGAGGAACAATGACCCCCCCCCCCCCCCCCCCAGAGAGAAAAGAAATAGACGCCTAAGCCTACAAAATAATTTGAGGCTTTCACCCCTCCTTTCTTGCACCTTTTTAGGGTTGTTCTTAAAGTGTTTTAGCTATGAAAAAACTAAAGCTTTAATGCAACGACCGTGGAGGGTGTAAGGCCAATGACAGTTTAATTTAAAATTAAATTGAAAGTAAAGATCGACATGGAAACTTAAAATGATCAGAAAATTGTTCCGTATGTTAGGGGGGCAGCCTTATCTTCTCCTCTCTCCGCTCTTGACGCTGAATTTTACAGGGTTTCAAAAATACTTCTTATTCCTGATGTCGTTTGGAAAAAAATTGGATAAAAATTCAAACTTTAGCATAATGAGCTAGCGTTGAGGAGGGGCTTCCCTTCATATTTCTATTTCTCATTCTAAATATTTTTGTTTTCTCTCCAGATTTACCCCCCTTCCACAAACACAGTGTACGCACACTTTTATTTGAC
The DNA here is from genome assembly GCA_027921565.1 of Artemia sinica. NCBI lineage: Eukaryota > Metazoa > Arthropoda > Branchiopoda > Anostraca > Artemiidae > Artemia > Artemia sinica. The sequence goes on from CM051261.1 coordinate 11,434,778, forward strand.
TTCAAATTCGTTAAAAGAAATTATAACTTTAAAGTGTATTGTCTAAACTTTAACTTAAAAATTTTGTTCGACTTTTTAAAAACTTAAGTTTTTTTTTATAACTACAAGTATCCAAGAGGGACATTACCCCTGTTTGAACCCCTACCCGATATTTTTGTTGGAATCGTGCAAAAGTAACGAAAATATACATAAATAAATTTTTGCTGTATTTTTAAAGTTTGTATGCCCCCCCCCCCTGAACAATAAATCCCCCCGAATAAAAATCCCCTTTGCGGCCTTGGTTTAGAATATTAGGTTAAAAATTTTAAGGAATGACGTGGGGGGGATATTAAACTAAATCAAAATACCCTATTCGTATCCAGGTTGTCACAAAGAGCGTATTTTGCAATTTATCAGGGCTGGCTAATAATAACAAGCAGAAATTTCCAAGGAACTGTAAGAGACTTTACAAACAAGTCAGAAGCCACTACGGGTATGGGTATGTCTAGGGGTATGAAGTTGAAAGTTCAAGTTACTAAATTCATGAAAAGCCATGCTTTTATTATATCCGGAACTCCTTAAAAAAAAAAAAAATAGCAAACCCGTTAAAAATTGGTTTTTTAATGGGTTTTTATATTTTTATATAAATTAAAAAATTCATTATTTATGTCAAAAAATAAGTAATGAATATTATCTTGAAATACGGATTTTATCTTTGTTTTAATGCATAATGGTCTATAGCTAAATTATTCTGAATTGAAGTTGGGTTTTCTGTATTCTATTAACAGCCATAATTACATAGACATCTAAATTCCCTCACTAGTTGACATAATGTCCCCAAATAACGCAAAATTTTATATCTAAATGTTTACTTCTCAATCACAACCCGTGTCACCGACCTCTAATAGTGTGAATACACTATTACGCCTTGTGGAGCATACGCCCAGTGTACGGCCAGTGGAGCAAGAAAGAAATAACAAGTACGCCCAGTGGAGCAAGAAATACTATTTGAAATAAATATTGTTTGCACTAGGAAATAATACCGATGGCTGTTTAGAGGGTTTGAGGGGTGCAGCAGCCCTGCTCTTATTCGTGGTATCTCTTATGTTTGAGTTTGTAACAGTAATATCATTCTTTGTTGTTATATTGAAAAACCCACTCTTCGAAATACAAAATGCTTTCAGTAAAGCAAACCCATTAAAAACGTAAAATAACTCAATAGAAAAGTAAGACATTTTTTTTTTTACCTTACGTTAAATATACCTGTTTGTTCTTGGGCCTTAATAACAGAGAAATGGTTAAAACTTATAGTTAAAATAGGTATATCTATGAAAAGTCAAGTTTTTATTCTACTTATAACCTGAGACCTCATTGAAAACTATAAAGAACTTGAAGAGAAAAGTAAAAAAAAAAGTATGTTTGAAAAATAATTGAAAAAAAAAGGTATGTTTGAAAAAAAAATGGTGGCGACATTTTAAAACCTAGCCGTTAGGCGCGTGGACCCCTTTCACCAGCCTGATGAAGTGGGTTTGACGCTGTTAATAGAATACTAAAAAAAAAACAACTTTAATAATCCTAGCAAATTTTGTTGGTATTCCGCGGGGTAAAATTTGTCCCTCATCAGTGTTCTAGAGTTAAACACTTCGTTATTTTTATCTGAAATAGTTTTATTTGAAAAATTAATAAAAATATGTTTGTATAAAAAAAAATAAATGGTGATGACATTTTAAAAACTAGCCGTTAGGCGCGTAGACCCCGTTCACCACCCTGATGAGGCGGGTTTGACGGAAAAACGTTTTCAAGTTATCCATGTTTAACCCAGAGAAACTTTAGGTATTTTTCATCTACGGATTCCAAGTGTGTTGGACATGCGCTCTTCAAAACTAGAACCCTCCAGAAAACATGGTTGAACACGGGTTCTGAAAGACCCAAATACGAACATTGAAACCAATGTTAATACAGCTCATGTCCAAACTCCTCCACATTCGATGAAGGGTTGCCTGAAAACTGTGCTTAAACCATTTCAATCCATTTCAACTTCTGATGTCATCTACGTCTAGCCAACGATTTAATCGGGCTTTTCGAATGAGTAATCTTAGCATGCTCGACCGCACTCATATTTTGTATATGATCTTCTTTTTTGTGTTTTTTTTTTTTTTTTTTAATTGAAATAAATTCCGGATAAGTATGTGAAGATAGTAGTAATTTACAATTGATTGATTGATTTTTTTTAAATTTGTTTTAACTTCAGGTGACAGAAATTCTAAAAAAATATAATATAAAATAATTCGAAAATATAAAATAATTTTTTTTGTTTTGAAATTTTAGGTATATTTTTAATGCTATCATATTTTTTCTTTTTCAAAACTTATTTTTATTTCAGACGACCTATTTCTCTTGGATTTTCAGACAGATTTTAATACTATTTTTTATTTCAGTCCCTAGAGCGAGCTCACTCAAAAAAGCTGAAAAAATTATTTTTAGGTGATACAGAGCCATCTTTATCAAATTTTTTCGTACTTTTTTGATCGAATGGAACAAATATGCAGCAAATCAGGTAAGACCAATCATAAAAGAGAATAAATGTATACCGTAATAAATATAAATAAATATAATATTAAAAGAGTAATACTTATATATTTCTACAAATATATAGAGACAGGGGATTGGGGGTGGGGGGGGGGGGGGGTAGAAGAATTACCTCACTGGTGTTATTTTGAATCACACCCACCTCCTTCTTTCCCCTGAAAGTTGACAAAATATTGACCAAAATGCCACTTACCTAGAAGTTGAAGTTTTTATATTGATCATTTTTTCTAAAAAAAAATGCGAGATGTTCAATACTGAACGACAAAAATACAAAAAAAAAACTTTTCATTCTCCAGGTTTCTTTGGAGATATGATTTGACATTGAAACTTAATTTTTTTGCGCATAAAGTAAAGATTTGAGAAGTTTTATATGTAAAAATTATTATTATTATAATGAAGCATAAGTATTAATAGTGACGATTTCCTATGGCCATGGTAACTTGGGTTCGAATCTTAGATAAGACCATTTTTTAATAAAATCGGAAGACTTTGTTTACTCCGCTCATGTAAAGTTTTTAAGTCTTCATGTATTTACTGTATTCTATTCTTTTTTTATTATAAACCACAAGTGTCATATTGTATATGATGTCGGATTAAAATAAATTTTATTATTATTATAGCGAAGCATAAGTATTAATAACTTGGGCTCGAATCCTAGATAAGACAACTTTTTAATAAAATCGAAAGACTAAAAATTTCCATTTTTTATTCCGCTCACATAAAGTTTTTAAGTTTTCATGTATTTACTGTATTCTATTCTTTTTTTATTATGTTTCACAAGTGTCATTTTGTATATGGTGTGGGTTAAAAATAAATTATTATTATTATAGCGAGGCTATAATAGTGACGGTTTCTATGGCCGTAGTAACTTGGGTTCGAATCTTAGATTAGACAGCTTTTAAATAAAATCGAAAGACTAAAAATTTGAAAATAGTAAATGAAAATAAATCGAAAACACGTTTTAATATGGAATGATAAGTAGAAAAAAATTTTTTTTTTTTTCGATAATCTATGGAAATAGGGAAAACGGAAGGCACAAAACGGATTTGACTTTACATTGATGTTTTAACTCGTGACCACTAACTTTTTTAATGTATGGAATTTTAACTCAGAAGATGAAGTTTCCCTCCCTGCTTAACATTCTTTGCCTTTTTCAGATAAAAAGCACACCAAGTGAGAAGAATATTTTACCCTCAAAACTTCGCCGGCGGGATGTGGAAGAGTCTGGGAGTGGTGTGACAACGCAGGGTGGAAAAGTTACAATATGGAAGTACAATATGTCATTGATGATGCCTACCATAACACGGTAAAAATATTATTTTTCCTCTCATTAGCTAAATAAAGTTGAACTCCCCCCCCCCCCAGGAGAGGGGAGTCTATTAAGAATATACTCAGTCCTAGATCCAGAACTGTCACTGTTAAGAATTTTAAAGGCTTAATGTATGTTTATGATGGGGCCTGAGCTATACAACATCCAGGGGACCCCATAAGCAGGATCATATCCCGGATTTTCGTTCAGGGGAAGGAGTTTTTTTTGGGGGGGGGGGGAGTTGGTTCAAGGTTTTTTGTGCAAAAAATTAGTTTATGTGGGTGCTGTATTGTGGGTACTGGTGCATTATGCGGGCATCATTATATACTGTATCAAAGAAACCAGTCACGAAACCCGTCAAACTGCTATTTCATTAGCAGACAACGGGTGATTTGCTAAAGTACAACTCGTGATTTGCTGGAAGTACATGCCAGGGTGTATCCAGGATTTTTTTTTGGGGGGGGGAGGAGTGCAAAGAAAAATCTTCAAAAAAGTTTAAAAAATGTGTATTTTTGCTGCGTTTTTTAGCGAATCAGACGAAAATTTCAGGGAGGGGGTTCAAACCCCCAATCCCCCTCCCGATTATGATCTTCAGTACCTGTTACTAGCATGCTGCCTTTGAATAATGTTTCCTAGAATTCTAAAAGACCAATAGAAGAGGTACCAGTTACCGGTAAATGGTGCTATCTAAAAATTTGACGATTATAGACTCTAAAAAGATAAATTAATGAATATAAACACCCACTCTTGGGTTATTTTTCGAAAATATAGCAGAATATAATGTTTACGGACAGAATATAATGTCCAGTATTGGGCTCTTGGACATGCAGAAATTGATGTTTCAACTTTCATTGACATGACATCCCTTTTAGGGGGTGACTCCCACTTTTTTTTGGAACCTTGCCATGAAATGTGCCATGTGCCATGTTGGAAATGTGGAAGTGAAGTGTTCTTAATGTCACAATGTCCTACGAGTCAGCTTATTCAATTGTGCACATTTGGAATCACCATAAAAAGTTTAAAAAGCGTCTGAAAAAATAATTTGATTCAAAAGAAAGTGAAAAGCACTATTTAATATAACTTTAAAGCCGTGGAAATTGTTTTAATTAGTTTTATCTTCATTGAGGTCTCTGCAGTGGCGGATCCAGAGGGGGGCGGCGCCACCCCCTCCCCCCTAGCGTAGTCTGAAGTAGTGTAATTTACTTAACTCAAGTTTGCGTTAATTAAACTTGCTCCTAACGCAAGTTTATCGGATCAACCTATTTTGCCCCCCCCCCTAAATAAAATCCTGGATCCGCCCCTGGGTCCCGGAGACCTTTTCTGCATCCACTTTAAGTTTAAGACATTTAGTAACATGCGTCTGATGATTTTCACCCTAACATGGCAATAGCAGAAGAGGGGGAGGGGGGTGTTTCTTGCTCTAAATCTTTGTGTTTTGGCTCAATTCCTAATTTTTACCATTTTCAGTTTCTATATGAACAACCATTGATTTAATACTAGTCTTATCTCTTATCGTTCGTGGTGACTAGTGGTTAGCCCATTAGCCCTGATAATTTTTGTAAGTCGCCCATAACCAGCTAATTTTGAATAACTAACTATTATGGGCTAAAATTCTTGCTAAAAAAAACACACAAGAAAAATACTAACCTTTGAAGTGAACTATAATAAAAAAGAGAAAATACTTACGCAAACTAGAAACAAATGAAAGTCTATCCGGATTTTTGTTAACACGGTCAATTGAGCTTGTTTTAAAATGAGAAGCGTTACAAGTGTTGCTTTTATATACTACATATGCAATATTATGAACTTTATAACCAATGTATATTTCTCGGTTATTTGGATTTCAAATAGGAGGCTAGTTGTTTGATGTTAAGGTCAAGAGATATCAACCTACATATTTTTACGACCACCTAGTTCCCATATTGTAGAGCAATTAACCCACAGCTTGTAGTAAACCAAGAGGTTGATTGCGTATTACTGGACTATACCAAGCTATATATACCAGGACTATAGTCGGGTATAGTCGGGTATATAATAATGGGTATAGTCTTATATACCAAGCTATTTTAGATATTAGTTTGAGTCTAGTTTCATATCTGTCCCGAGTAGTGTCTTGTTTATTCCTCGACTATTGAAAATAAACCGTTTTTGTACAACTACTGACTTTGCGTGAATAGCAAACGAATGGCTATTATATTGTGAGCACCATTAGATGAACTAAGCCCTAACCAAAGCAAGTCTCACAATATACTGCAAGCGTTGCTTTTAGTATATATTTATTTATACTGACTCCTCGACCCCCCACTCCTGTCCCTGTCCCTCTACTTACCCCCCATCCCTGTCCTCATGTTTGGATTATGCAAGTGAAAGAAGAGGGGAAATTGAATCACTCTCCTCCTTTGGGTTTTGCATATACTCAAGATACATAAACTATGTATAGTTGTATAAATATATTCTTATGAATATATTTGATTAAAAGTCGCTATCAGTTTTAATTTGTTTTCAGTTTAAACATTGCTTAAGTTTTCTATTTATTTACATCTTGTGTTGTTGAAATGTGAACATTTGCTTCTATCAAATTGTATACTTAACGGAAGTTGGAGAAATCTTGCAATATAGTCGCCAGTCACAATTGTTGGCCATCTTTGTATAAACTAGATTATATTTTGTTTATTCTTCTTTTTATGACATATCCTTGAAGAACAGGGGTTTAGAGGGCTGAATACCCCTAGAGGACTCACGTTGGAAAAAATTACCTCCAAGTACTACAGGAAAGTTTTGGTATTTTTGCAAATTTTTATAGTCTATCTTGCTTTTTTGACAAAAGAAACGCTGCACATTTCTATATTCGCTACTTTAAAACTTGTATTACTTTAAAACTTGTAAAACTTGTTTAAAAACTTGTAAACTTTAAAACTTGTAACTTTAAACTTGTAAAAACTTTAAAATTTGTAAAACTTGTATTAATGTTAGTTAATTTGTGTATTTTCTGTTAGTTAATTCTCTCTGTATTAAAATGATCGTAAATTGGGCTTATAGAAATATCCCAAGTATCAAACAGTTCGTCGTAACGAACTGTAAGTAAGGAGTGATGCGGCTCAATAGTAATCAAAACTCTAAGAAACAGAGTCTTGATAACAATAGATACATCAAAAGAATCGAAATTTGATGCTAATTCCAAATATATAAGATTTATAAAGTTTAATGTTAGACATCAAAAGTTACGAGCCTGAAAATATTACCTAGTTTTTGAATAAGGCGGGGGGGGGGGCAACCCAAAACATCAAGTGAACTTAATGAAAATCACATGATCAGATTCAGCATATCAGAGAACCTTACTGTAGAGGTTTCAAGCTCCTTTATACTAAAATGTAGAATTTTCCATTTTTTGCCCGAAGAAAGATCACGGATGCATGTTTATTTGTTTTTTTTGTTTTCCCCAGGGGTAATCATATCGAACCAGTGATCTCAGAAGATCGAGAGAGGGCTCATTTTATTGGAAATCAAAAGTTCTATTGTCCTGCTCAAGTGACTAAAAATATCGGAATGCAGCTAGGTCCTCCTCCCACGAACTTTTTTCCTCAAAATCCCCTGATTTTTAGACAGACTTTTTGGTTCAACATAGTCGAAAGATCTAGTGACTATGTCTCTACCCCCCCCCCCCCCCCCCCCCCCCCCCACCCCCCCCCCCCCCCCCCCCCCCCCCCCAGCCCCCGCACACAGTCCCTAGGGATGTGCTGCTAGCTATGAACTTTGCCCATTGTCTACATAATATAGTATTGGTTATTGGGAAGAATACGGATATTTTTTTTTCGGGGGGGGGGGGGGTGAATATGTTTTTGGTGGAGGGATTACGTTGGAGAATCTTTCCATGGAGGAATTTCTTACGGGGAAAGGGTATTTTTTATGGAGGAGGAGCCGAATTACCCGGCATTATTTAAAAAAAACGATCAGAAATTAAATAAAAACGAACTGTGTTAACTGAAAGTAAAGAGCAACATTAAAACTTAAAACGAACAGAAATTATTTCGTTTATAAGGGGGCTGCGTTTTCCTCAATACCTCACTCTTTAAGCTAATTTTTTTTTTAGAAATTTTAAAAAGCTTTTTATTCTCATAGTTATTCTTAAACAATTGGTATAAAAAGTCAAACTGTAGCATAACGCGTGAGGTATTGAAGAAGGTGTAGCCTCCCTCCCATATATGTAATTATTTCTGTTCTTTTTTAAGTTTAATGTTGATGTTTATTTTCAGTTTAAAAAACTCGTTTTCTTTTATTTAATGTATATTTAAAGCGAGGTTTTTATGTATGCATTTTGGAGTTGTAGTTGTCTCCGTAAAGAATGAAAAACGTATGATATCTAACGAAACGTAGGATCTCTAACGAACGTATGATTTCTAATGAACGTGTGGTCTTAGAACGTAATTAAAAGTAACTTATAAAAGTAGAAATTGAACCCGACCTAGTCCCTCTCCCTCCCCCCATGAAAGTCTTGTCAAATGAAAGCGACCAAGGTGGGCTATGTATGGCAGGTATTAACTATGAATTTATTGTTATATTTTACTTCGAAATAGTTAACTTACTGTTTCGTAGTAAGTTTACTGTTTCAAAGATTAGCTGTTAATAACTTTTAATTTACTGTTAATTATGGTAAAGTATTTAATTTACTGTTTCGTAGTAAATTTACTGTTTCGTAGATTAGCTGTTAATAACTGTTAATTTGCTGTTAATTATGGTAAAGTAGTAAATTTACTGTTTCGTAGATTAGCTGTTAATAACTGTTAATTTACTGTTAATTATGGTAAAGTAGTAATTTTACTGTTTCGTAGTAAATTTACTGTTTCGTAGATTAGCTGTTAATAACTTTTAATTTACTGTTAATTATGGTAAAGTATTTAACTTACTGTTTCGTAGTAAATTTACTGTTTCGTAGATTAGCTGTTAATAACTGTTAATTTGCTGTTAATTATGGTAAAGTAGTAAATTTACTATTTCGTAGATTAGCTGTTAATAACTTTTAATTTACTGTTAATTATGGTAAAGTATTTAACTTACTGTTTCGTAGTAAATTTACTGTTTCGTAGATTAGCTGTTAATAACTTTTAATTTTACTGTTAATTATGGTAAAGTATTTAACTTACTGTTTCGTAGTAAATTTACTGTTTCGTAGATTAGCTGTTAATAACTGTTAATTTGCTGTTAATTATGGTAAAGTAGTAAATTTTACTATTTCGTAGATTAGCTGTTATAACTTTTAATTTACTGTTAATTATGGTAAAGTATTTAACTTACTGTTTCGTAGTAAATTTACTGTTTCGTAGATTAGCTGTTAATAACTGTTAATTTGCTGTTAATTATGGTAAAGTAGTAAATTTACTATTTCGTAGATTAGCTGTTAATAACTTTTAATTTAACTGTTAATTATGGTAAAGTATTTAACTTACTGTTTCGTAGTAAATTTACTGTTTCGTAGATTAGCTGTTAATAACTTTTAATTTACTGTTAATTATGGTAAAGTATTTAACTTACTGTTTCGTAGTAAATTTACTGTTTCGTAGATTAGCTGTTAATAACTGTTAATTTGCTGTTAATTATGGTAAAGTAGTAAATTTACTATTTCGTAGATTAGCTGTTAATAACTGTTAATTTACTGTTAATTATGGTAAAGTAGTAAATTTACTGTTTCGTAGATTAGCTGTTAATAACTGTTAATTTACTGTTAATTATGGTAAAGTAGTAAATTTACTGTTTCGTAGATTAGCTGTTAATAACTGTTAATTTAATGTTAATTATGGTAAAGTAGTAAATTTACTGTTTCGTAGATAAGCTGTTAATAACTGTTAATTTACTGTTAATTGTGGGAAAGTAGTAAATTTACTGTTTCGTAGTAAAAAAAAAGAAACAGTAAACTTACTACGAAACAGTAAAGTCTCAACTAATTTTTTTACTAAAACATTAATTTGCTGGAAAAGATTGCAGCTTTTGTAACGCCATGGCAAACTTAGTTTATGTTTAAGTTCTTTCCATATTTATTTAGATATAATTTTTAAAGAAAGTGTAGCAACATGTTAAATTTATGTGTCGGAAAATATAATATTTTTTTGCCAAAGCTTTTTGTCCATTGTTCTCACTAGTATTTATGTTAATCATGAAATCTAATTTTCTCTATAAGATTTGGCTTCTTTTTTTTTAAACCTTTTTTTAAATTTATTTTTAACGCGTTTTTTTTTTTTTCGACTTATCGGCTTTTGTTTGTCACACAAATTTGTTAAATTTCAGAGCCATTTTTCAACCACTTCCGACTGTTGAATCACTTCCAAATTTTATCAGTATATACACTTTTGATGAAACTGCAGTAATACAACGTTGGAATTCACCCCTTTGGTATAATCCCCTCTCAGCCTCCTTCATTAAAAAGGGGGTAACTTGGCGCAGCAAATACTATAGATCAAACACTATTATACAAAGCTTTGATAGTGAAGCGGTAGGGACGGTTCCCTTGGGCCGTGGTAACTTAGGTTTGAATCTTATGTAAGATTAGTTTTTTCTTTTAACCAGAAGTAAATAAAGTTGAAAATAATAAATATGTATAACAAATTTAACTCGTTTTCAAAATGGAATAAAAAAATGGAAAATCCCTTTTTTATTCTCGAGAATCTGTATATAAGTGAAAAAAGAAGGCGTAAAATCGGGGCCTTTAATAACTTGATCTTTTTAACTCGTTTTTTTCAACTCACAGACTTTTTTGTTATTCATTTATAACTTAAATGAGTTTGTTATCTATGTTGTGTAAAGTTTACGAAAGGGGGAATTAAGAACACAATCATGGCTTCTTTGATCTTTAGGCTAACCTAACCTGAGAACTTGATTTACATAATCGGCGGGGAAATTATTGATTCACGAAGGGGGAATTAAGAAACATTATGGTTTTTCTTCGATCTTTAGGCCTGAGGGATTTATTTATTATTGTTGTTTTGGAAAAGTGCATGCTAGGGATGAAATGTCAAGGTGTCCTGGAATAGGAAACCGGAAGTACATGCATCTTCTTTGATCTTTAGGCGAACCTAACCTGAGAAATTGATTTACATAATCGCTAGGGGAATGTATTGATTCACGAAAGGGGGAATTAAGAAACATTATGGCTTCTTTAATCTTAGGTCTGAGGGATAAACGTTCTTTAGGTCAGAGAGAAAAATTAATATTCTATTTTTATATAGGGCTTCATTGATCTTTAGTGTCAGGAATTATAAATGACATCACTTGTTATCTTGGAATTATGCGGGAGTCTAAAGAGATAGAAATTCTATTTTTAAATACGGCTTCACTGAGCTTTAAGTCGGAGAGATAAATTGATATTCTAACGAAACCTTAATAGTGTAGCTAGGAACATTTATGAGATGAAGAGATTAACGTAGGAAAGGGTTTCCTAGAAATTTGAAATGTGTCAGCGCAGGGATGCCAAAAAACAAAAGGAACACACAGAAATTACTTTTAGGGGATTATTTGGGCGAAACCGTTTTAGACAGGTTATGGAATTATTTCGGCGAAACAGTTAGAGACATTTTAAAAGATGATTTAAAAGATGATTTTAGAAGAGGTTTTGAGTGTGGACGTTATAATACACAAGTTCCATTTGAACAGTGTTGTGAGGTCCCCTACCACAACCCCAAAGGGTTCCGATCCCCCCACCCCAACCCCGAAGGAACCCACCGATCCTCAAAGGTTCTCCGGATTCCCAAAGGGTCCCCGGCGCCCCAAAGCTCCTGAGCCACCATTTTAATACTTTTTTAAGGCTTTATTATATCTTTTCAGAACAAATTATTATTTTAGGGAATTATTTCGGCGAAACAGTTAGAGACATTTTAAAAGATGATTTTTGAAGAGATTTTAGAAGAGGATTTGAGGGTGAAACTCTGAGGTCGTTATAATACACAAGTTTCATTTGAACAGTGTCGTGAGGTCCTCTACCCCAACCCCAAAGCGTTCCGATCCCCCCACCCCAACCCCTGAAACTTCTAGTTTGGGATGAATAGTTTGCTATTTCAGGCTTTTCTGAGCTAAGGTTTCCTAGTATTTCGTAGGTGAATATTGTCTGAAACTTATGATTTGGGATATGTAAATTACTATTTCGGGCTTTTCTAAGCTAGATTTCTTAGTCTTTCGTTGGTGTGTGTTGTCTGAAACCTATGATTTGGGATGGGTGGATTGCTATTTTAGACTTTTCTGAGCTGGATTTCTTAGCCGTTCATAGGTGTGTGTTGTCTGAAACTTATGATTTGAGATGGTTAATTTGCTGTTTTTTTTTTTTTTTTTTGACTTTCCTGAGCTAGGTTTCTTAGCCTTTCATATGTGTGTGCTGTCAGAAAATTATGATTTGGGATTTGTAGTTGCTTTTGGACTTTTCAGAGCTAGGATTCTTAGTCCCTCATAGGTGTTTTGTTGTCTGAAGCCTATAGTTTGGGATGAGTAGTTTGCTATTTCAGGCTTTTCATAGCCAGATTTCTTAGTCTTTCGTAGGTGTGTGTTTGTCTGAAACCTATGATTTGGATTGTGTGGATTGCTATTTTTTTTTTTTTTTTGACTTTTTGACTTTTCTGAGCTGGATTTCATAGCCTTTCATAGGGATGTGTTGACTGAAACCTATAATTTAGGATGAGTGGTTTGCTTATTGGACTTTTCAGAGCTGGATTTCTTAGCCGTTCATAGGTGAGTGTTGTCTGAAACCTATGATTTGGGATGGTTAATTTGCTATTTTTGACTTTTCTGAGCTAGGTTTCATAGCCTTTCATAGGTGTGTGTTGTCAGAAAATTATGATTTGGGATGTGTAGTTTGCTATTTCAGGCTTTTCTGAGCTAAGGTTTCCTAGTATTTCGTAGGTGAATGTTGTCTGAAACCAATAGTTTGGGATGAGTAGTTTGCTATTTCAGGCTTTTATGAGCTAGGTTTCTTAGCCTTTCGTAGGTGTGTGTTGACTGAAACTTATGATTTGGGATATGTAATTTGCTATTTCCGAATTTTCATAACCAGATTTCTTAGTCTTTCGTAGGTGTGTGGTGTCTGAAACCTATGATATGGGATGTGTGGGTTGCTATTTTTTTTTACTTTTCTGAGCTGGATTTCTTAGCCTTTCGTAGGTGTGTGTTGACTGAAACTTATGATTTGGGATGGTTAATTTGCTATTTTTGACTTTTCTGAGCTAGATTTTCTTAGCCTTTCATAGGTGTGTGCTTTCAGAAAATTATGATTTGGGAGATGTAGTTTGCTTTTTGGACTTTTCAGAGCTAGGATTCTTAGTCACTCATAGGTGTTTATTGTCTGAAACTTCGAGTTTGGGATGAGTAGTTGGCTATTTCAGACTTTTCTGAGCTAAGGTTTCTTAGTATTTCGTAGGTGAATGTTGTCTGAAACTTATGATTTGGGATATGTAAATTACTATTTCGGGCTTTTCTGAGTTGGATTTCTTAGTCTTTCATAGGTGTGTGTGGTGTCTGAAACCTATGATTTGGGATGAGTGGTTTGCTTTTTGGACTTTTCTGAGCTGGATTTCTGAGCCTTTCGTTAGGTGTGTGTTGACTGAAACCTATGATTTGGGATGTGTAGTTTGCTATTTTTGACTTTTCTGAGCTAGGTTTCTTAGCCTTTCATAGGTATGTGTTGTCAGAAAATTATGATTTGGGATGTGTAGTTTGCTATTTCAGGCTTTTCTGAGCTAAGGTTTCCTAGTATTTCGTAGGTGAATGTTGTCTGAAACCAATAGTTTGGGATGAGTAGTTTGCTATTTTTTGACTTTTCTCTGAGCTAGGTTTCTTAGTCTTTCGTTGGTGTGTGTTGACTGAAACCTATGATTTGGGATATGTAGTTTGCTATTTTTGACTTTTCTGAGCTGGATTTTATTAGCCTTTCATAGGTGTGTGTTGACTGAAACCTATGATTGGGATGAGTGGTTTGCTATTTTTGTCTTTTCTGAGCTAGATTTCTTAGCCTTTCATTGGTATGTGTTGTCAGAAAATTAAGATTTGGGATGTGTAGTTTGCTATTTGGACTTTTCAGAGCTATGATTCTTAGTCCATCATAGGCGTTTGTTGTCTGAAACTTCTAGTTTGGGATGAGTAGTTTGCTATTTCAGGCTTTTCTGAGCTAAGGTTTCTTAGTCTTTCATAGGTGAATGTTGTCTGAAACCTATGATTTGGGATATGTAAATTACTATTTCGGGCTTTTCTAAGCTAGATTTCTTAGTCTTTCGTTGGTGTGTGTTGTCTGAAACCTATGATTTGCGATATATAAATTACTATTTCGGGCTTTTCTGAGTTCGATTTCTTAGTCTTTCATAGGTATGTGTTGTCTGAAACCTGTGATTTGGGATGTGTGGGTTGCTATTTTTTGACTTTTCCGAGCTGGATTTCTTAGCCGTTCATAGGTGAGTGCTGTCTGAAACTTATGTTTTGGGATGGTTAAATTTGCTATTTCCGGCTTTTATTAGCTAGGTTTCTTAGCCTTCATAGGTGTGTGTTGTCAGAAAATTATGATTTGGGATGTGTAGTTTGCTATTTTGGACTTTTCAGAGCTAGGATTCTTAGTCCATCATAGGTGTTTGTTGTCTGAAACCAATAGTTTGGGATGAGTAGTTTGCTATTTCAGGCTTTTCTGAGCTAGATTTCTTAGCCTTTCATTGGTGTGTGCTTTTCAGAAAATTATGATTTGAGATATGTAAATTACTATTTCGGGCTTTTCTGAGTTGGACACTCCTAAATTTTTCCGTAGAAGATAGGAAAAGCTATACTATGATTGTGATTATTTTCCATGAAGATAAAAAGTTTCACTTTAATTCTAAATTTTCTTAAATTCAATTCTGACCTTTCTCAAAGAGATGAAAAAAATTAAAGTTCTGTTCCAAATATTTTCCCGGAAGAAGAAAAGTTCAACTTCGATTCTGAATTTTCTCAATGAAAATGAAATAAGTTATTGATCAAATCTATTTTCCCAAATAATATAAAAATTTTCACTTCAGTTCAGATTTTTTTAGATTAAGATTAGGTTAAGTTAGGTTAGGCTAGGTTAGCCTACGTACGCGCGCGTACGTAGGCTAACCTAGCCTAACCTAACTTAACCTAATCTAACTTAATCTAACCTAACCTAATCATACACCTAACTTTTTGCATGTCTCTCACCTAACCTAAGCTAACCTAAGTGAAGCGTACGTAGGCTAACCTAACCTAATCTAACCTAACTTAATCTAGTCTAACCTAACCTAACCATACTCGCCGGAAAAGGTTAGTTTAACTTATCATGAGCACTCATGATAAGTTAACCTAACCTAATCTAACTTAAAACATGTGGAAATGTTTCTATTTATTTATTAATATTTATTTATACCTAACCTAACCTATTGTTTTGAAGGTTAGATGAACGAGTTTGAACGATTGTCTTTAATAATAGAACGAGTCACTCATTTTCTAATTTAAAAATTTGATGGGTAAATCCATAAGACAAAGAAGCTAAAATTTAATTTAAAATTAGAAAAGAACTTTAAATTTTTCATCTCTTTGAGAAAAAAAAACAGAAACTGAAGTGGAGCCTTTTTTATTTTTCTTGGAAAAATTAGAAGAGAACTTTGAATTTTTTATGTCTTTGAGGAATTAAGAACTGAAGTGGAAGCTTTTTTTCATTTTCATTAGTAAAATTCAGAATTGAGCTAACTTTGTTCACTTCTTTAAGAAAATTCAGAAGAGAACTTGAACATTTTGCACTTCTTCGAGAAAACTCAGAATTAAAGTGATGCTCCTTATCTTCATGTCGAATATTCAAATCAATGTATAACTTTTTCTATCTTCTATGAAAAATTTGGAACAGAACTTTAAATTTTTCATCTCTCTTTGCAAAAAATCGGTAGTGAACTTAAGAAAATTAGAATTAAAGTGAAACTTTTTATCTTCACTGGAAAATAATCACAATCATAGTATAAACTTTTCCTATCTTCTACAGAAAAATTAGAACTGAACTTTAAATTTTTTATGTCTTTGAGAAATTAAGAACTGAAGTGGAAGGTTTTTTTCATTTTCATTGGTAAAATTCAGAATTGAGTTAACTTTTTTCTCTTCTTTAAGAAAATTCAGAAGAGAACTTGAACAATTTGCACTTCTTCGAGAAAACTCAGAATTAAAGTGGAGTTCCTTATCTTCGTGTTGAATATTCACAATCAATGTATAACGTTTTCTATCTTCTATGAAAAATTTGGAACAGAACTTTAAATTTTTTCATCTCTTTGAGAAAAATCAGAACTGAATTTAAGAAAAATTATAAATAAAGTGAAACTTTTGATCTTCATGGAAAACAATCGCAGTCATAGTATTACTTTTCTATCTTCCATCTAAAAATTTAGAATAGAACTTTAAATTTCTTTATTTCTTTGGGGAACTTAAAACTGAAGTGGAAGATTTTTATTTTCTCTGGAGAAATTAGAATTGAAGTGTGTGTCTTCTTGGTAAAGTTCAGAAGAGAACTTGAACTTTTCTTCACTTCGTTGAGAAAATTTTAAATTGAACTAGAACTTTTTATCTTCCGGGAAAATATTCACAAGTATGGTATTACTTTTTCTATCTTCCACCGAAAAAATTTAGAATTGAACTTTAAATTTCTTTATGTCTTTTGTGAAATACAGAACTGAAGTGGAAGATTTTTATTTCTCTGTAGAAATTAGAATTGAATTGTGTTCTTTGGTAAAATTCAGTAGAGAATTTGAACTTTTCTTCACTTCATTGAGAAAATTTTAAATTGAACTAGAACTTTTATCTTCCGTGAAAATAATCACAAGTATGGTATTAATTTTTCTATCTCCCACCGAAAAATTTAGAATTGAACTTTAAATTTCTTTATGTCTTTGTGAAATAAAGAACTGAAGTGGAAGATTTTTGTTTTCTCTGGAGAAATTAGAATTGAAGTGTGTTCTTTGGTAAAGTTCAGAAGAGAACTTGAACTTTCCTTGACTTCGTTGAGAAAATTTTAAATTCAACTAGAACTTTTTATCTTCCGTGAAAATATTCACAAGTATGGTATTACTTTTTCTATCTTCCACCGAAAAATTAGAATTGAACTTTAAATTTCTTTATGTCTTTTTGAAATAAAGAACTGAAGTGGAAGATTTTTGTTTTCTCTGGAGAAATTAGAATTGAAGTGTGTTCCTTGGTAAAGTTCAGAAGAGAGCTTGAACTTTTCTTCACTTCGTGGAGAAAATTTTAAATTGAACTAGAACTTTTTATCTTCCGGGAAAATATTCACAAGTATGGTATTACTTTTTCTATCTTCCACCGAAAAAATTTAGAATGGAACTTTAAATTTCTTTATATCTTTGTGAAATAAAGAACTGAAGTGGAAGATTTTTATTTTATCTGGAGAAATTAGAATTGAATTGTGTTCTTTGGTAAAATTCCGAAGAGAACTTGAACTTTTTTATCTTCAGTGAAAAATTTGGAACAGTATTTTAAATTTTTCATCTCTTCGAGCCAGATCTGAACTAAAGTGGAAAATTTTTATATTATTGGGAAAAAATAGAAATGATCAATGACTAATTTCTTTTTCATTGAGAAAATTCAGAAGAGAACTTGATCTTTCCTTCACTTCGTTGAGAAAATTTAAATTGAACTAGAACTTTTTATCTTCCATGAAAATATTCACAAGTATGGTATTACTTTTTCTATCTTCCACCGAAAAATTTAGAATTGAACTTTAAATTTCTTTATGTCTTTGTGAAATAAGGAACTGAAGTGGAAGATTTTTATTTTCTCTGGTGAAATTAGAATTGAATTTTGTTCTGTGGTAAAATTCAGAAGAGAACTTGAATTCTTCTTCACTTCGTTGAGAAAATTTTAAATTGAACTAGAACTTTTTATCTTCCGGGAAAATATTCAAATGTATGGTATTACTTTTTCTATCTTCCACCGAAAAATTTAGAATTGAACTTAAATTTTTATTGGGGAAATTAGAATTGAATTGTGTTCTTTGGTAAAATTCAGAATAGAACTCGAATATTCACGATCAAAGTATAACTTTTCCTATCTTCTATGAAAAAATTGGAACAGAACTTTAAATTTCTTCATCTCTTTGAGAAAAAAATCTGAACTGATGTGGAAATTTTTATATTATTTTGGGAAAATAGGTTTGATCAATAACTTATTTCATTTTCATTGAGAAAATTCAGAATCGAAGTTGAACTTTTCTTCTTCCGGGAAAATATTTGGAACAGAACTTTAATTTTTTTCATCATCTTTGAGAAAGGTCAGAATTGAATTTAAGAAAATTTAGAATTAAAGTGAAACTTTTTATCTTCATGGAAAATAATCACAATCAGTAGTATAACTTTTCCTATCTTCTACGGAAAAATTTAGAAGTGTCCAACTCAGAAAAGCCCGAAATAGTAATTTACATATCTCAAATCATAATTTTCTGAAAGCACACACCAATGAAAGGCTAAGAAATCTAGCTCAGAAAAGCCTGAAATAGCAAAACTACTCATCCCAAACTATTGGTTTCAGACAACAAACACCTATGATGGACTAAGAATCCTAGCTCTGAAAAGTCCAAATAGCAAACTACACATCCCAAATCATAATTTTCTGACAACACACACCTATGAAATGCTAAGAAACCTAGCTAATAAAAGCCGGAAATAGCAAATTTAACCATCCCAAATCATAAGTTTCAGACAGCACTCACCTATGAACGGCTAAGAAATCCAGCTCGGAAAAGTCAAAAAATAGCAACCCACACATCCCAAATCACAGGTTTCAGACAACACATACCTATGAAAGACTAAGAATCCAACTCAGAAAAGCCCGAAATAGTAATTTATATATCCCAAATCATAGGTTTCAGACAACACACACCAACGAAAGACTAAGAAATCTAGCTTAGAAAAGCCCGAAATAGTAATTTACATATCCCAAATCATAGGTTTCAGACAACATTCACCTATGAAAGACTAAGAAACCTTAGCTCAGAAAAGCCTGAAATAGCAAACTACTCATCCCAAACTAGAAGTTTCAGACAACAAACGCCTATGATGGACTAAGAATCATAGCTCTGAAAAGTCCAAATAGCAAACTACACATCCCAAATCTTAATTTTCTGACAACACATACCAATGAAAGGCTAAGAAATCTAGCTCAGAAAAGACAAAAATAGCAAACCACTCATCCCAATCATAGGTTTCAGTCAACGCACACCTATGAAAGGCTAATAAATCCAGCTCAGAAAAGTCAAAAATAGCAAACTACATATCCCAAATCATAGGTTTCAGTCAACACACACCAACGAAAGACTAAGAAACCTAGCTCAGAAAAGTCAAAAATAGCAAACTACTCATCCCAAACTATTGGTTTCAGACAACATTCACCTACGAAATACTGGTAAACCTTAGCTCAGAAAAGGCCTGAAATAGCAAACTACACATCCCAAATCATAATTTTCTGACAACACATACCTATGAAAGGCTAAGAAACCTAGCTCAGAAAAGTCAAAAATAGCAAAAACTACACATCCCAAATCATAGGTTTCAGTCAACACACACCATCGAAAGGCTCAGAAATCCAGCTCAGAAAAGTCCAAAAAGCAAACCACTCATCCCAAATCATAGGTTTCAGACACCACACACCTATGAAAGACTAAGAAATCCAACTCAGATAAGCCCGAAATAGTAATTTACATATCCCAAATCATAAGTTTCAGACAACATTCACCTACGAAATACTAAGAAACCTTAGCTCAGAAAAAGTCTGAAATAGCCAACTTCTCATCCCAAACTCGAAGTTTCAGACAATAAACACCTATGAGTGACTAAGAATCCTAGCTCTGAAAAGTCCAAAAAGCAAACTACACCTCCCAAATCATAATTTTCTGAAAGCACACACCTATGAAAGGCTAAGAAATCTAGCTCAGAAAAGTCAAAAATAGCAAATTAACCATCCCAAATCATAGGTTTTCAGTCAAAACACACCTACGAAAGGCTAAGAAATCCAGCTCAGAAAAGTCAAAAAATAGCAACCCACACATCCCAAATCATAGGTTTCAGACACACACACCTACGAAAGAGTAAGAAATCTGGTTATGAAAATTCGGAAATAGCAAATTACATATCCCAAATCATAAGTTTCAGTCAACACACACCTACGAAAGGCTAAGAAACCTAGCTCATAAAAGCCTGAAATAGCAAACTACTCATCCCAAACTATTGGTTTCAGACAACATTCACCTACGAAATACTAGGAAACCTTAGCTCAGAAAAGCCTGAAATAGCAAACTACACATCCCAAATCATAATTTTCTGACAACACACACCTATGAAAGGCTATGAAACCTAGCTCAGAAAAGTCAAAAATAGCAAATTAACCATCCAAATCATAGGTTTCAGACAACACTCACCTATGAACGGCTAAGAAATCCAGCTCTGAAAAGTCCAACAAGCAAACCACTCATCCCAAATCATAGGTTTCAGTCAACACATCCCTATGAAAGGCTATGAAATCCAGCTCAGAAAAGTCAAAAAATTGCAATCCACACAATCCAAATCATAGGTTTCAGACAACACACACCTGCGAAAGACTAAGAAATCTGGCTATGAAAAGTCAAAAAATAGCAACCCACACAATCCAAATCATAGGTTTCAGACAACACACACCTACGAAATACTAAGAAATCTGGCTATGAAAAGCCTGAAATAGCAAACTACTCATCCCAAACTATAGGCTTCAGACAACAAACACCTATGAGGGACTAAGAATCCTAGCTCTGAAAAGTCGAAAAAGAAAACTACAAATGGAACTTGTGTATTATAACGACCTCAGAGTTTCACCCTCAAATCCTCTTCTAAAATCTCTTCAAAAATCATCTTTTAAAATGTCTCTAACTGTTTCGCCGAAATAATTCCCTAAAATAATAATTTGTTCTGAAAAGATATAATAAAGCCTTAAAAAAAGTATTAAAATGGTGGCTCAGGAGCCTTTGGGGCGCCGGGGCCCTTTGGGAATCCGGAGAACCTTTGAGGATCAGTGGGTTCCTTCGGGGTTGGGGTGGGGGGATCGGAACCCTTTGGGGTTGTGGTAGGGGACCTCACAACACTGTTCAAATGGAACTTGTGTATTATAACGTCCACACTCAAAACCTCTTCTAAAATCATCTTTTAAATCATCTTTTAAAATGTCTCTCTAACTGTTTCGCCGAAATAATTCCATAACCTGTCTAAAACGGTTTCGCCCAAATAATCCCCTAAAAGTAATTTCTGTGTGTTCCTTTTGTTTTTTGGCATCCCTGCGCTGACACATTTCAAATTTCTAGGAAACCCTTTCCTACGTTAATCTCTCATCTCATAAATGTTCCTAGCTACACTATTAAGGTTTCGTTAGAATATCAATTTATCTCTCCGACTTAAAGCTCAGTGAAGCCTTATTTAAAAATAGAATTTCTATCTCTTTAGACTCCCGCATAATTCCATGATAACAAGTGATGTCATTTATAATTCCTGACACTAAAGATCAATGAAGCCCTATTTAAAAATAGAATATTAATTTTTCTCTCTGACCTAAAGAACGTTTATCCCTCAGACCTAAGATTAAAGAAGCCATAATGTTCTTAATTCCCCCTTTCGTGAATCAATACATTCCCCTAGCGATTATGTAAATCAATTTCTTAGGTTAGGTTCGCCTAAAGATCAAAGAAGATGCATGTACTTACGGTTTCCTATTCCAGGACACCTTGACATTCATCCCTAGCATGCACTTGTCCAAAACAAACAATAATAAATAAATCCCTCAGGCCTAAAGATTAAAGAAACCATAATGTTTCTTAATTCCCCCTTCGTGAATCAATAATTCCCCCGCCGATTATGTAAATCAAGTTCTCAGGTTAGGTTCGCCTAAAGATCGAAGAAACCATAATGTTTCTTAATTCCCCCTTCGTGAATCAATAATTTCCCCGCCGATTATGTAAATCAAGTTCTCAGGTTAGGTTAGCCTAAAGATCAAAGAAGCCATGATTGTTTCTTATTCCCCCTTTCGTAAATCAATACATTCTCCCCCACCGATTATGTAAATCAATTTCTCAGGTTAGGTTAGCCAAACAATCTCATAACATTCGTGTCGAGCATGTACATTCTCACTGACAATGAATAATAAAACAGGAACATAAATTGCTGTTGACATCCATAAATGTGAGAAAGTTCCTGTTTTTTTCATTCTCACTGACAACGAACATACATAAAACAGACATAAATTGCTGTTGACATCCATAAATGTGAGAAAGTTCCCTGTTTTTTCATTCTCACTGACAAAAACCATAAAACAGACATGAATTGCTGTTGACATCCATGAAAAACATCAAATAAATTGACCAACACCCATAACCATCCAAGAAAACATCCATCAAAGTGAGAAAATTCATGTTTTTTTTTCAAGTGAGAAAAATTCTGTTTTTTCATTCTCACTGACAAAAACCATAAACCACGTGGTTCGTACGGGACCTCCTCAGGCCTTTCTACTGTTAAGTTTGGTTTTTAACCCATTTCTGATATTTATAGCCATATTTAACCTAACCTAAATTAACCTGACCTAACTGACTTTTATCCTCATAGCTTGCGTTAGACTTAAAAAGCTGACTCGTAAAGCTAATTGAATCCAAGCAGAAAAAATGGAATTTCGGACATTCACCGGTGAATGTCGCCATTAACCAGATTTTGGACGTTCATGGTAACACTGGTGTTAATGGACTTTGAACTCATGGGCGTATTCAGGTTTTTTGCTCGGGAGTTGGGTATTTTTTCATGGGGTGTTCAAGAAAAACTTTACAAAACACATAAAATCTTATTTATGTGCATTTTTATTACATTTTTACGAGTTGGACAACAATTTTGGGATGGAGGAATTCAAATCCGATGCCCCCCCCCCCCGGATACGGCCTTGTCTGTACTATATTCTCTTGGCCTGGTGTCATGCTCTGTTTTTATAGTCTTATTTTAGGGTGCCTACTAAGTATTGAGTCTTTTTGTGACCAGTGGTAAGTCATAGCAAGTCATTTCAAATACTCATGGTTTTTACACTAAGGTCCGTGTGTTTCCGACTAGTCCCATTTTTGATTTCTGTCTTTGAGTTTCATTAGCTTTTTGTTTGCTTTTTAGGCCAGTTCTCAATTGGACCTTTCAAAATGTTTTCCTCAGTTACCCTATATAATTGATTTTGAAAAAGAGAAGCAAATTCGCAAAGAATCAAAGTATGAGAGAAAAGTTCGATGTGTCAATATTGCATCATATCCAATGACAAAGCCAACTGATCAAGGTAAGACTTATTGTTCTGGGCGGGGTATTCTTTAATATGGGGTGGGGGTACAAAAACTTCAAAAAAAAACGCACCAAAATGTGTTTAAATGAATTTAGTTACGTTTTCACGAGCTGGAAAAAATGGGGGAGGGGAATTCAAACCTGGTGCCCCTCCCCCTGAGATATGACCTTGCTTAAAGTCTATTCTCTTGGCCAAATATGTCAATATCGCATAATATACAATGAAGAAGGCAACAGATCAAAGTAAGAATTTATCCCAATTTAACAATATGGACATTCTATGTTCCAGTTTTGATTTTGTGGTCAGTACTTTCATGCCCTGAGTAGATACATTGCCTGTTCAGGGTAGGGTGGAGGGGGAGCTTAAGAAGCGTTGTTACCGTGAGGGAGTTATGTACTGCAATGAATTGTCAGCAGTAGTTTTGACCTAGAAGTTCTTGTTAATGTAGTGTTGATGCCGGGAACATAGTCTTTGAGCTTGTAAATATTTGACGTCAATCGTAAAGAAGACATGTTTCAATTGAACAAATTCTTTGTGCAGGACACCCCGCTAAACACAGTGAATCTTTACAGTATGTTTCAACCTTAAAAGGTTGAAAGCTTCTATGTATGTATGGACAAATATCTTGCACAAGCCACCCCCTAAACACAGTGAATCTTTACACTATGTTTCAACCTTGAAAGGTCGAAAGCTTCTATGTATGTATGGACAAATATTTTGCACAAGCCACCCGCTTAACACAGTGAATCTTTACAGCATGTTTCAACCTTAAAAGGTTGAAAGCTTCTATGTATGTATGGACAAATATTTTGAACAAGCCACCCCCTAAACACAGTGAATATTTACATTATGTTTCAACCTTGAAAGGTTGAAAGCTTCTATGTATGTATGGACAAATATTTTGCACAAGCCACCCGCTTAACACAGTGAATCTTTACAGTATGTTTCAACCTTGAAAGGTTGAAAGCTTCTATGTATGTATGGACAAATATTTTGCACAAGCCACCCGCTTAACACAGTGAATCTTTACAGTATGTTTCAACCTTAAAAGGTTGAAAGCTTCTATGTATGTATGGACAAATATTTTGCACAAGCCACCCCCTAAACACAGTGAATATTTACAGTATGTTTCAACCTTGAAAGGTTGAAAGCTTCTATGTATGTATGTATGTATGTATGTATTTCCAAAAAAAGCCATCGGGCCATAGGAAAAAAAACAGAACATAAACATAACAAAACCAACAAAGACACAAATAAATTAAAAAGAAAAACGTACTTATAAATGAATCTTCACGAAAATATTTATAAAGAGATACATCTTTCACGATGTATCAGCCCTTCATCAACATACTTAGCCAAATTCCTTAATGTCATTTTAACTAATGATCCTACAATCCCTTCCACCCAACTTCTATCTGCCAACATTAACGAAAAACACTCATTTCTCAGATCCGCCAATTCCTTACAATTCCCCCAAAAGTGAAAAATATCCTCATCATCTTCCCCACACATCGGGCAAGGTCTAGGTTAACACTATGACCCCTAAATTTCCTCTCCCTATGTTGTGACTAGTTTGGCGAAAAGCATGGTCCCAAGCGTCTAAAGTGTACAAAACCTTAAGCTGACTCAGTGGTGCCAATTCAAGAGGAGTGGGGAAATATTAAAAATATATAAATATCCTCTTGAGCCATTGCTGGGGCATAAGCCGTTGACCGACGTTTCAGATGGTGGGCCTCTTTTACAGGGACAATTAGCAACCTTGTCTCTCAGTTTTGCCTCAGCAGGTATCGAGCCCTGAGCCACGTATTGCCAAGCAGATCATTAGCCAACTCTGCTACCACATGTTTGTGGAGTTGGGGGGGGGGGGGGAGCAAAAACTATTATTCAATGTGTACGAGGAGTGGCAATTTGTTATTTTTTCAGTTTTTAATTTAAATAGCTAAAAAAGGAATTTTTCATAATGTTAGGAGGGGGAGGAATCTTGGGGGAACAGCTCCCGCGCCTCCCTTACCCCTAGCTAAAACATGTTGCACCAAACAGCTTTGGATCTTGAAGCTTTCCTTTGAAGATGTAGGTTTCTTTGGGAATCAAGACAATGTTATTGTTTTGAATGTTCGAACGAAAAGTGTTCTCGAATTTAAATAATTATTTCTTACTCGTTTCGTGGCCCAACATGGCAACACTTACTTAGAAGTTATACTGCCCTGTCACAATCATGAAACAACCAAAAGAAAAATGGGGGGGGGGGTAGTACGTGGTTTGAACCACTTCCCCCTCCCTTTGAAACATTTCCGCGACTTGAAAATTAATCTTAAAATGAGTGGCAAACTAAATCCTTATTTGAGACCATTAGACAAAATCCATGGGAGATGACCCCCTTTTTCGTCGGTTTTTGGTACCCCCCTCCCCCCCTGCCAAAATACAATCTTTGTTTAATACTTTTATAAGGAAAAGTAATGCATAACCTTAAAAGCGTTGCAACTAAATAAAATGTAGATTCAATATTACAAATACGCTACCCTCTGACCGTGAGAATGAGGTGACAGGGGGCGAAACGCCCGTTCTTGGACTCAAGGCCGTTTTGCACCGAATCAGGTTTTAAAAAAAAAGGTAAGAGAATGCGGCATTGGACTTTACAGTCGCTACCGGCGGTGCTGATCGCCGTTTCTTGACCCTTCAGCCAGGAAGTGCAATGGGGTTTGGGGACCAACCATCCTGTGCTTTCACACACCCTTCCTGTTTACCTTCCCCAGATTTCTCCAGATACCCATTTAAAGCTGATGGCTGAGCTTACAGAGTCACACCACTGACACTTTTCCCAAACCCAATAATTGGGTACACTAGGATTCGAACCCTCGTCCTCTCGGATAAAGTATTGTAAATCCAGCGCACTAATCCACCCGGCTAGGATGGCTCAATTAGGTTTTAGCTTCTTTGTTTTATCACTGGCATTGCCGAATTATTGGGTGTATAACAACCTACTGTAATTAACCGTACTTACCAACTACACAGTTTAACCATTGAACCGTACTTACCAACTACACAGTTTGATGGTAGTGAAAGAAAGATTTGTTTATTTGTCTTATATATATATATATATATATATATATATATATATATATATATATATATATATATATATATATATATATATATATATATATATATATATATATATATATATATATATATATATATATATATTCTTAAAATTACTATGGGGGGGAGGGTGTCTTTTCAAGTCCTTGTCGAATATTCAGTATGCTGGTGGGAGGGCTGAGGTCATCCTGGTCCCGGTACTCTTCATCTGTTCCATCTTCTTATTAAGGGTGTTTTTTTCAGGCATTGTTCTATTTTAAATTTTGAGCGGCAAATTTTTTATTATAATGTGTTAAAGGTAAATAACGCACGAGAGAGAGAAAAAAAAGCAATTTGCCCCTTTAATAATTGCTCTTTAATAATTACAAAATTTACCCTTGATCTAAAGCTTTAATAATTTCTCCAGAGTTAATTATATATCATTTAGATAGTTAAACGTGTTAAACTTAACACATTTTTCGAACAGATTTTATCTGATTTTGTGATCACATTGATATATCAAGATTATCAAGAGTTAATCATAGAGGAATTGGGCTGGTTCACCAAAAAAAGCTGGTTCTTCTCTAAAAATAGAGATTACTTAGCATGGTAATAGCTATTAGACTAAGAGATGGTG
Organism: Artemia sinica; assembly: GCA_027921565.1. Classification (NCBI taxonomy): domain Eukaryota; kingdom Metazoa; phylum Arthropoda; class Branchiopoda; order Anostraca; family Artemiidae; genus Artemia; species Artemia sinica. The sequence goes on from CM051261.1 coordinate 11,461,690, forward strand.
TAAATAAAGTTTTAGAGAAGAACTGTATGGTTTCAGGAACGGGTAGGGTGCGTCGACCAAATTTTCACTCTTAGATTAATATTTGAGATATGTTTGAATCATCAAACCCCTTTAGTTTTCAGTTTTATAGATTATGAGCAAGCATTTGATTCAGTTGGTAGAAGAGCTTTAGCGAAGGTAATTAATTAAATGTAATAATTAATTGTATTGTATTATTTGTGTGGTATTAATTAAAAGAAAAAACTTTTTCCACTAAATGAGTTTTCAAAGAAAATCAAAGAACTCCATTAAACCTAAAATGAACAAAATAGAATCAAATTATCTGCCAAAGGTTAAAACCACCAGAAATCAGCATCGATAAATAAATGAAACCCAAACGAAAAGAAATTAAAACAAATAACCGAGCCAAACTCAAAACGAGCAGAAAGTAACATGAGTAGGGCTCACAGCCCCTATGCCTTCTCAGTGTCAGAACATAATTCACGCTTTACTGAAATTAAATGTTTATCACTTTTATAACTTTAATAAATCAAAATTATGAAGATTTTAAGAATAAATATCAGCATATGTATATTAAACTGAAAATACACATTCATTTGCATTTTTTTTTTCATTATGTTCTGGCATTGAAAAGGCATAGGGGCTGCCTTACTCATTTTAATTTCTGCTCGTTTTGAGTTTGACTCAGTTATTTGTTGTAATTTCTGTTCATTTTGGGTTTTATTTATTTATTAATGCTGTGGTTGTTTTACGCATGGTGGATTTTGATTTTATTTATTGCTCTTTTTTGTTTGAATGAAGTTTTTTACTTTTCTTTGAAAAAATTATTTTGTGGGAAAAGTTGTTTTAATTAGTTTTCTTCGTTTTATATTGACATAGTCTTTTTCAAGGAAAAAGAAAATAATAGTCTAAATCTTTTCGGGTTTTTCTTTACGAATCTTTAGGTTGGCCTGCTAATTGTATGCTGAAGAAACTTTTGAACAATTTTAGCAACATAAGCCCTTTTAAAAATCTGGACACAAATAATAGTGTTTAATTTAGTTTTATGCCTCCTTCAAGTCGAAAAGATTGGGTAACTATGGGGGGGGGGTTGACCTACCCAATAACTCTAGAGGTATAGTTACAAGACCGTCCAGCTATGCTGAACAAAATGTCTGTCTTAAAATTTTGATTAGAAGTGATTTGAAAAATCGTGGGCTAAAGAGGAGGGCTGATTGTTCATCAATCACTTTTACTCTTAAAAAAGACACTAGAACTTTTAATTTCCAATCAAATTAGCTTCTTTAAAATATCAATGATATTACTAGCTAAGATAGAGCAGCGCTGACAATGATTTTGCTTATATGACTATGATTTCGTATGACTAATCATATGACTATGATTTTGCTTATATGCCCTTTTAATACATCCATGTATATAGTTTTTTCGCTTAATTGAAACTCTCCCTAAACGTTCCCTAAAAGTTTCAACTTAGTATCCTTAGTGTCTTTAGTTACGGTAACCGTATAAGTACTATAAGAAATATACACATAGTGTCTTCTGGCTAATTCAAAATCTGCCACAACTTACCCTCAAAGGTCTAACTTAATAATGTTCCTTTAATTAGCTGTTCCTCTTAATTAGCTCCTTTAAAATATAAATGACATTACTAGCTATGATAGAGCAGCGTTGCATATGATATTGCTTATGTGACCTTTTAATGTTTGCAGGCGTATAGTTTTTGTCTTAATTGTAACCCCCTAAACGTTTCAACTTTATGCCCTTAGTGTCATTATTTACAGTAACAGTAAAAGCAGTATTTAAAGTATACGCAAAGTGTCTTCTGGCTAGTTCAAAATCTGCCACAACGTATCCTGAAAGGTCTAACTTAATAATGCAAGCCGTTATTGTGATATTACTTTGACACCATTTTGACAGTCTACACGATTATAGTTCATTTGATTTAGTTCAACTTCCGCCTAAATATTCCTTCAAAGCTTCACCTTAATAACCTTAACTTGTGTAGTAGCAATAGTTGTAGTAACAGTAGTAGCATTAGTAGCAGTATGCATATAGTACCTTTGGGTTTTTTTTTCAACATCCCCTTCTACACACAATGACAGTTTTACCTAACCGTTACCATCCGTTTTACGTTACCGTTTTACCGTTACCGTTTTACGTTAACCGTAACCGTATCCTTACCTAACAGTTTTACCATCAACCGTTCCTGTAGCATTGCTGATACGTCCTCTTGACAACCTATGTGGGCATAATGTGTTTCGATTTAGTTGATACAGTTTCAATATTACGCAAGATTTTCACCGTAATTAGCTTTAGTAGCAGTAAAAGTAGCACCTGTAGTTATAGTAGTAGCAGTAGTAGTAATAGCAGTCGAATTATTATAGTATTCTTAGCTTTAGTAGCAGTAGTAGTAGTACCAGTAATGACAATAGGAGTAGAAGCAGTAGAATTTTGATGCAAATATTGTCTGTTGGTTAGTTCAACATCCCCCACAACAAGCCATGTAAGTTTTAATTTCACGCACAAAACTGTTCCTAAGATATTGCTGATATGCTCTTTGACAACCTGCATACAAATCGCGTGTTTTGATTCAGTTTACCCCCCCCCTTCCCCTAAAAAAATTGAAATTATCCCTTCATACCCTTAGGTATAGTTGTAATAGTAGTTACAGCCGTAGTATTAGTACTCAATTTAATAAACTTACCCGTTGTTCTGACATTGTCAATATGTCGCTTTGATAACCTGTATATTCATATAATTGTTGAACTTTTTTCATCTTAATGCTCTTAGCCTTACAAGTAGTTGCAACAGAAGTATTAGTTGGCTCAATAGTAATAGCAGTAGCAGAACTAGTAAATGTAGCAATGGTAGTAGTATTATAGAACATAAAATTGCGAAGAAAGGAAGAGAAATTGAGGACAATTAACAGCCAGTGAAAAAATTGAAAAATTATGCAAATATTTCGGTCAAGGCCTCCGCTTGACCGTAGTAGTATTAGCAGTGGTATGCAATTAGTAGAGTAGTAGTAAAGTGGTAGTATACACAAATCAATTGTTAAGATACACTCTTTTGACAATCTAAATGCACATAGTGTCTTTTGTTAGTCTAAATTCCCATCAATATTCTCTCAAATTTTACCTTCATAGACTTAGTCTTAATAGTACTATTATTACAGTAGTTTTGGTGGTTGTAAAAGTAGTTGCAGTGTTAGTGTTGTATTAGTAGTAGTAGTAGTAGCAGTAGTAGCAGCAGTATTAATGGCGGTAGTAGCACGTACATCTTGCCTTTTGGTCAGTTGCACATCCCTTTCATGATGCCCGGGAAATTTCACATTTATTCGGTAAATCGTTCCAAAACTATTGCTGATATGCGCTTTTGACCCCCTTTTCATCTTAATGCTCTTAGCCTTACACGTTGTTGCAATTGACGTAGTAGTTGGAGTGGTTTAGTAGCAGTAGTAGTATTAGTAAAAGTAGCAGCGGTAGTAGTGTTAGTAATGACATGCATATATTACCTTTTTGTCAATTGATCTTCCCGTTTAAGTATTCTCTGAAAGTTCCAACTTAATACCCAAATCCATTCTTGAGATATGCCTTTTTGACCATCTGCATGCTTATAGTGTGTTTTGATTTAGTTCAAATTCTACCTCAATATTGTCGAATTTCCAGCTTCCTATGCGTAGCCTTAATTTTACTAGTATCATAGTAGGGGTTGTAATAGTAGGAACAGTAGTAGCAGTAATAGTGTATTATTAGTATTAGTAACAATAGTAGCAGCAGTAATAGTAGTATAGTAGCAGGTAGATTTTACCTTTTTGGTCAACTGAACATCCCACTCATGATGCCCTTGAAGTTTCCTCTTGATACAATGGGCAGTCTAAAAAATATTGCTGATACGCTCATATCAGCAATCTGTACATAGTATGCACAGATTGCTATGTGCATAGCTATGCACATACTGTGTGCATAGTATGCACATAGTATGTTTTGATTTAATACAACTTTCCCTTCAACGTTTCCTCAGATGTTTATTTCGATATTCTCGGCCTTAGTAGTACTCGTTACAGAAGTAGTGATTTTAGTGATGGCAGTGGTAGTAGTAGTAGTTTGTAGTAGCATTAGAAGCAGTTGTAGATGTAGTAGTAGTAGCGTGCGAATATTGCCGGTTTGGTCAATTGATCATATCCTTGATCATTTCCTGAAAGTTACAAATTAATATACTCAGTCATTCCTGAGTTATGCCCTTTTGACAACCCATATACACTTAACATGTTTTGATTTATTTCAATACTCCCCTCAACATTCCTTGAAAGACTCGCCTTAATGCCCGTCGTATTTTGGGAAAGTAGAAGTCAAACATGCATACCTTTTCTCAATAGCATATACTATATGTAAATAATGAACAAATTGCCTAACTTACAGCCCTTGTCACGAGGCCTAGGGGGGGGGGAGGTGATATCTGCAAACGCATAATTACTGAACCTTTCAACGATACTGAAAAAATATAGTTGTCTCAAAACTTTGTTTAGTTGTTTGTTTTGGGAAATGACCGGCTTGGTGTGGGGGGGGGGGTCTGGTTGCTTTCAAATTACTTTTGACTCTTAAAAAGGCCACTATAACTTCCAATTTCAAATCAAATGAACCCCATCTAAAATTTATACGACCACCCAATCTATAAAAACCTTATATGCTCCCAGGGCATGACCTTGCCCCAGAGCTCTGGGGGGTTTTGTCAAATCTAGAGGCATTGTTATATGTTTTTTGGACTATTTTGAGTAAAATGGCTATCTCACAATTTCAATCAGATGCGTTTGGTGAAGAGAAATTGTTTGGGGGGAGGGGCTAGTTGCCCTCCATCACTTTTGACTAAAAAGAGAACTAGAAATTCTAATTTTCAACCAAATGAGCCACCTCTAAAGTTTATATAACCATCCATTCCGTAAAAACCTTAAATAACCCTGGAGCATAAGTAGAGAGGGAGGTGCTACTCCGATCGCTCACCCCTGCTGCCAGCAACAACTTTTTTACACAGTTTAATGGGGACAGTGTCAATGACCTCTTTCTCCAAGGTCTCTTTCTCCAGGTGTGTTTTTGGCCAAGTGTCCGCTATGGGAGAATGTTATGATCTAGGAAAGAGTATTTGTTGTTTTTGGCCAAGTGCCTGGGAAGAATGTTATGATCCAGAAATAGTATTTGTTGTTGTTGCTCGATGCAAATGTTATGATCCAGGAAAGAGTTTATTGTTTTTGGCACGCTAGGGGAGAATGTTATGATCCAGAAATAGTATTTGTTGTTGTTGCTCGAGTCAAATGTTATGAGTTTCCAGGAAACCGTTAGATCACGTGTTTCCTTCTCAGCCAATCAGAGGGTTTGCTTACATAACAATTCGCCCTTGAGATTTCGTATATAACGGGCATGCAATGTAATTAAATTATCAGAAAGTATTTTGACATAATGGATAAATTTGATGAATTAGAAGCCATGCCAACTTCAATTTGCAATGTAAGTACATTTTTTATTTTCAAAATAAAATTATTTTCCGTGGTCACCCTCCAGTATATTCAGGTAAATCCCCCCCCCCACCATACAATACAAACATCACTACAATCTTTATACACGATAGAAAACATAAAAGGTGTTCTTTTACCCTCAAAACCTAACCCCCTCCCCCATTGTTTTACAACCAAATTCTCGCAAAAAAAGAAATAATTATCCTTTCGAAAAATTTAGCTTTTCCATATTATAATCTTTTCTCTAACTGAGACTTCTGTCAATTTTTACAGAAAATGTCGCTCTGTTTTTGACATAATGCTCTACGCGAGGTTAAAATTAGCTGTCACCCTTTTTAAAGCACTTCCTCTAAAAGGTTTCTCAGATCAAAATGGGGTGTTTTTCTCCTGTCAAATTAAAACGGTTTCATGCAGATAATTATTAGGCACACACGTGATGCTCTATTTTGGAGAAGTGAAACAGATTATTTTCAAGCTTTCTTTCGATAAAGTTTCTTTTATATTCCCGGGAGGGGGGCGTGAATCCAGGATTTTTGCTGGGGAGGGCGTTAGCACTTTTAATAGTGACAAAATAGAAATGAAAGATTGTTTTTACCATAATTGTTTTCAACTTCAGTGTCTAACCATTTCTCTTTGATATTTTAGTGATTTTAGCTATAGCATTTGAATAAAAGGTAGTAAGATATATTCTTTATTGATATGCCTTTCGCTTGAATATATAGCAAGATTAACTCAATGAGAGGGTAGGTTAATTTTCCTAAATTTAGGGGAGGGGGCGTGAATCCGTGATTTTTGCTGGGGAGGGGGTTAGCACTTTTAATAGTGACAAAATAGAAATGAAAGATTGCTTTTACCATAATTGTTTTCAACTTCAGTGTCTAACCATTTCTCTTTGATATTTTAGTGATTTTAGCTATAGCATTTGAATAAAAGGTAGTAAGATATATTCTTTATTGATATGCCATTCGATTGAATATATCGCAAGATTAACTCAATGAGAGGATGGACCTAGGGATGGCTTAATTTTCCTAAATTTAGGGGAGGGGGGCGTGAATCCAGGATTTTTGTTGGGGAGGGGGTTAGCACTTTTAATAGTGACAAAATAGAAATGAAAAGATAATTGTTTTTTACCTTAATTGTTTTCGACTTCAGTGTCTAACCATTTCTCTTTGATATTTTAGTGATTTTAGCTATAGCATTTGAATAAAAGGTAGTAAGATATATTCTTTATTGATATGCCTTTCGATTGAACATATCGCAAGATTAACTCAATGAGAGGGTGGACCTAGGGATGGCTTAATTTTCCTAAATTTAGGGAAGGGGGCAATTTTGTATCCAGGATTTTTGTTGGGGAGGGGGTTAGCGCTTTTATTAGTGACAAAATAGAAAATGAAAAGATAATTGTTTTTATCATAATTGTTTTCTACTTCGTTGTGCGAACCATTTCTCTTTGACATTTTAGCGATTTTAACTATAGCATTTGAATAAAAGGTAGTAAGATATATTCTTTATTGATCTGGCATGCGCTTGAATAAAAAACTGAACGTCCGTATAATAATGCATTGAGTTATTTCTGAGAAAAGTTGAATTTATTATAATCAAACTATGATTTTCAGAGTTTAGGTTGCTTTCGACAAAGATTTCTCTTTACATATGGCAAATTTCCACAAGGTGATTGATCCATTGTCCTTCTAAATGTGATAGAAGCTACTACACCCTGCTTCAATCTCTTTTTACGTATTCAAACTGAATGTTCGTATAACAAGGCTTTGAGTTATTCCTCAGAAAATTGACCCCTCCAAATATTTACTCAGAGGAGCGGTTGCTGAAATGTAAAACGTTACTTATTTGCCAATCATTTTCACAGTTTTCAAGTTGAGATCTTTGAACACACACTCCCCCTTCTCAGTTTATTCTATGAAAGTGAGCTGTATTTGTTAGAGTTTCAGAAACATTACATATTTATTTAATTTAAGCACTTTTTTTTCAGATATAATAATGTTTGGTGTGATTGACACAGAATATATTGGTCTGAAATATTCCTCAACTGGCATTATTTTCGAAGCAGCTTTCTTACTCCTAGACAATCAACGACGTGAAATTCATTGCTATAAATGGAACATCAGATACAATATGTATAAGTACGAGAAAAACAGATGGAGTCCAACACTAAATTTTATAAATCGAAATGGCTTTTACGCTAAAACCATACGACCACATAATGAAAATGGCTATGAAATAAAACATGTACAAGAGGAAATTCAGGAAATATGCAGTTTTTTCGGTGTGCAAGCTGTTTATGTTAAGGGAAACGTGAAAACTGATTTACTCTTACTAGAAAAATGTGATAAAAACATAGCATTATTCAATTTAGAAGACTTCAAATGTGAGAAATACCTGCATTCAGTCCATGACCCAGAAGATGAAGTTAGATATTTCGCTCAATGGATACCGGAAAAGATACCTGACATGGAAAAATGCATCAGATATCCAAAGTCCTAAACTTACTCCTCCTCATATCAAATGGATTAAGCTTTTTTTTTTTTTAAATATGTCATTATTTTTTTTCAAATGTTTTTAAATATGTTTAAGCAATAAATATCTTAAGCCTCAAAACCGTTTTTATTCTTTAGAATAGTCCATCGCCATGAAAATTATACTTTCAGGTTCAACATGTCAGGGAACACACTTTCAAGTTCAGCATGTTGGAGAACCCTAAATAGTCACCCCTAAAAAGGTAAGTTAACCCTAAAAGGTTAAAGAATTTCCTGAAATTACACTTTCAGATCCAACAGGTCAGGGAACAACTTTCAGGTTCAGCATGTAGGAGAACCCTAAATGCTCATCCTTAAAAAAGGTAAGTTAACCCTAAACGCTTAAAGAATTTCTCTGAAATCACACTTTCAGGTTCAGCATATAGGAGAACCCTAAATGCTCATCCCTAAAAAAGGTAAGTTAACCCTAAACGCTTAAAGAATTTCTCTGAAATCACACTTTCAGGTTAGGTTAGGTAGGGCCCCAACCCTCACTACCCCAACCCCGAAGTAACCCCCCGGCCCCAAAGGCCCCCGGGTATTGTCTGAAACCTATGATTTGGGATGGTTAATTTGCTATTTTTGACTTTTCTCTGAGCTAGGTTTCTTAGCCTTTCATAGGTGTGTGTTGACTGAAACTTATGATTTGGGATGTGTAATTTGATATTTCCGACTTTTCATAACCAGATTTCGTAGTCTTTCGTAGGTGTGTGGTGTCTGAAACCTATGATTTGGGATGTGTGGGTTGCTATTTTTTGTCTTTTCTGAGCTGGATTTCTTAGCCTTTGGTAGGTGTGTGTTTGACTGAAACCTATGATTTGGGATGGTTAATTTGCTATTTTTGACTTTTTTGAGCTAGATTTCTTAGCCTTTCATAGGTGTGTGCTTTCAGAAAATTCTGATTTGGAGGTGTAGTTTGCTTTTTGGACTTTTCAGAGCTAGGATTCTTAGTCACTCATAGGTGCTTGTTGTCTGAAACTTCGAGTTTGGGATGAGTAGTTGGCTATTTCAGACTTTTCTGAGCTAAGGTTTCTTAGTATTTCGTAGGTGAATGTTGTCTGAAACTTATGATTTGGGATATGTACATTACTATTTCGGGCTTTTCTGAGTTGGATTTCTTAGTCTTTCATAGGTGTGTGGTGTCTGAAACCTATGATTTGGGATGAGTGGTTTGCTTTTTGGACTTTTCTGAGCTGGATTTCTGAGCCTTTCGTAGGTGTGTGTTGACTGAAACCTATGATTTGGGATGTGTAGTTTGCTATTTTTGACTTTTCTGAGCTAGGTTTCTTAGCGTTTCATAGGTATGTGTTGTCAGAAAATTATGATTTGGGATGTGTAGTTTGCTATTTCAGGCTTTTCTGAGCTAAGGTTTCCTAGTATTTCGTAGGTGAATGTTGTCTGAAACCAATAGTTTGGGATGAGTAGTTTGCTATTTTTGACTTTTCTGAGCTAGGTTTCTTAGTCTTTCGTTGGTGTGTGTTGACTGAAACCTATGATTTGGGATATGTAGTTTGCTATTTTTGACTTTTCTGAGCTGGATTTATTAGCCTTTCATAGGTGTGTGTTGTCTGAAACCTATGATTGGGATGAGTGGTTTGCTATTTTTGTCTTTTCTGAGCTAGATTTCTTAGCCTTGCATAGGTATGTGTTGTCAGAAAATTAATATTTGGGATGTGTAGTTTGCTATTTGGACTTTTCAGAGCTATGATTCTTAGTCCATCGTAGGCGTTTTGTTGTCTGAAACTTCTAGTTTGGGATGAGTAGTTTGCTATTTCAGGCTTTTCTGAGCTAAGGTTTCTTAGTCTTTCATAGGTGAATGTTGTCTGAAACCTATGATTTGGGATATGTAAATTAATATTTCGGGCTTCTCTAAGCTAGATTTCTTAGTCTTTCGTTGTTTGTGTTGTCTGAAACCTATGATTTGGGATGGGTGGATTGCTACTTTTGACTTTTCTGAGCTGGATTTCTTAGCCTTTCATAGGTGTTTGTTGTCTGAAACCTATAGTTTGGGATGACTAGTTTTGCTATTTTTGACTTTTCTGAGCTAGGTTTCTTAGCCGTTCATAGGTGAGTGTTGTCTGAAACCTATGATTTGGGATATATAAATTACTATTTCGGGCTTTTCTGAGTTGGATTTCTTAGTCTTTTATAGGTGTGTGTTTGTCTGAAATCTATGATTTGGGATGTGTGGGTTGCTATTTTTGGACCTTTCAGAGCTGGATTTCTTAGCCGTTCATAGGTGAGTGCTGTCTGAAACTTATGATTTGGGATGGTTAATTTGCTATTTCCGGCTTTTATTAGCTAGGTTTCTTAGCCTTTCATAGGTGTGTGTTGTCAGAAAATTATGATTTGGGATGTTTAGTTTGCTATTTGGACTTTTCAGAGCTAAGATTCTTAGTCCATCATAGGTGTTTGTTGTCTGAAACCAATAGTTTGGGATGAGTAGTTTGCTATTTCAGGCTTTTCTGAGCTAGATTTTAGCCTTTCATTGGTGTGTGCTTTCAGAAAATTATTATTTGGGATATGTAAATTACTATTTCGGGCTTTTCTGAGTTGGACACTTCTAAATTTTTCCGTAGAAGATAGGAAAAGTTATACTATGATTGTGATTATTTTCCATGAAGATAAAAAGTTTCACTTTAATTCTAAATTTTCTTAAATTCAATTCCGACCTTTCTCAAAGAGATGAACAGTTCTTTATTTCACAAAGACATAAAGAAATTTAAGTTCAATTCTAATTTTTCGGAGGAAGATAGAAAAAAGTAATACCATACTTGTGAATATTTTCACGGAAGATAAAAAGTTCTAGTTCAATTTAAAATTTTCTCAACGAAGTCAAGGAAAGTTCAAGTTCTCTTCTGAACTTTACCAAAGAACACACTTCAATTCTAATTTCTCCAGAGAAAAACAAAAATCTTCCACTTCAGTTCTTTATTTCACAATGACATAAAGAAATTTAAAGTTCAATTCTAAATTTTTCGGTGGGAGATAGAAAAATTAATACCATACTTGTGATTGTTTTCACGGAAGATAAAAAGTTCTAGTTCAATTTAAAATTTTCTCAATGAAGTGAAGAAAAGTTCAAGTTCTCTACTGAATTTTACCAAAGAACACAATTCAATTCTAATTTCTACAGAGAAAATAAAAATCTTCCACTTCAGCTCTTTATTTCACAAAAGACATAAAGAAATTTAAAGTCCAATTCTAAATTTTTCGGTGGAAGATAGAAAAAGTAATACCATACTTGTGAATATTTTCCCGGAAGATAAAAAGTTCTAGTCCAATTTAAAATTTTCTCAAAGAAGTGAAGAAAAGTTCAAGTTCTCTTCTGAACTTTACCAAAGAACACACTTCAATTCTCATTTCTCCAGAGAAAATAAAAATCTTCCACTTCAGTTTTAAGTTCCCCAAAGAAATAAAGAAATTTAAAGTTCTATTCTAAATTTTTAGATGGAAGATAGAAAAAGTAATACTATGACTGCGATTGTTTTCCATGAAGATCAAAAGTTTCACTTTATTTATAATTTTTCTTAAATTCAGTTCTGATTTTTCTCAGAGATGAAAAATTTAAAGTTCTGTTCCAAATTTTTCATAGAAGATAGAAAAAGTTATACATTGATTGTGAATATTCAACATGAAGATAAGGAACTCCACTTTAATTCTGAGTTTTCTCGAAGAAGTGCAAATTGTTCAAGTTCTCTTCTGAATTTTCTTAAAGAAGAGAGAAAAAGTTAACTCAATTCTGAATTTTACCAATGAAAATGAAAAAACCTTCCACCTCAGTTCTTAATTTCTCAAAGACATAAAAAATTTAAAGTTCAGTTCTAAATTTTTCTGTAGAAGATAGGAAAAGCTATACTATGATTGTGATTATTTTCCAGTGAAGATAAAAAGTTTCACTTTAATTCTAATTTTCTTAAGTTCACTACCGATTTTTTTTGCAAAGAGATGAAAAATTTAAAGTTCTGTTCCAAATTTTTCATAGAAGATAGAAAAAGTTATACATTGATTTGAATATTCGACATGAAGATAAAGAGCATCATTTCAATTCTGAGTTTTCTCGAAGAAGTGCAAAATGTTCAAGTTCTCTTCTGAATTTTCTTAAAGAAGTGAAAAAAGTTAGCTCAATTCTGAATTTTACCAATGAAAATGAAAAAAGCTTCCACTTCAGTTCTTAATTCCTCAAAGACATAAAAAATTCAAAGTTCTCTTCTAATTTTTCCAAGAAAATAAAAAAACTCCACTTCAGTTCTGTTTTTTTTCACAAAGAGATGAAAAATTTAAAGTTCTTTTCTAATTTTAAATTAAATTTTAGCTCCTTTGTCTTATGGATTTACCAATCAAATTTTTAAATTAGAAAATGAGTGACTCGTTCTATTATTAAAGACAATCGTTCAAACTCGTTCATCTAACCTTCAAAAACAATAGGTTAGGTTAGGTATAAATAAATATTAATAAATAAATAGAAACATTTCTACATGTTTAAGTTAGGTTAGGTTAGGTTAACTTATCATGAGTGCTCGTGATAAGTTAACCTAACCTTTTCCGGCGAGTATGGTTAGGTTAGTTTAGACTAGATTAAGTTAGGTTAGATTAGGTTAGGTTAGCCTACGTACGCTTCACTTAGGTTAGCTTAGGTTAGGTGAGAGACATGCAAAAAGTTAGGTGTATGATTAGGTTAGGTTAGGTTAGATTAAGTTAGGTTAGGTTAAGTTAGGTTAGGCTAGGTTAGCCTACGTACTCGCGCGTACGTAGGCTAACCTAGCCTAACCTAACTTAACCTAACCTAACTTAATCTACCCTAACCTAACCTAATCATACACCTAACTTTTTGCATGTCTTCTCACCTAACCTAAGCTAACCTAAGTGAAGCGTACGTAGGCTAACCTAACCTAATCTAACCTAACTTAATCTAGTCTAACCTAACCTAACCATACTCGCCGGAAAAGGTTAGGTTAACTTATCACGAGCACTCATGATAAGTTAACCTAACCTAACCTAACTTAAACATGTAGAAATGTTTCTATTTATTTATTAATATTTATTTATACCTAACCTAACCTATTGTTTTGAAAGTTAGATGAACGAGTTTGAACGATTGTCTTTAATAATAGAACGAGTCACTCATTTTCTAATTTAAAAATTTGATTGGTAAATCCATAAGACAAAGGAGCTAAAATTTAATTTAAAATTAGAAAAGAACTTTAAATTTTTCATCTCTTTGTGAAAAAAAAACCAGAACTGAAGTGGAGTCTTTTTATTTTCTTGGAAAAATTAGAAGAGAACTTTGAATTTTCTATGTCTTTGAAGAATTAAGAACTGAAGTGGAAGCTTTTTTCATTTTCATTGGTAAAATTCAGAATGGAGCTAACTTTTTTCACTTCTTTAAGAAAATTCAGAAGAGAACTTGAACATTTTGCACTTCTTCGAGAAAACTCAGAATTAAAATGATGCTCTTTATCTTCATGTCGAATATTGAAATCAATGTATAACTTTTTCTATCTTCTATGAAAAATTTGGAACAGAACTTTAAATTTTTCATCTCTTTGCAAAAAAAATCGGTAGTGAACTTAAGAAAATTAGAATTAAAGTGAAACTTTTTATCTTCACTGGAAAATAATCACAATCATAGTATAGTTTTTCCTATCTTCTACAAAAAATTTAGAACTGAACTTTAAATTTTTTATGTCTTTGAGAAATTAAGAACTGAGGTGGAAGGTTTTTTTCATTTTCATTGGTAAAATTCAGAATTTAGTTAACTTTTTCTCTTCTTTAAGAAAATTCAGAAGAGAACTTGAACAATTTGCACTTCTTCGAGAAAACTCAGAATTAAAATGGAGTTCCTTATCTTCATGTTGAATATTCACAATCAATGTATAACTTTTTCTATCTTCTATGAAAAATTTGGAACAGAACTTTAAATTTTTCATCTCTTTGAGAAAAATTTAGAACTGAATTTAAGAAAAATTATAAATAAAGTGAAACTTTTGATCTTCATGGAAAACAATCGCAGTCATAGTATTACTTTTTCTATCTTCCATCTAAAAATTTAGAATAGAACTTTAAATTTCTTTATTTCTTTGGGGAACTTAAAACTGAAGTGGAAGATTTTTATTTTCTCTGGAGAAATTAGAATTGAAGCGTGTTCTTTGGTAAAGTTCAGAAGAGAACTTGAACTTTTCTTCACTTCGTTGAGAAAATTTTAAGTTGAACTAGAACTTTTTATCTTCCGGGAAAATATTCACAAGTATGGTATTACTTTTTCTATCTTCCACCGAAAAATTTAGAATTGAACTTTAAATTTCTTTATGTCTTTTGTGAAATAAAGAACTGAAGTGGAAGATTTTTATTTTCTCTGTAGAAATTAGAATTGAATTGTGTTCTTTGGTAAAATTCAGTAGAGAACTTGAACTTGTCTTCACTTCATTGAGAAAATTTTAAATTGAACTAGAACTTTTTATCTTCCGTGAAAATAATCACAAGTATGGTATTAATTTTTCTATCTCCCACCGAAAAATTTAGAATTGAACTTTCAATTTCTTTATGTCATTGTGAAATAAAGAACTGAAGTGGAAGATGTTTGTTTTCTCTGGAGAAATTAGAATTGAAGTGTGTTCTTTGGTGAAGTTCAGAAGAGAACTTGAACTTTCCTTGACTTCATTGAGAAAATTTTAAATTGAACTAGAACTTTTTATCTTCCGTGAAAATATTCACAAGTATGGTATTACTTTTTCTATCTTCCACCGAAAAATTAGAATTGAACTTTAAATTTCTTTATGTCTTTGTGAAATAAAGAACTGTTCATCTTTTTGAGAAAGGTCGGAATTGAATTTAAGAAAATTTAGAATTAAAGTGAAACTTTTTATCTTCATGGAAAATAATCACAATCATAGTATAACTTTTCCTATCTTCTACGGAAAAATTTAGAAGTGTCCAACTCAGAAAAGCCCGAAATAGTAATTTACATATCCCAAATCATAATTTTCTGAAAGCACACACCAATGAAA
The DNA here is from genome assembly GCA_027921565.1 of Artemia sinica. NCBI lineage: Eukaryota > Metazoa > Arthropoda > Branchiopoda > Anostraca > Artemiidae > Artemia > Artemia sinica. Next base: position 11,476,740 of record CM051261.1, read on the forward strand.
GGCTAAGAAATCTAGCTCAGAAAAGCCTGAAATAGCAAACTACTCATCCCAAACTATTGGTTTCAGACAACAAACACCTATGATGGACTAAGAATCCTAGCTCTGAAAAGTCCAAATAGCAAACTACACATCCCAAATCATAATTTTCTGACAACACACACCTATGAAAGGCTAAGAAACCTAGCTAATAAAAGCCGGAAATAGCAAATTAACCATCCCAAATCATAAGTTTCAGACAGCACTCACCTATGAACGGCTAAGAAATCCAGCTCTGAAAGGTCAAAAAATAGCAACCCACACATCCCAAATCATAGGTTTCAGACAACACTTACCTATAAAAGACTAAGAAATCCAACTCAGAAAAGCCCGAAATAGTAATTTATATATCCCAAATCATAGGTTTCAGACAACACTCACCTATGAACGGCTAAGAAACCTAGCTCAGAAAAAGTCAAAAATAGCAAACTAGTCATCCCAAACTATAGGTTTCAGACAACAAACACCTATGAAAGGCTAAGAAATCCAGCTCAGAAAAGTCAAAAGTAGCAATTCACCCATCCCAAATCATAGGTTTCAGTCAACACACACCTACGAAAGGCTCAGAAATCCAGCTCAGAAAAGTCCAAAAAGCAAACCACTCATCCCAAATCATAGGTTTCAGACACACACACCTATGAAAGACTAAGAAATCCAACTCAGAAAAGCCCGAAATAGTAATTTACATATCCCAAATCATAAGTTTCAGACAACATTCACCTACGAAATACTAAGAAACCTTAGCTCAGAAAAGTCTGAAATAGCCAACTACTCATCCCAAACTCGAAGTTTCAGACAACAAACACCTATGAGTGACTAAGAATCCTAGCTCTGAAAATTCCAAAAAGCAAACTACACCTCCCAAATCATAATTTTCTGAAAGCACACACCTATGAAAGGCTAAGAAATCTAGCTCAGAAAAGTCAAAAATAGCAAATTAACCATCCCAAATCATAGGTTTCAGTCAACACACACCTACCAAAGCATAGGTTGGCTGGCCCCCAGCCCCCATTGTACTTCCTGGCTGAAGGGCCACGAAACGGAGATCAGCACCGCCGGTTTGGACCTTAAGGGTCTAGTGCCGCATCCTTTTTTTTTACCTTTACCAAAGGCTAAGAAATCCAGCTCAGAAAAGTCAAAAAATAGCAACCCACACATCCCAGATCATAGGTTTCAGACACCACACACCTACGAAAGACTACGAAATCTGGTTATGAAAAGTCGGAAATATCAAATTACATATCCCAAATCATAAGTTTCAGTCAACACACACCTATGAAAGGCTAAGAAACCTAGCTCAGAAAAGTCAAAAATAGCAAATTAACCATCCCAAATCATAAAAAAGGTAAAAAGGTAAAGGATGCGGCACTAGACCCTTAAGGTCCAAACCGGCGGTGCTGATCTCCGTTTCGTGGCCCTCAGCCAGGAAGTGCAATGGGGGGCTGGGGGCCAGCCAACCTATGCTTTCGCAAACCCTTCCTGTTTACCTTCCCCAGATTTCTCCAGGTCCCAAATCATAGGTTTCAGACAACACCCGGGGGCCTTTGGGGCCGGGGGGTTACTTCGGGGTTGGGGTAGTGAGGGTCGGGGTCCTACCTAACCTAACCTGAAAGTGTGATTTCAGAGAAATTCTTTAAGCGTTTTAGGGTTAACTTACCTTTTTTAGGGATGAGCATTTAGGGTTCTCCTATATGCTGAACCTGAAAGTGTGATTTCAGAGAAATTCTTTAAGCGTTTAGGGTTAACTTACCTTTTTTAAGGATGAGCATTTAGGGTTCTCCTACATGCTGAACCTGAACGTTTGTTCCCTGACCTGTTGGATCTGAAAGTGTAATTTCAGGGAAATTCTTTAACATTTTAGGGTTAACTTACCTTTTTAGGGGTGACTATTTAGGGTTCTCCAACATGCTGAACTTGAAAGTGTGCTCCCTGACATGTTGAATCTGAAAGTATAATTTTCATGGCGATGGACTATTCTAAAGAATAAAAACGGTTGAGGCTTAAGATATTTATTGCTTAAACATATTTAAAAACATTTGAAAAAAATAAATGACATATTTAAAAAAAAAAAGAAGCTTAATCCATTTGATATGAGGAGGAGAAAGTTTAGGACTTTGGATATCTGATGCATTTTTCTATGTCAGGTATCTTTTCCGGTATCCATTGAGCGAAATATCTAACTTCATCTTCTGGGTCATGGACTGAATGCAGGTATTTCTCACATTTGAAGTCTTCTAAATTGAATAATGCTATGTTTTTATCACATTTTTCAAGTAAGAGTTTATCAGTTGGCACGTTTCCCTTAACATAAACAGCTTGCACACCGAAAAAAAACTGCATATTTCCTGAATCTCCTCTTGTACATGTTTTATTTCATAGCCATTTTCATTATGTGGTCGTATGGTTTTAGCGTAAAAGCCATTTCGATTTATAAAATTTAGTGTTGGACTCCATCTGTTTTTCTCGTACTTATACATATTGTATCTGATGTTCCATTTATAGCAATGAATTTCACGTCGTTGATTGTCTAGGAGTAAGAAAGCTGCTTCGAAAATAATGCCAGTTGAGGAATATTTCAGACCAATATATTCTGTGTCAATCACACCAAACATTATTATATCTGAAAAAAGTGCTTAAATTAAATAGATATGTAATGTTTCTGAAACTCTAACAAATACAGCTCACTTTCATAGAATAAACTGAGAAGGGGGGAGTGTGTTCAAAGATCTCAACTTGAAAACTGTGAAAATGATTGGCAAATAAGTAACGTTTTACATTTCAGTAACCGCTCCTCTGAGTAAATATTTGGAGGGGTCAATTTTCTGAGGAATAACTCAAATCATTGTTATACGAACATTCAGTTTGAATACGTAAAAAGAGATTGAAGCAGGGTGTAGTAGCTTCTATCACATTTAGAAGGACCATGGATCAATCACCTTGTGGAAATTTGCCGTATGTAAAGAGAAATCTTTGTCGAAAGCAACCTAAACTCTTAAAATCATAGTTTGATTATAATAAATTCAACTTTTCTCAGAAATAACTCAATGCATTATTATACGAACGTTCAGTTTTTTATTCAAGCGCATGCCAGATCAATAAAGAATATATCTTACTACCTCTTATTCAAATGCTATAGTTAAAATCGCTAAAATGTCAAAGAGAAATGGTTCGCACAACGAAGTAGAATACAATTATGATAAAAACAATTATCTTTTCATTTTCTATTTTGTCACTAATAAAAGCGCTAACCCCCTCCCCACACAAAAATCCTGGATACAAAATTGCCCCCCTCCCCTAAATTTAGGAAAATTAAGCCATCCCTAGGTCCACCCTCTCATTGAGTTAATCTTGCGATATGTTCAATCGAAAGGTATATCAATAAAGAATATATCTTACTACCTTTTATTCAAATGCTATAGCTAAAATCACTAAAATATCAAAGAGAAATGGTTAGACACTGAAGTCGAAAACAATTAAGGTAAAAAACAATTATCTTTTCATTTCTATTTTGTCACTATTAAAAGTGCTAACCCCCTCCCCAACAAAAATCCTGGATTCACGCCCCCCTCCCCTAAATTTAGGAAAATTAAGCCATCCCTAGGTCCATCCTCTCATTGAGTTAATCTTGCGATGTATTCAATCGAATGGCATATCAATAAAGAATATATCTTACTACCTTTTATTCAAATGCTATAGCTAAAATCACTAAAATATCAAAGAGAAATGGTTAGACACTGAAGTTGAAAACAATTATGGTAAAAGCAATCTTTCATTTCTATTTTGTCACTATTAAAAGTGCTAACCCCCTCCCCAGCAAAAATCACGGATTCACGCCCCCTCCCCTAAATTTAGGAAAATTAACCTACCCTCTCATTGAGTTAATCTTGCTATATATTCAAGCGAAAGGCATATCAATAAAGAATATATCTTACTACCTTTTATTCAAATGCTATAGCTAAAATCACTAAAATATCGAAGAGAAATGGTTAGACACTGAAGTTGAAAACAATTATGGTAAAAACAATCTTTCATTTCTATTTTGTCACTATTAAAAGTGCTAACCCCCCTCCCCAGCAAAAATCCTGGATTCACGCCCCCCCTCCCGGGAATATAAAAGAAACTTTATCGAAAGAAAGCTTGAAAATAATCTGTTTCACTTCTCCAAAATAGAGCATCACGTGTGTGCCTAATAATTATCTGCATGAAACCGTTTTTTAATTTGACAGGAGAAAAACACCCCATTTTGATCTGAGAAACCTTTTACAGGAAGTGCTTTAAAAAGGGTGACAGCTAATTTTAACCTCGCGTAGAGCATTATGTCAAAACAGAGCGACATTTTCTTTAAAAATTGACAGAAGTCTCAGTTAGAGAATAGATTACAATGTGGAAAAGCTAAATTTTTCGAAAGGATAATTATTTCTTTTTGCGAGAATTTGGTTGTAAAACAATGGGGGAGGGGGTTAGGTTTTGAGGGTAAAAGAACACCTTTTATGTTTTCTATCATGTATAAAGATTGTAGTGATGTTTGTATTGTATGGTGGGGGGGGGGATTTACCTGAATATACTGGAGGGTGACCACGGAAAATAATTTTATTTTGAAAATAAAAAATGTACTTACATTGCAAATTGAAGTTGGCATGGCTTCTAATTCATCAAATTTATCCATTATGTCAAAATACTTTCTGATAATTTAATTACATTGCATGCCCGTTATATACGAAATCTCAAGGGCGAATTGTTATGTAAGCAAGCCCTCTGATTGGCTGAGAAGGAAACACGTGATCTAACGGTTTCCTGGAAACTCATAACATTTGCCTCGAGCAACAACAACAAATACTATTTCTGGATCATAACATTCTCCCCTAGCGTGCCAAAAACAATAAACTCTTTCCTGGATTATAACATTCTTCCCAGGCACTTGGCCAAAAACAACAAATACTCTTTCCTAGATCTTAACATTCTCCCATAGCGGACACTTGGCCAAAAACACACCTGGAGAAAGAGACCTTTGAGAAAGAGGTCATTGACACTGTCCCCATTAAACTATGTAAAAAAGTTGTAGGTGGCAGCAGGGGTGAGCGATCGGAGTAGCACCTCCCTCTCTACTAGCATAATTTACAACTCTTGCCTCCAGGACCCAGGCTCTGGTTGTTTGTACCAACCCCAAAAGCTTTGTTATATGATCTTTGGACTATTTTGAATAAAATGGCAATCTCGGGGAAATGACGGGCGTGGGGAGGGGCGGCTGGTTGCTCTCAAATCACTTTTGACTCTTAAAAGGGTTCTATAACTTCCAATTTCTAATCAAATAACCCCATCTTAAGTTTATGGGACCACCCACTCCATAAAAATCTCATATGCACCCAGGGCATAACTTATAACTCTTGCCCCCGAGCTCTGGGGGGGTCGTGTCAATCCTAGAGGTATTGTTATATGTTCTTTGACTATTTTAAACAAAACGACCATCGCAGAATTTCAAGCAGATGCGTTTGGTGAAAAAAGGAGGGTAGTCGGGGGGGGGCTTGTTGCCCTCTATCACTTTTGACTTTTAAAATGGAAGTAGTATTTTCAATTTTCATCCAAATGAGCCTCCTCTATAGTTTATACAACCATCCGTTCCATATAAATCTTAATTGCCCCCGGCACATAACTTACAACTCTTGCCCTCTGGCTTTGGGGGTTTGTTTTAACCCCAAAAGCCTTTTTATGTCACCTTTGGACTATTTTGAATAAAATGGCTATCTAAAAATTTCTATTATATGCATTTTGGGAAAATACGACGTGTGTGGGGGGGATAGCTGCCCTCCAATCACTTTGACTCTTAAAAAGGGCACTAGAACTTCTGATGACCAATCCATAGAGCCCCCCCCCTCCGAAGTTTATACGATCACCATTACGCAGAAGCTATTACGGCTTCTTGCCGTAAGAAGAAGCCGTACGGCTTCTTGCCGCAGAAGCCATCACCTATACGCAGAAGCCATTACAGCAAAATGGGTTCTTACGCAAAAGCTATTTTGAGCACAGGCCTCATATTGCCTAAACCAGGATACTTATTCTTTTTTTTCCAAATTTGGTTGAAATCTGACTATACATTCTGAAAGATGTCCCTATGACAAGAATCCAAGAGTCCTTTCAACTTTCAATTTCTCTTTTTACTATATAGGTGGGGTCGGAACCTGATCCCCAGAAGTCATGATTAGTTTTTATTTTCCATCAATCTCTTGTTAGTACTGACCACCCCTTTTTGTAAATGTTGTGATGACAAAATTTTTAGACCTCCTCCCACAATTGGGTCAAAATAGGTACAGAACCCTTTATGCATTGCTAAGTTCTCATTCTTAACTCGGCACTTATGTGTTCTAGCGACCGCACTCAAGATTTTTTATATGTTTTTATATGTTTTTTATGTTATGTTTTATATGTTATATGTTTTTATATGAATTTTTATATGTTTTTTGTAAAATCGGTTTTTCTGTCTGCAGTAGGTTATAATTAGCTGTCTTATTGTGAAAAACTACGATGTAGTTATATTTTTTATTAAACATTTAATATATAGATGTTATTAGATTAGGGTAGGTATTTAGGTACGTATTGGTTAGCTGGAACACATGCGACAAGAACCACATATAGAATCCCAAAGATCTAAATGAAAAACAGGGTTCCTCTGCCTAGTGAGGTATTGCTCATTCCCTGAAAAAAATTTAAACTTTAGTCTTTTGGGGTTTTAGGGACAAAAAAAGGTACCTAGGTTAGGTTACGTATTTAATATATGCTATGCTTTACCCCCAACCACCAGCCCCCCCCCCCTAATGTGTAAATATATAGCCCTAATTTGTTTCTAAAATATTATATTTTCATCGTATTTGTTTCATTTCATTAGCATTAACCAAACTTCACTTCTCGCGTGTGTTCCAGCTAACCGAGAAGTACCCGTATTTAACATAATGCGTACTATACTCCCTGATTTCCATAATTTTCTTCTGTAGTTACCGTAATTTAGTCAATAAAGTATTATATTTTCATCATATTTTGGTATATTTCATTAGGATTAACCTAACTTCACTTCTTGAGTGGGGTCGCTCTAATGCATAAGTTCCCTTAAGTCTAACCACATTTGGTTTAGATTCGATAACCCCTTCTTCTCAACGCCTGATATCAGGACCTTACGATCTCTCCCTCGCAAAGATCACGTCAGGTCCACATACACATGATTAATACACCAACTCTGACTCCCCGCACTGTTTGATTGAGATCTCATCTGGTAGATGTCCTAAAGACATGTATGTAAGCCCTCCCCCCTATCCCTCCTTGCCTCCCCACTGGTGATGATTCTGTCCAAAAATTCAAGGGCCGAACTGGAAAACTTTCTCTCACTTCCCACAAAGTTTGACTTAGACATGATAATATATTTCGTTAGACATTCTTACGATAAGAATTTAGAGACCCTTCGGGCCCCCCTGACCCCCATAGAGGTTGGATAGATTATGGGCCGCCTTACAAGGGATAATTCTATGCTCCACACAAGTCCAAAGTTATATAACCCCTAACGTGTTTATTTTCAGAGGAAGGATAGTTTTACTTTGCAATACTATTGAGTAGACTGGAAAAAATAAATTTATTTTCTTTGGGAAAAATACTCGAAGATTTGCAATCTTTTTGGCTGTTCTCCGATCTCCACGCCGTAATTTTTTTTTTCAAACATTCAGCTCTTACCGTTAACTAACTACAGACTGGTGATTCCAGCGAGAAAATACCCCCCCCCCCCTCCCTATATACATACATTGTTTCAAATGTATCTCCATTGTTTAGAAGTTCGTATTCCAGTATTGTTTAGTATACATTTAATTATTTCATGTTTGTTAATTTATATGCATATATTAGCAACAAATTAAGGTTCCACAGCATACATTCCCAATTTATTAATTTAAAATGTTGATATTAAAAACACCCCCACCCCTCACCCACATATGCACCTCTACATCAACTTGACCTGAAGCACTTTTTGTACCGTGGGGTGACATATATCTGTCGAAAATTCTTGCGTCTCCTTTTTGCCCTTTAGGATGGAAATAAAGATTGTTGGGTGATAAAACAGCTGATACTTCAACTTTTAAAAGCACCTCAGCAACTTTTAAAACGTTCATGATGCAAAGACATTAGTCAGTTATTTCTCCCAGCTCGGTGTCTCATAGATCGATGTTCAAAATTATTAGTCTTGATGTTTCATCAAAGAAGTTGAATAGGAATTACAAGCGAGATTGCAAGTATGATACTAGGGCTGTGTCCTTATTTAATCGTATAGAACAGAGTGCGGTAAATACTTACCAAATCTTATTATTGAGTTACGACTAAAGTGAATATACCGCTCGATGCCTTTTTTTATGCTCTTTACGAATATAATAATCATTTTTGTCGGAAATGAATTTTAGCCCCCACCCCTATATATACCAATTCAGGGTATATATTTGCACATTTGGGTGTGGGGGTAATTTTATTTCTGATGTAAATGAGAGGTAAGTTTAAACTTTTCCCCCCCACCCCCCCCCTAATGTGCAAATATATACCCTGAATTGGTATATATATAGGGGTGGGGGTTAAAATTCATTTCCAACAAAAATGATTATTATATTCGTAAAGAGCATAAAAAAAGGGCATCGAGTGTTATATTCACTTTCATCGTAACTCAATAATATGATTTGGTAAATATTTATCCAGATTTCTGTTCCCTAAATGTCAGAGAGGGAAGGAATACTGGCAGAAGTTTTAATTTGACCATGATTTAAATGGGAGTAGTTCAAATTTTCCTCGTTTGATTCTCTTAAACATCTTCTTGATCCTCGGAGAAGCGGGAGATGATGGTTATGTCATTTCCTGTCGGAAAAATTCTAAATGAGGGACTTTTCTAACTCGGGAAGTAGTGGAATTAGATGAATGAGTCCAAAACCTAAAGTGTGCCTTTGAAAAGTATCCCCATTCTCTCGCAAAGAATAATGACTTGATAAATTTGTAACTATCCTGGAAGAAAAAGATGTAAGGGTACTTATTAAAAATCCGGTAAACATGCGAGAAAGACCACATTGAAATTTCAGAGGCTTTATAAAAAACAGGTTTCACTGCCTTATGAGGTATTGCTTACTCCGTGACAAAAATTTAAACTTTAGTTTTTTGGGTTAAAGGGACAAAAAAGGTGCCTAGATTAGGTTACGTATTTAATATATGCTATGCTTTACCCCCCCCCCCTAATGTGCAAATATATAGCCCGAATTTGTTCATAAACTATTATATTTTCATCCTATTTTGTTTTAATTCATTTACATTAACGGAACTTCACTTCTCGCGTGTTTACCGGATTCTTAATAAGTACCGATGTAAGATGTAAGAAGATGTAACTGTCCAAAACAGATATATAACACAATGTGCCACGTGTAACGGGGTTTGGTTACGGTTACTTATAAAATAGAAATCAGAAAAAAAAAGGAAAGAACCATTCCATGGATGTAATATGAACGGCATGCACGCATCCTGATTGGCTATAAATGAATTTTGCGGATTATTTTATTTTTTCAGTTGACTTGATTTGGCATTACGAATAAAGGTTTAATGAAAAATAAAAAAAAAGTAATTACTCACTCGGTTTACAATATTTAAAATTTAGTTTTTTTGGGTTGATGGGGCAAAAAAGGTACCTAGGTTAGATTAGGACGTATTTATTACGTAGACGTATTTAGGACGTATTTAATATGTGCTACGCTTTACCCCCACCAGTGGCGTAAATTCAGAAAAATTCTGGGGAGGGGGGCAAACTTCAAAGATTTTTGCCACCTCACGGAAGAAAATTTGCAAATTTTCACTTTTACTTTGTGAGGAAAGTACAAAACTATGCTGATTATATTCTGTTAAAAAAAAAGTAAAAAAAAGAAAAAAAAAAAAGTTTGAATTGGTGAAAGTTTCTAATTCAGAGCGAGTGGATGGCTTGGAAAGACCATTTCCTGCCGCGAAGTAGCGGATATTTTTGAAATACTATTAAAAACTGTATTATCCCTTATATTGGACCTCTTAGACTCCTTTTTAGGGAAGCAAATTACTTAAAAAACAAAATATTGTGCTGTGAAGGGTCTAAGCCAAAAAAGAAAATTTAGAATTAGGAAATGTCATTTTAGAATTAGGAAGCGCAGTGGCGGAAATGAAAAAAAACCTTGGGAGGGGCAAATTCCATGTCTCAATAGGCAGCCTCAAGTGGGTTGAATTAGCAAAAATCCAAGGGAGGGGGAAACCAAGCCAAATTAAGCGGTAGCCAACTTAAAATTCTTTGGATAACAAAGTTTAGAACACAATTAAATATACAAAAATTCAAGTACATAAACACAATTAAGCAAATAAATCATAAATTTGTTTGCATCACGACTGAAGTATCCAGAGAGAGCCACTATTCTAATGGGAAACGTCGTTGCTTCAGGGAAGCAAACTTGTCGACGGCAATGTTAGAATCTATCTTTTTCGCTTTTTCCGGCTGGGTTGCTATAACTAACAAATCGCTAAGTCGCTCATCAGTCATTGTTGTTCTGAGATATGTCTTAATCCTCTTCAGCGTTGAAAAAAATCTCTCGTTAGAGGCAGTTGAAACGGGGAGCGTCAAAGCAATTTCGAAAGCTTCCGAGATGACAGCAACGGCGTCTTTGTTCATGTAGAGGTAGGCAAGAGCTTTTGATGGGCATTCTGGTTTCATCCTTTGTAAATAAGATTTTGCCAAGGCTATCTCCGACTCAAACTTCAACTCGTTTACTAATAATGTAGGAAAGTCACGTACAAAGTCTTGTATTAGACGTGCATCCAGGAACTTCGGTAAACTTGGCTCAAACGCTTCTAAGCCTTGGATTACTGAGGAGTTTTCACCAAACCTTTGTCTCAGCTCCGAAGTTACTCGGTCGACTTTGAAGTATAAAATGTCAGACCTATAAGTTTGAAAAATGTCACGATCCTCTTCTGTTCGATTTCTTGCTCTGGCACCGACAGTGGTTTCGACGTAAAAATTGAGAAGGCGTCTGCTTATAGCAACCGAGCGTCTAGGCTTTTCTATTTAGATTGAGTGCTACTTGCATAAGCTTTTCGTTGCTTTGACCATCTTAAACCAACGCTCTTCAGATCGGAGCTCTAGAACCTGTTGTTGAACTGCTTGAAGCAGAGAATTTACGCCTGAAAGAACGAGGCTCTTGGACTGGAGTTGTCTGGATGCAATATCTATCGGACCAAGGATACTGCTCATTATTTCAAGAATGAGCAAGAATTTGGCATCAATTGTTGCCAGCAACCCAGAAGCTTCAGAACGGTCCTGTATTGAATTGGCTTCATCCGAAATAACCCTTAGTGTTTCGAGAATAGCATCTAAACGTATCCGGATCTTCTGAATTGAGGAAAACCAATAGCACCATCGAGTGTCGGCTAGCCGCTCGAGCTCAATCTTCTTTTCTCCGCGTTCTTGTTGGGTTCGAAGGAAAAGTTCGTGACGTGGCGCACTTCGGCTGAGAAAGACATATAATGCCTGAATGCAAGAAAAGAAGTTTCTAACCTCCGGACAAGAAGCTATTGACTGCACAAGCATAAGATTTAGGCGATGGGCGTGACAATGAATATACCTAGCTTGTGGTGCAAATCCCTTAAGAATAGCCTAAAACACCATTACATGCGCCGCTCATGACGCTCGCACCATCATAGCATTGAGCCACACAGGTGCTCCAATCCAGTCCGTGCTTTTCAACAAGATCCTTGATTGCATTAGCAAGAGATGCTGCACTAATTGTTCAAGATGTGTACTTCCGAATGTCTCCTCGCGGATGATAGCATTACTATCAATAAACCGAATAATTAACCAAGCTGCTCTTTTTTCGACAGATCTTTCGTTTCATCTGCGCAGATTGCCCAATATTTCTTAATAGAGCATCTTGTTTGTTCTCGCAAGAGGTCAGCCAGTATGCTTATAAGACTATTTTGGTAGTCGGGACTCAAATAGCTTCCATACCGACGTTTTAGTTTTTGCTGAAGATCCAGGTTTCCCTCTGTCATCATTTCTAGTATTTCTATAAAATTACCTCGATTGTGTGAGTCGTCGTGTTCATCATGACCTCAAAATGGGAGCCCTTGGCGTGCTAGGGCACATGCCACTTTCGCAAGTGTGACTATATTCAGGCGATTTTCCGCTATGGCTTCCTTCCGATTTGAATAGAGAGTTGTAGCTATTGACTCAGATGTGCCACACTCAATTGCTTTATATTTGTCCAGCTGCGATTTACTTCGTTATGAGCTTCTGAAGCCTCGTGTTTTTCAATCCTTTCGAATAGCTTTTTCCAGTTATTCATTCCCGTGTCGAGAAACACTACATTATCAGAAGTATTTCCATGATTTCTTGTTAAGGAAAAGTGCCGACAGCAAAAGCAGTATATGGCGTCTTCTTTAATAGAATATTCTATTCATGGTTTTTTCTCATAGGCTTTAGCAGAAAAACGGCGACCGTTTGTTTTGGGGTATTCGGCTAGCTTTGGCTGGTTGAGTGCCTCCCTTTTATGGTGGGAGATGTCAAGATTGTCCCTCAATATCGTATCCGATGCATCGGCTACGCTTCCACCCTAGAAAAAAATCCAGTGCTTTCGCTTTTAAACGTTTTAACTTTATTCAGAGGCCGATAGCTCTGAAAGAGTTGTTCCCTTAAATAGGTGTCTAGGAGACATAAGGAATAATAGACTTTCTTAGTGAAATATTTCTAGAATTTCCAACGCTCCGCAGCAAAAAATACTGTTTTCAAGCCATTTACTTCCATTTTTACAGAAACTTTCGCCACTCTAAACCTTTTTTCCGTCGGTACAGTTTTGGTTTTGTTGGAAAACTTTCGTCGTGCTCGCCCCCCCCCCAAAAAAAAAGTGATAGTGACGCCCCTGCTCCTAGCTTCTAATTAGCTTTTCTGCTACCGTTTAGTGTTACGTATTGGCATTTTGCCCTTAATAGTTTTCGTTTTTGTTATTTCATGATTAATAACGGGGTGGTCTATTAAATAGGGTGCTTTTTCTCTCATTTATAATAATAGCTTTATATCCGCCAAAATTGACGATAGCATACAAATATCTTTCGACTGATCATTTAATACGCTCTAGCATCTTCTGCATGTTTAAGCGCCTCGAAATGCTCAAATTCTCAGTTTTTAGAATTCGGTAAAATAGTCTAAGCTAGTCAACTAAAATTTAAAAGGGTTAAAACATATATATCGTTTTTTGTCAGTTTAACTACAAGTAGAATTTCGTAAATTAAACGATAACATAATCCGAAAAAGAAACTTAGCAACTCAATACAACAAAATTCTCGTACTTATCTAGCTTATCAGCAAAATCTAGGAGGGCAAGTCGTAAATTTTGTTTTGCATGAAGCACGCTGACGTGAAGCGAATGCCTCGCAATAACAGCCGATTTAACTTTAAAAAGTAGAATTTTGTCACGAAGCAGCAATTTTTATTTATACTAAAACTGTCAATTCAAATGTATTTTAGCTCTTTTTCATTCTTTTTTTGCGCCATACCTAGTTTCTAGGGTGAGAATATAACAAGAGGTATAAATAATGGTGAGCGGCCCGCCTAGCAAAAATGGCTGGGCCTTAGGAAAGCATTTAATGCTCTTTCATTCTCTTAAGCTCTTCCAAAACTCTTTGCCATAAATTATGTCTGATAAATCAGGCTGTAGTCCCTGTAGTCATCTCTGAAGTCCTAGCCTGCCCCCCCCCCCCCTTGAATGACACCTCTATATCTATAATTGTTTGTTATATGCTCGGTTATATGATTTTCCCCACAAAATTTGCGATTTATACATTAATCCAAAGTTGTAGCGCGAAATTAAGATCTTACTTCTGTAGGCCAAACTTTAGTTCGCATGGAATTTATTGCATGAAGCAAAGGCTATAAGTTTATATTAGTCAAACCATAAATGGCAAAATTACACACCTCACTTGGGCCAGCTTCTGTTGCTGCCTCGGTTGCTGCTACACTATCCACCAACTTAGATTTTTTAGCCGGTTTGACTAGGTTTAAAAATATCGATTATTTTTCTCTGACTCGTCGCACACTCTTATTCAACAAATGAATTCATTCAGTACTATCTTTACTTGACAATGCTAGAGAAAACACGAGGCTCCGGGTTATGCGTCATTTCCTATAAGATTTTGTATTCGATAAAATTTGTATTTTTTATTCGGATGAAGGATAAATAAGGGTATAATCTACAAAAATCTGGGGGGGGGGGTGGCAAAATCAGGTCGGTGGGGGGGGGGGGGCAAAATTAGGTCGGGGGGGGGGGGGGGGGCAAAACGAGGTCTGGGGGGCAACTGCCCCCCCCTGCCCCATAGCAATTTACGCCTCTGACCCCCACCCCCTGATGTGCAAATATATAGCCAAAATTTGTTTCTTAACTTTTATATTTTAATCCTCTTTTGTTTTATTTCATTAGCATTAACCAAACTTCACATCTCGCGTTGCTTCGAGCTAATAGAACAGTACCAATAAGATATAAAGTAAACCCTAAAAACAAGCACTCTTTTGTATATTGCTTAGCCTAGTATCTGGCCAGGGCCAGATAAAGGACAATTGGGCCCAATCGGGCCCAGCGTTGCTATCACAATGAACAAAAAAAAGTTCGGAATTTAAAGCAAATTGCTTTTGATTTAATGCAATTATTATTAATTATTCAAACAATTAAAAATATTTTTGTTTTAAGTTTGCATTGCTGAGTGAGATTTATTAATGTGTGCTTTATATTGTGTGCTTTATAATGTAGAAAACGAGTACCCGTATAAGTGCATGTCAAATATATTATTATCGTAATAAATTATTTTGATTTCTGGGAAAATTCCAAAATATGGAAAAATAACTACTTAAAAAACATGGTGTTGAATTAAAAATTTCTCTAACAGATTCTAAGTTAACGGAAAAAGATATACCAAAGGTGAAAGAAGCTGATATAGACAGAAAAATGTTAGCTGCAGACATGGAAGCTTTGAAATCTATTTTTCCTTCATAATTTTTTGAAAATTCGTTTAAAATTTAAAATTTTGTTGGATAATGATAGAGCAATGGCATTTCCAAACTTGTTTATTGCTCTCTAAATATTCGGTACCTGTTCACTATATGGGCCTTTGCAAGGAAACCAGTCAGGAAAAGCCCGTTTTTTGACGGGTTTAATTCAAGACCGCTACCGGGTAATGCAATGCATAGCATGGTTTTCATTGCGTTACGATATTTAAACTGTTGTTTTTTGGGGGTTTAGGGGGGGGGAGGTACCTAGGTTAGGTTACGTGTTAATATATGCTATGCTTACCCCCCCCCCCTGAATATGCAAATATATAGCCCAAATTTGTCTATGAACTATTATATATTCATCCTATTTTATTTTATTTCATTAACATTAACCAAACTTGACTTTTTAGAAAGGCTCGTATAATGCACTGGTACCAAATATTCTTAACAAACTTAGTAAGTGTTGCTTTTGGGGAGAGATCGCTTTCCAGCGTAAAACTAGTAAAAAGAAAATATCTGAAATTGACAGTGAATCAGGATAGATTAAATAGTTTAGTAGTTATGTCGATTGAGAGTGAAGGTGCAAGGAAATTTCGGATTTTCAAAGAATTTTAGAAGAAAAACAGAACAAATTTAAGAAATTTGTGAATTCATGTATTCTTATTCGATGGACGCAATTGTGACGGCATTTGAGCCTCATGCCCTTGTTAATCCTGATGTATATGGATTTCGAGACTTTATATAAATCTGAAAAGTTAAGCAAGAAAAACGAGTTTAATTTTTCGTAAATGGAAAAGCAGTTTGCTCCAGTTCCTAATAAGAAAATCTTCGTACGCTCGTTCTGTTAATTTTCCATTTCTTTGTTTGAATACTTGTAAAATTCAAGTGCTGTTAATTAATTTTGGTTAGTTTGGCATAAGTCTAGAATTACGGCTGATAAGAACGACACATTGGTACTTGTCGGTAATATAATAAACACTCGAGAAGTGAAGTTTGGTCAATGCCAGTGAAATAAAACAAAATATGATGAAAGTATAATAGTTCAGAAACAAATTTGGGCTATATATTTCCAAATTAAGGGGGGTGGGGGTAAATCATAGCATATATTAAATACGTAACCTAACCTAACCAAAATACCAACTAAATAATTAAATAAAATACAGCTACAATTTATTTTCCAACTCAGCCAAAGCTATTTGCTTGGTTTTAAAAAAGTTGCTTGACCAGTTTCTTGTCTCACGTTCGCATCGTTCGCGATCGAAATTCTGGAGTGTTTTATTATATAACCGACAAGTACCGA
The DNA here is from genome assembly GCA_027921565.1 of Artemia sinica. Classification (NCBI taxonomy): domain Eukaryota; kingdom Metazoa; phylum Arthropoda; class Branchiopoda; order Anostraca; family Artemiidae; genus Artemia; species Artemia sinica. The sequence continues at coordinate 11,493,122 of CM051261.1, forward strand.
AACATTTCCAGAAAACAATTTTTACTTCATAATATGCCGAATAATTGCAGTTGGAATGCAAGTCTACTCCTCCCCTAATTAGGGCTGCTCAAGGGGGAGGAGGAACGGGGTAAGCTGCCTCGGGTGCCGTGACTGCGGGTGCCTAAGCTGCCTCGGGTGCCGTGACTGCGGGTGCCGCCGCTATTTTTGATTTATGTTAGGATTGGGAGGGGCGTAATTAACTTTTCCCTTGCGCCACTAACCCTAGAAACAGCCCTGTCCCTAATGCGCAAATATATAACCCAAATTACAAATTTCCCATGGGGTTTTTCAGTTTCTTGATTTCGTCGCAGTTGATTCAGTTAAGGGTACGCGAGTTGAAACAACAGTCACGCGTGGCAAAATCTTTGATAAATATATTTTGGGGGGGGGTACTAGTGCTTTAAAAACGTACTCTTTTATAAACTACATATGGAATGTCAAACTGGAGCTGCTACAGATACCGGGTGAAACCCGCCAGACTGGTTATTTCAAGCGAGCGCTGTTAAGAATTGGAATGCAAAGAGTAGTTTTCATTGCGTTTACGATGTTTAAAACCGTTGTTTTTTGGGGTTTAGGGAGGGGGGAAGGTACCTAGATAAGGTTACAATTTAATATATGGTATGCTTTACCCCCCCCCCCCCTAATGTGCAAATATATAGCCCAAATTTGTTTCTAAACTATTATATATTCATCCTATTTTATTTTATTTCATTAGCTTTTACCAAGCTTGACTTCTTTAGTAGTATGTAAATGCACCTGTACCGATTTGGTTAATGCACCAGTACGATTTATGTTAATGCACCATATGTTAATGCACCAGTACCGATTTGGGCTATACATATGCATATGTACATATATGTACATATGTACATATATGAACTATACATATGTTCATGCACCATATGTTAATGCACCAGTACCGATTTGGGCTATACATATGCATATGTACATATATGTACATATGTACATATGTACTATACATATGTTAATGCACCATATGTTAATGCACCAGTACCGATTTGGGCTATACATATGCATATTGCGTGGGGTTCGGGGGGGGGAGGGGACTAGAGTATAATAGAATTGCAGTCAAAATGTGTTAGCTACAATTTTTCTGCACATTATGAAGTAAGAATTGTTTTCTGAAAATGTTTCGTTCTCAACAGCCCAAATTCTAGGCTTATACCGTGGGTTATATTTACCCAGGGGGCGCCCACTTTCAAAAATCACGTACACTAATCGACACCTGCCATGCGTGGTGGGTGTGCTAAGCGTGGCGAAACTGTGTGGCTGGTGGTCTGAGACATACATCATTTGGTGGAATGTGGGCGCCCCCTCAATATTTACATGCTCTAGAGTCGTCATTGACCGGAAACCGGTATAAATTCACAACCACTTCAGGTCATAAGGAAACATGTTAAGAAAACAAATCTTATTTCATAATATGCAAAATTATCCTAGTTCACATTTTTGCCAGGGAGAGCCCCTTTATCCTCACTATTTTCATTGTTTTTCCAGTTTTTCAATCACACATCATTTCATTTTTATATCTATTCTCCAAGTTTTGAAAATCGTTTATAAAAAAAAAACACCCAAGACCAATCTAGCTAATCTAACCTAACTTAACCTAAATTTATCAATATTTCCCTATTTATATCTTTTAGTAGATAGCAGTGACGGTGTTTAACTTTCATGTATAGACTATTTGAAAATGGATAAATGTAGTCAAATTTGTTTCTCACAATTTTGTTAAAAAAAATTGTACAACAGTGAAAATAGTGAGGATAAAGGTGCTCCCTCTGGAAAATATGTCAACTAGGATTATTTTGCATATTACGAAGTAAGAATTGTTTTCGTAACATGTCTCATTATGACCTGGAGTGGTTGTAAATTTATACCCGTGAACATTATTTTATAGACACACACCTAATGTTAGACGTGCAGACGTGACGTTCAGACGTTCAGCGAAATAAAAAAGAAAGAGACCTAACGTTCTAACGTTCCTAACGTACCTAACGTTCAGACGGATTCAAAAAGAAAGAGAGATACTAATTTTCTATGTTTCTAGGGTAAAAAAAAAAAACAACCTAACTTTATTCTGTTATATCTGTCACGTGCTTTTGAAATCCAAAACATGATGTTCCTTATTTCTGGAGAGACAAATGTTCCGCCTTTTGAAAACCTGATTAGTTGTTAATACCCTGAACAATTTTTGGCCAGCAAAGAGCCAAAATGCTTGGCAAAGAACCAAAAATAGCAAAGAGAGCCAAAATAGTCTTCCTGTTATTCCTTATGTCCATTCCTCTTTCTAGACGTAATTATAACGCTTGCAGACATCAAATCATCAAAAACTAAGAGGTTTATGGGCAAAATTACATCGCTGGTAAAATCTATATCTGTTCCAAACTCGCCGAAGAAAGGAAACCCATCTAATACTGCTCAATCTAGCCAACCCTTGCCGGGTCCTCAAGATCTTAGCCAAGTACCCGGTCCTAGTGGGAGAAGGGTTAGAAGACCTAGTAGTGATACCATATCAACATACTTGAGCAAGGACTCTAGTGGAGTTGACTCAAACGAAAATTTGGTAGACCTTGATACTTCCAAGTAAGTTTTGTTAATGTTACATACCTTTTAGTTCTTTCGAGATTTTGTATCGCGAACATGAGACAATAACCGGTATTTATTGTCTTTATATTAGACAATATTAGTTTCAGCTCTGTGAGAAACTACATTGTGGCTATATTTTAATTAAATATTTAGTTGGTATTTTGGTTAGGTTAGCTTAAGGTTACGTATTTAATATAATGCGGTCTGGGTGGCCTCCCTTCCATAATTCTTTGTTGTAGTTTCCATAATTGTGTTACTAAACTATTAAATTTTTTATCACATTGTGGCTATTTCATTATGATTAACCTAACTTCAATTCTTGAGTATTGTGGCTATAAGACACAAGTCCTTTTTTTTTGAGTTTTCCCCCTCGTACTGTTTATTAAATCGAAAAACAGCATGTTTTTTTCAACTGAAACTAAGGAGCAATATTAAACCACTGTATATAAATAATATGACAGTAAGATCACAGGTCAGTGATTTTTGGCACTACAGCCTCGGCGTGTACAAACAGCTCCTCCCATTTAATCTGTAATTAGCGGGTCAGTGTACAATTTTCAAGCCAAGTTTCGCGTTCAAGAGAAATCTGACGTGTCTACCTGTAAAAGAATCGAATGTCGCTTATGTTTATAGTTGTTTAAATGTTCTTCAGAGCACTTGCATCCCTGTCCGGGTTTGTATAATGGTTGAGATAGGGAATAATCGTACTGTGTTATATCTATATACATTGATTAAAACTCATAACGAACATAAATTATTCTGTGTTTATGAGGGGAGGCTGCTGATTAAAACTCATAACGAACATAAATTATTATGTTTATGAGGGGAGAAAGCTTTTAAGCACTTCTGAAAAGTGGGCTATTCTAATTAAAAGGTCCTTGTGTTTCAGGATTAATTCTTTAAGAATTTGGACAAAAGATGTAACTTTACTTAAAGAGCGGGGTGTTCACAACCACTCTCTTGAGGAGCAGGAAGCCCCGCTTGAGGAGGAGGCATCCCTTTCACTTACGGAGGACTAAGCCCGCTCACTTACGATATAATTTCTGTTCGTTTTAAGTTTTAATGTTGCTCCTTACTTTCAGTCAAAAAACTTGTTTTTTTTAAAGTTAAATTTCTGATCGTTAGTAGTAAGGCATTAATAGATATCAAAAATACATTGAATTGAGCACAAGGTTGCAAAAATACATTCAAAAATTACATTGAATTGAGCGTAAGGTTTCAAAAATACATTCAAAAATACATTGAATTGAGCATAAGGTTTCAAAAATACATTCAAAAATACATTGAATTGCGCATAAGGTTTCAAAAATACATTCAAAAATTATACATTGAATTGCGCATAAGGTTTCAAAAATACATTCAAAAAATACATTGAATTGCGCGCATAAGGTTTCAAAAATACATTCAAAAATACATTGAATTGTGCATAAGGTTTCAAAAAATACATTGAATTGCGCATAAGGTTTCAAAAATACATTGAATTGCGCATAAGGTTTCAAAAATACATGAAAAAAATACATTGAATTGCGCAAGAAAAACCCATGCGTGGGACACTGTATTTACGCGCGAACATTTTAAAGGTTGGCCCACTAAAGTCGAGGTTTTTTTTTAAAAAACAACTTGGCGACGTATGATGTACTCAGGCAAAAACCCTATAAATGTTCATACACTACATTCCAATTTTTGTTATTGCGAGAGGGTTACCCAATTTACATCTTAGTGTTAACTGGGCGATGACTTAGTCTAATTGCGTAGGTACTAAAGGAACATTTGAAGGTGGAGAAAAAAAGGGGGGGGGGTAATTAGTGATTGGATAATTTTTAACAAGAAATGACTGAAACGTGATTTGGAGGAGATGGGATGAATGTGTACTGTATAATACACAAGTGATGATTTGCACAGTGTTGTCAATTTTAAATAGTATAGAAATAAAAAAAAATTAACAAGAAGAAGAAATGTCTGAAAAAGTAACGATAGAATGACATTGTGACTTGACCTCGCTTTACCTCTCCGATGTGGTCTGTATAATACACAAGTAACGTTTGAAAAGTATTGTTAATTTAAAAAGAAATGGCTGAAAAGTGTTTTGAGGGAGATGGGTTGCATGGAGGGTTGAGTTGCACGAGGGTTCAGTTAAAGGGGGTACAGTTACACGGGGGTTTAGTTAAATTGGGCTGAGTTGCACGAGGGTTCAGTAGCACGAGAGTTCAGTAGCACGGGGGTTCACTTGTACAGGATTTCGGTTATACAGGGGTTCAGTCACATGGAAGGTTCAGTTGCATGAGGGTTCAGTTAAAGGGGGTATAGTTACACAGGGGTTTAGTTAAATTGGGTCGAGTTGCACGAGGGTTCAGTAGCACGAGGGTTCAGTAACATGGGGATTCAGTTGCGCGGAGGATATCTGCTATAAAAAACACTTCATTCTAAACAAATTGTAGGTACAAAAGATTTATAGGCCCTTAATTTAGGTATCTGACTATCTCGTAATGGCTACGAACTGCTAAAAATCTTGATATCTGCTATAAAAAACACTTCATTCTAAACAAATTGTAGGTAGAAAAAGATTTATAGGCCCTTAATTTAGGTATCTGACTATCTCGTAATGGCTACGAACTGCTAAGAATCTTGATATCTGCTATAAAAAAACACTTCATTCTAAACAAATTGTAGGTACAAAAAGATTTATAGGCCCTTAATTTAGGTATCTGACTATCTCGTAATGGCTACGAACTACTAAGAATCTTGATATCTGCTATATAAAAAACACTTCATTCTAAACAAATTGTAGGTACAAAAAGATTTATAGGCCCTTAATTTAGGTATCTGACTATTTCGTAATGGCTACGAACTGCTAAGAATCTTGATATCTGCTATAAAAAACACTTCATTCTAAACAAATTGTAGGTACAAAAAGATTTATAGACCCTTAATTTAGGTATCTGACTATCTCGTAATGGCTACGAACTACTAAGAATCTTGATATCTGCTATAAAAAACACTTCATTCTAAACAAATTGTAGGTACAAGAAGATTTATAGGCCCTTAATTTAGGTATCTGACTATCTCGTAATGGCTACGAACTGCTAAGAATCTTGGTATCTGCTATAAAAAAACATAGAAAAATAGTTTAACGTTATGCTATACGAAGAAGTTGATACTAAGAGGGATGTAGATGGCAAGAAAACTGTGTTTATCTCTTTGGGATGTTTATGTCTCTTTGGGCTGTTTGTGTTTCTTTGGGATGTGTATGTCTCTTTGGGTTGTGTTTTCTCTTTGGGGGTGTTTGAGTCTTTTTGATCTGTTTATGTTTCTTTGGGCTGTTTGAGTCTTTTTGGTCTGTGTTTGTCTCTTTGGGGTGTTTGTGTCTCTTTGGGCTGTTTGTGTTTCTTTGGGCTATGTGTGTCTCTTTGGGCTGTTTTTGTGTCATTTTGATCTGTGTGTCTTTCTTTTGGATGTTTGTGTCTCTTAGGGACCGTGTGTCTCTCTTTGGGCTATGTGTGTCTCTTTGGGCTGTTTGTGTCTTTTTGATCTGTGTGTCTTTCTTTTGGATGTGTGTGTCTCTTAGGGACCGTGTGTGTCTCTTTGGGCTATGTGTGTCTCTTTGGGGCGTTTGAATCTTTTGGTCTGTATGTGTCTGTATGGGCGTTTTTGTCTCTTTGGGCTGTGTGTATGTGTCTCTTTGGGCTTTGTGTGTCTCTTCGGGCTGTGTGTGTGTCTCTTTGGGCTGTTTGTATGTGTCTCTTTGGGCTTTGTGTGTCTCTTCGGCTGTGTGTGTGTCTCTTTAGCCTGTGTGTGTGTCTCTTTGGGCTGTGTGTGTCTCTTTAGGCTGTATGTCTCTTTGAGCAGTTTGAATCTTTTTGGTCTGTGTGTGTGTCTTTTTTGGCTTTTTGTGTCGTTTTGGGCTTTGTGTGTCTCTGTTGGATGTGTGCGTCTCTTTGGGCCCTGTGCATCTCTTTGAGCTGTATGTGTCTCTTGGGCTGTTTGAGTCATTTTGGTCTGTGTGTGTTTCTTTTGGCTGTTTGTGTCTCTTAGAGGCCATGTGTGTCTCTTTGGGCAATGTGTGTCTCTTTGGGGATGTTTGAATCTTTTTGGTATGTATGTGTCTGTATGGGCGTTTTTTGTCTCTTTGGGCTGTGTGCGTGTGTCTCTTTGGGCTTTGTGTGTCTCTTCGGACTGTGTGTGTGTCTCTTTACCCTGTGTGTGTCTCTTTGGGCTATGTGTGTCTCTTTAGGCTGTTTGTCTCTTTGGGCAGTTTGAATCTTTATGGTCTGTGTGTGTCTCTTTTGACTGTTTGTGTCGTTTTGGGCTTTGTGTCTCTCTGTTGGATGTGTGCATCTCTTTGGGCCATGTACGTCTCTTTGAGCTGTATGTGTCTCTTTGGGCTGTGGGTGTCTCTTTGTGATGTGTGTCTCTTTAGGCTGTGTGTGTGTCTCGTTGGACTGTGTGTCTTTTTTGGGGTGTCTGAGTCTTTTTGGTCTGTAAATGTCTCTTTGGGGTGTTTGAGTCTTTTAGGTCGGTGTTTGTCTCTTTGGGTTGTGTTTCTCTTTGGGCTGTCTGTGTCTCTTTGAGCTGGTTGTGTCTCTTGAGACTGTGTGTGTCCCTTTGGGCTGTGTGTCTCTTTGGGCGGTTTGAGTCTTTTTGGTCTGTTTGTGTGTCTCTTTGGCTGTTTGAGTCTTTTTGGTCTGTGTTTGTCTCTTTGGGCTGTTTGTGTCTCTTTGGGCTGTGTGTGTTTCTCTTTGGGCTTTGTGCGTCTCTTCGGGCTGTGTGTGTCTCTTTAGCCTGTATGTGTGTCTCTTTAGGCTGAGTGTCTCTTTGGGCAGTTTGAATCTTTTTGGTCTGTGTGTGTCTCTTTTGGCTTTTTGTGTCGTTTTGTTTGTGTCTCTGTTGGATGTGTGCATCTCTTTGGGCAGTGTGCATCTCTTTGAGCTGTATGTGTCTCTTGGATTGTTTGAGTCATTTTGGTCTGTGTGTGTTTCTTTTGGCTGTTTGTGTCTCTTAGAGGCCATGTGTGTCTCTTTGGGCAATGTGTGTCTCTTTGGGGTGTTTGAATCTTTTTGGTATGTATGTGTCTGTATGGGTGTTTTTTGTCTCTTTGGGCTGTGTGTGTGTGTCTCTTTGGGCTTTGTGTGTCTCTTCGGACTGTGTGTATGTCTCTTTAGCCTGTGTGTGCCTCTTTGGGCTGTGTGTGTCTCTTTAGGTTGTGTGTCTCTTTGGGCACTTTGAATCTTTATGGTCTGTGTGTGTGTCTCTTTTGGCTGTTTGTATCGTTTTGGGCATTGTGTCTCTCTGTAGGATGTGTGCGTCTCTTTGGGCCGTGTACGTCTCTTTGAGCTGTATATGTCTCTTTGAGCTGTGGGTGTCTCTTTGTGATGTGTGTCTCTTTAGGCTGTGTGTGTCTCGTTGGACTGTGTGTCTTTTTGGGTGTCTGAGTCTTTTTGGTCTGTATGTGTCTCTTTGGGCTGTTTGAGTCTTTTAGGTTTCTAAATTTTTCCATAGAAGATAGGAAAAAGTTATACTATGATTGTGATTATTTTCCATGAAGATAAAAAGTTTCATTTTAATTCTAAATTTTCTTAAATTCAATTCCGACCTTTCTCAAAGAGATGAAAAAATTTAAAGTTCTGTTCCAAGTATTTTCCCGGAAAAGAAAAGTTCAACTTCGATTCTGAATTTTCTCAATGAAAATGAAATAAGTTATTGATCAATTCTATTTTCCTAAAATAATATAAAATTTTCCACTTCAATTCAGATTTTTCTCAAAGAGATGAAAAAATTTAAAGTTCTGTTCCAAATATTTTCCCGGAAGAAGAAAAGTTCAACTTCGATTCTGAATTTTCTTAATGAAAATGAATTAAGTTATTTGATCAATTCTATTTTCCAAAAATAATATCAAAATTTTCCACTTCAGTTCAGATTTTTCTCAAAGAGATGAAAAAATTTAAAATACTTCCAAATTTTTCATAGAAGATAGAAAAGTTCAAGTTCTCTTCTGAATTTTACCAACGAACACAATTCAATTCTAATTTCTCAAGAGAAAATAAAAAGCTTCCACTTCAGTTTTAGTTTCACCATGACATAAAAAATTTAAAGTTCAGTTCTAAATTTTTACATAGAAGATAGTAAAAGTTATACTATGATTTTGATTATTTCCTATGAAGATTAAAAGTTTCACTTCAATTTTTAATTTTTTCTCAAAGAAGTGAAGAAAAGTTCAACTTCGATTCTGAATTTTCTTAATGAAAATGAAATAAGTTATTGATCAATTCTATTTTCCCAAAATAATATCAAAATTTTCCACTTCAGTTCAGATTTTTCTCAAAGAGATGAAAAAATTTAAAATACTTCCAAATTTTTCATAGAAGATAGAAAAGTTCAAGTTCTCTTCTGAATTTTACCAACGAACACAATTCAATTCTAATTTCTCAAGAGAAAATAAAAAGCTTCCACTTCAGTCTTAAGTTCGCCATGACATAAAAAATTTAAAGTTCAGTTCTAAATTTTACATAGAAGATAGGAAAAGTTATACTATGATTTTGATTATTTCCTATGAAGATTAAAAGTTTCACTTCAATTTTTAATTTTTTCTCAAAGAAGTGAAGAAAAGTTCAACTTCGATTCTGAATTTTCTCAATGAAAATGAAATAAGTTATTGATCATTTCTATTTTCCCAAAATAATATAAAAATTTTCCACTTCAGTTCAGACAAAAGTTATACTATGATTGTGATTATTTTCCATGAAGATAAAAAGTTTCATTTTAATTCTAAATTTTCTTAAATTCAATTCCGACCTTTCTCAAAGAGATGAAAAAAATCTAAAGTTCTGTTCCAAATATTTTCCCGGAAAAGAAAAGTTCAACTTCGATTCTGAATTTTCTCAATGAAAATGAAATAAGTTATTGATCAATTCTATTTTCATAGAATAATATAAAATTTTCCACTACAATTCATTTTTCTCAAAGAGATGACAAAATTTAAAATATTGTTCCAAATTTTTCATAGAAGATAGAAAAAGTTATACTTTGATATAATTCTAAATTTTCTTAAATTCAATTCCGACCTTTCTCAAAGAGATGAAAAAATTTAAAGTTCTGTTCCAAATATTTTCCCGGAAAAGAAAAGTTCAACTTCGATTCTGAATTTTCTCAATGAAAATAAAATAAGTTATTGATCAATTCTATTTTCCTAAAATAATATAAAATTTTCCACTTCAATTCAGATTTTTCTGAAAGAGATGAAAAAATTTAAAGTTCTGTTCCAAATATTTTCCCGGAAGAAGAAAAGTTCAACTTCGATTCTGAATTTTCTTAATGAAAATGAAATAAGTTATTGATCAATTCTATTTTCCCAAAATAATATCAAAATTTTCCACTTCAGTTCAGATTTTTCTCAAAGAGATGAAAAAATTTAAAATACTTCCAAATTTTTCATAGAAGATAGAAAAGTTCAAGTTCTCTTCTGAATTTTACCAACGAACACAATTCAATTCTAATTTCTCAAGAGAAAATAAAAAGCTTCCACTTCAGTCTTAAGTTCGCCATGACATAAAAAATTTTAAAGTTCAGTTCTAAATTTTTACATAGAAATAAGTTATTGATCAATTCTATTTTCCCAAAATAATATCAAAATTTTCCACTTCAGTTCAGATTTTTCTCAAAGAGATGAAAAAAATTTAAAATACTTTCAAATTTTTCATAGAAGATAGAAAAGTTCAAGTTCTCTTCTGAATTTTACCAACGAACACAATTCAATTCTAATTTCTCAGAGAAAATAAAAAGCTTCCACTTCAGTTTTAAGTCCACCATGACATAAAAAATTTTGAAGTTCAGTTCTAAATTTTTACATAGAAGATAGGAAAAGTTATACTATGATTTTGATTATTTCCTATGAAGATTAAAAGTTTCACTTCAATTTCTAATTTTTTCTCAAAGAAGTGAAGAAAAGTTCAACTTCGATTCTGAATTTTCTCAATGAAAATGAAATAAGTTATTGATCATTTCTATTTTCCCCAAATAATATAAAAATTTTCCACTTCAGTTCAGACAAAAGTTATACTATGATTGTGATTATTTTCCATGAAGATAAAAAGTTTCATTTTAATTCTAAATTTTCTTAAATTCAATTCCGAACTTTCTCAAAGAGATGAAAAAATTTAAAGTTCTGTTCCAAATATTTTCCAGGAAAAGAAAAGTTCAACTTCGATTCTGAATTTTCTCAATGAAAATGAAATAAGTTATTAATCAATTCTATTTTCATAAAATAATATAAAATTTTCCACTACAATTCAGAATTTTCTCAAAGAGATGACAAAATTTAAAATATTGTTCCAAATTTTTCATAGAAGATAGAAAAAGTTATACTTTGATATAATTCTAAATTTTCTTAAATTCAATTCCGACCTTTCTCAAAGAGATGAAAAAAATTTAAAGTTCTGTTCCAAATATTTTCCCGAAAAGAAAAGTTCAACTTCGATTCTGAATTTTCTCAATGAAAATGAAATAAGTTATTGATCAATTCTATTTTCTCCACTTCAATTAAGATTTTTCTCAAAGAGATGAAAAAATTTAAAGTTCTGTTCCAAATATTTTCCCGGAAGAAGAAAAAGTTCAACTTCGATTCTGAATTTTCTTAATGAAAATGAAAAAAGTTATTGATCAATTCTATTTTCCCAAAATAATATCAAAATTTTTCCACTTCAGTTCAGATTTTTCTCAAAGAGATGAAAAAGTTTTAAATACTTCCAAAATTTTTCATAGAAGATAGAAAAGTTCAAGTTCTCTTCTGACTTTTACCAACGAACACACATTCAATTCTAATTTCTCAAGAGAAAATAAAAAGCTTCCAGTTCAGTTTTAAGTTCACCATGACATAAAAAATTTAAAGTTCAGTTCTAAATTTTTACATAGAAGATAGGAAAAGTTATACTATGATTTTGATTATTTCCTATGAAGATTAAAAGTTTCACTTCAATTTTAATTTTTTCTCAAAGAAGTGAAGAAAAGTTCAACTTCGATTCTGAATTTTCTCAATGAAAATGAAATAAGTTATTGATCATTTCTATTTTCCCAAAATAATATAACAATTTTCCACTTCAGTTCAGACAAAAGTTATACTATGATTGTGATTATTTTCCATGAAGATAAAAAGTTTCATTTTAATTCTAAATTTTCTTAAATTCAATTCCGACCTTTCTCAAAGAGATGAAAAAATTTAAAGTTCTGTTCCAAATATTTTCCCGGAAAAAGAAAAGTTCAACTTCGATTCTGAATTTTCTCTATGAAAATGAAATAAGTTATTGATCAATTCTATTTTCATAGAATAATATAAAATTTTCCACTACAATTCATTTTTCTCAAAGAGATGACAAAATTTAAAATATTGTTCAAAATTTTTCATAGAAGATAGAAAAAGTTATACTTTGATATAATTCTAAATTTTTAAATTCAATTCCGACCTTTCTCAAAGAGATGAAAAAATTTTAAAGTTCTGTTCCAAATATTTTCCCGGAAAGAAAAAGTTCAACTTCGATTCTGAATTTTCTCAATGAAAATAAAATAAGTTATTGATCAATTCTATTTTCCTAAATAATATATAAAATTTTCCACTTCAATTCAGATTTTTCTCAAAGAGATGAAAAAATTTAAAGTTCTGTTCCAAATATTTTCCCGGAAGAAGAAAGTTCAACTTCGATTCTGAATTTTCTTAATGAAAATGAAATAAGTTATTGATCAATTCTATTTTCCCAAAATAATATCAAAATTTTCCACTTCAGTTCAGATTTTTCTCAAAGAGATGAAAAAAATTTAAAATACTTCCAAATTTTTCATAGAAGATAGAAAAGTTCAAGTTCTCTTCTGAATTTTACCAACGAACACAATTCAATTCTAATTTCTCAAGCGAAAATAAAAAGCTTCCACTTCAGTCTTAAGTTCGCCATGACATAAAAAATTTAAAGTTCAGTTCTAAATTTTTACATAGAAAAAAAAGTTATTGATCAATTCTATTTTCCCAAAATAATATCAAAATTTTCCACTTCAGTTCAGATTTTCTCAAAGAGATGAAAAAATTTAAAATACTTCCAAATTTTTCATAGAAGATAGAAAAGTTCAAGTTCTCTTCTGAATTTTACCAACGAACACAATTCAATTCTAATTTCTCAAGAGAAAATAAAAAGCTTCCACTTCAGTTTTAAGTTCACCATGACATAAAAAATTTAAAGTTTAGTTCTAAATTTTTACATAGAAGATAGGAAAAGTTATACTATGATTTTGATTATTTCCTATGAAGATTAAAAGTTTCACTTCAATTTTTAATTTTTTCTCAAAGAAGTGAAGAAAAGTTCAACTTCGATTCTGAATTTTCTCAATGAAAATGAAATAAGTTATTGATCATTTCTATTTTCCCAAAATAATATAAAAATTTTCCACTTCAGTTCAGACAAAAGTTATACTATGAGTGTGATTATTTTCATGAAGATAAAAAGTTTCATTTTAATTCTAAATTTTCTTAAATTCAATTCCGACCTTTCTCAAAGAGATGAAAAAATTTAAAGTTCTGTTCCAAATATTTTTCCCGGAAAAGAAAAGTTCAACTTCGATTCTGAATTTCTCAATGAAAATGAAATAAGTTATTGATCAATTCTATTTTCATAGAATAATATAAAGTTTTCCACTACAATTCATTTTTCTCAAAGAGATGACAAAATTTAAAATATTGTTCCAAATTTTTCATAGAAGATAGAAAAAGTTATACTTTGATATAATTCTAAATTTTCTTAAATTCAATTCCGACCTTTCTCAAAGAGATGAAAAAATTTAAAGTTCTGTTCCAAATATTTTCCCGGAAAAGAAAAGTTCAACTTCGATTCTGAATTTTCTCAATGAAAATAAAATAAGTTATTGATCAATTCTATTTTCCTAAAATAATATAAAATTTTCCACTTCAATTCAGATTTTTTCTCAAAGAGATGAAAAAATTTAAAGTTCTGTTCCAAATATTTTCCCGGAAGAAGAAAAGTTCAACTTCGATTCTGAATTTTCTTAATGAAAATGAAATAAGTTATTGATCAATTCTATTTTCCCAAAATATATCAAAATTTTCCACTTCAGTTCAGATTTTTCTCAAAGAGATGAAAAAATTTAAAATACTTCCAAATTTTTCATAGAAGATAGAAAAGTTCAAGTTCTCTTCTGAATTTTACCAACGAACACAATTCAATTCTAATTTCTCAAGAGAAAATAAAAAGCTTCCACTTCAGTCTTAAGTTCGCCATGACATAAAAAATTTAAAGTTCAGTTCTAAATTTTTACATAGAAATAAGTTATTGATCAATTCTATTTTCCCAAAATAATATCAAAATTTTCCACTTCAGTTCAGATTTTTCTCAAAGAGATGAAAAAATTTAAAATACTTCCAAATTTTTCATAGAAGATAGAAAAGTTCAAGTTCTCTTCTGAATTTTACCAACGAACACAATTCAATTCTAATTTCTCAAGAGAAAATAAAAAAGCTTCCACTTCAGTTTTAAGTTCACCATGACATAAAAATTTAAAGTTCAGTTCTAAATTTTTACATAGAAGATAGGAAAAGTTATACTATGATTTTGATTATTTCCTATGAAGATTAAAAGTTTCACTTCAATTTTTAATTTTTCTCAAAGAAGTGAAGAAAAGTTCAACTTCGATTCTGAATTTTCTCAATGAAAATGAAATAAGTTATTGATCATTTCTATTTTCCCAAAATAATATAAAAATTTTTCACTTCAGTTCAGACAAAAGTTATACTATGATTGTGATTATTTTCCATGAAGATAAAAAGTTTCATTTTAATTCTAAATTTTCTTAAATTCAATTCCGAACTTTCTCAAAGAGATGAAAAAATTAAAGTTATGTTCCAAATATTTTCCAGGAAAAGAAAAGTTCAACTTCGATTCTGAATTTTCTCAATGAAAATGAAATAAGTTATTAATCAATTCTGTTTGCATAAAATAATATAAAATTTTCCACTACAATTCAGAATTTTCTCAAAGAGATGACAAAATTTAAAATATTGTTCCAAATTTTTCATAGAAGATAGAAAAAAGTTATACTTTGATATAATTCTAAATTTTCTTAAATTCAATTCCGACCTTTCTCAAAGAGATGAAAAAATTTAAAGTTCTGTTCCAAATATTTTCCCGGAAAAGAAAAGTTCAACTTCGATTCTGAATTTTCTCAATGAAAATGAAATAAGTTATTGATCAATTCTATTTTCTCCACTTCAATTAAGATTTTTCTCAAAGAGATGAAAAAATTTAAAGTTCTGTTCCAAATATTTTCCCGGAAGAAGAAAAGTTCAACTTCGATTCTGAATTTTCTTAATGAAAATGAAAAAAGTTATTGATCAATTCTATTTTCCCAAAATAATATCAAAATTTTTCCACTTCAGTTCAGATTTTTCTCAAAGAGATGAAAAAATTTTAAATACTTCCAAATTTTTCATAGAAGATAGAAAAGTTCAAGTCCTCTTCTGAATTTTACCAACGAACACAATTCAATTCTAATTTCTCAAGAGAAAATAAAAAGCTTCCACTTCAGTTTTAAGTTCACCATGACATAAAAAATTTAAAGTTCAGTTCTAAATTTTTACATAGAAGATAGGAAAAAGTTATACTATGATTTTGATTATTTCCTATGAAGATTAAAAGTTTCACTTCAATTTTTAATTTTTCTCAAAGAAGTGAAGAAAAGTTCAACTTCGATTCTGAATTTTCTCAATGAAAATGAAATAAGCTATTGATCATTTCTATTTTCCCAAAATAATATTTTAATTCTAAATTTTCTTAAATTCAATTCCATAAGTTATTTTAGGGATATATTTTATATCAACCTGCAAAGTCGACGTAGCTTTATTTCATATTTTAAGGTTCATTTAGATGAGGTTACGTGCGCGCATGTAACCTCGTCTAAATGAACCTTAAAAATGAAATAAAGCTACGTCGACTTTGCATGTTGATATAAAATATATCCCTAAAATAACTTATGGAATTGAATTTAAGAAAATTTAGAATTAAAATGAAACTTTTATCTTCATGGAAAATAATCACAATCATAGTATAACTTTTGTCTGAACTGAAGTGAAAAATTTTTATATTATTTTGGGAAAATAGAAATGATCAATAACTTATTTCATTTTCATTGAGAAAATTCAGAATCGAAGTTGAACTTTTCTTCACTTCTTTGAGAAAAATTAAAAATTGAAGTGAATCTTTTAATCTTCGTAGGAAATAATCAAAATCATAGTATAACTTTTCCTATCTTCTATGTAAAAATTAGAACTGAACTTTAAATTTTTTATGTCATGGTGAACTTAAAACTGAAGTGGAAGCTTTTATTTTCTCTTGAGAAATTAGAATTGAATTGTGTTCGTTGGTAAAATCAGAAGAGAACTTGAACTTTTCTATCTTCTATGAAAAACAATAACTTATTTCTATGTAAAAATTTAGAACTGAACTTTAAATTTTTTATGTCATGGTGAACTTAAGACTGAAGTGGAAGCTTTTTATTTTCTCTTGAGAAATTAGAATTGAATTGTGTTCGTTGGTAAAATTCAGAAGAGAACTTGAACTTTTCTATTTTCTATGAAAAATTTTGAAGTATTTTTTAAATTTTTTCATCTCTTTGAGAAAAATCTGAACTGAAGTGGAAAATTTTTGATATTATTTTGGGAAAACAGAATTGATCAATAACTTATTTCATTTTCATTAAGAAAATTCAGAATCGAAGTTGAACTTTTCTTCTTCCGGGAAAATATTTGGAACAGAACTTTAAATTTTTTCATCTCTTTGAGAAAAATCTGAATTGAAGTGGAAAATTTTATATTATTTTATGAAAATAGAATTGATCAATAACTTATTTCATTTTCATTGAGAAAATTCAGAATCGAAGTTGAACTTTTCTTTTCTGGGAAAATATTTGGAACAGAACTTTAAATTTTTTCATCTCTTTGAGAAAGGTTGGAATTGAATTTAAGAAAATTTAGAATTATATCAAAGTATAACTTTTTCTATCTTCTATGAAAAATTTGGAACAATATTTTAAATTTTGTCATCTCTTTGCGAAAAATCTGAATGTAGTGGAAAATTTTATATTATTTTATGAAAATAGAATTGATCAATAACTTATTTCATTTTCATTGAGAAAATTCAGAATCGAAGTTGAACTTTTCTTTTCTGGGAAAATATTTGGAACAGAACTTTAAATTTTTTCATCTCTTTGAGAAAGGTCGGAATTGAATTTAAGAAAATTTAGAATTAAAATGAAACTTTTTATCTTCATGGAAAATAATCACAATCATAGTATAACTTTTGTCTTAACTTAAGTGGAAAATTTTTATATTATTTTGGGGAAAATAGAAATGATCAATAACTTACTTCATTTTCATTGAGAAAATTCAGAATCGAAGTTGAACTTTTCTTCACTTCTTTGAGAAAAAATTAAAAATTGAAGTGAAACTTTTAATCTTCATAGGAAATAATCAAAATCATAGTATAACTTTTCCTATCTTCTATGTAAAAATTTAGAACTGAACTTTAAATTTTTTATGTCATGGTGAACTTAAAACTGAACTTGAAGCTTTTTATTTTCTCTTGAGAAATTAGAATTGAATTGTGTTCGTTGGTAAAATTCAGAAGAGAACTTGAACTTTTCTATCTTCTATGAAAAATTTGGAAGTATTTAAAATATTTTCATCTCTTTGAGAAAAATCTGAACTGAAGTGGAAAATTTTGATATTATTTTGGGAAAATTGATCAATAACTTTTTTCATTTTCATTAAGAAAATTCTGAATCGAAGTTGAACTTTTCTTCTTCCGGGAAAATATCTGGAACAGAACTTTAAATTTTTTCATCTCTTTGAGAAAAATCTTAATTGAAGTGGAGAAAATAGAATTGATCAATAACTTATTTCATTTTCATTGAGAAAATTCAGAATCGAAGTTGAACTTTTCTTTTCCGGAAAATATTTGGAACAGAACTTTAATTTTTTTCATCTCTTTGAGAAAGGTCGGAATTGAATTTAAGAAAATTAGAATTATATCAAAGTATAACTTTTTCTATCTTCTATGAAAAATTTGGAACAATATTTTAAATTTTGTCATCTCTTTGAGAAAAATCTGAATTGTAGTGGAAAATTTTATATTATTCTATGAAAATAGAATTGATCAATAACTTATTTCATTTTCATAGAGAAAATTCAGAATCGAAGTTGAACTTTTCTTTTCGGGAAAATATTTGGAACAGAACTTTAAATTTTTTCATCTCTTTGAGAAAGGTCGGAATTGAATTTAAGAAAATTTAGAATTAAAATGAAACTTTTTATCTTCATGGAAAATAATCACAATCATAGTATAACTTTTGTCTGAACTGAAGTGGAAAATTGTTATATTATTTTGGGAAAATAGAAATGATCAATAACTTATTTCATTTTCATTGAGAAAATTCAGAATCGAAGTTGAACTTTTCTTCTCTTCTTTGAGAAAAAATTAAAAATTGAAGTGAAACTTTTAATCTTCATAGGAAATAATCAAAATCATAGTATAACTTTTTCCTATCTTCTATGTAAAAATTTAGAACTGAACTTTAAATTTTTTATGTCATGGTGAACTTAAAACTGAACTGGAAGCTTTTTTATTTTCTCTTGAGAAATTAGAATTGAATTGTGTTCGTTGGTAAAAGTCAGAAGAGAACTTGAACTTTTCTATCTTCTATGAAAAATTTGGAAGTATTTAAAATTTTTTCATCTCTTTGAGAAAAATCTGAACTGAAGTGGAAAATTTTGATATTATTTTGGGAAAATAGAATTGATCAATAACTTTTTTCATTTTCATTAAGAAAATTCAGAATCGAAGTTGAACTTTTCTTCTTCCGGGAAAATATTTGGAACAGAACTTTAAATTTTTTCATCTCTTTGAGAAAAATCTTAATTGAAGTGGAGAAAATAGAATTTGATCAATAACTTATTTCATTTTCATTGAGAAAATTCAGAATCGAAGTTGAACTTTTCTTTTCCGGGAAAATACTTGGAACAGAACTTTAAATTTTTTCATCTCTTTGAGAAAGGTCGGAATTGAATTTAAGAAAATTTAGAATTAAAATGAAACTTTTTATCTTCATGGAAAATAATCACAATCATAGTATAACTTTTGTCTGAACTGAAGTGGAAAATTTTTTATATTATTTTGGGAAAATAGAAATGATCAATAACTTATTTCATTTTCATTGAGAAAATTCAGAATCGAAGTTGAACTTTTCTTCACTTCTTTGAGAAAAAATTAAAAATTGAAGTGAAACTTTTAATCTTCATAGGAAATAATCAAAATCATAGTATAACTTTTCCTATCTTCTATGTAAAAATTTAGAACTGAACTTTAAATTTTTTATGTCATGGCGAACTTAAGACTGAAGTGGAAGCTTTTTATTTTCTCTTGAGAAATTAGAATTGAATTGTGTTCGTTGGTAAAATTCAGAAGAGAACTTGAACTTTTCTATCTTCTATGAAAAATTTGGAAGTATTTTAAATTTTTTCATCTCTTTGAGAAAAATCTGAACTGAAGTGGAAAATTTTGATATTATTTTGGGAAAATAGAATTGATCAATAACTTATTTCATTTTCATTAAGAAAATTCAGAATCGAAGTTGAACTTTTCTTCACTTCTTTGAGAAAAATTAAAAATTGAAGTGAAACTTTTAATCTTCATAGGAAATAATCAAAATCATAGTATAACTTTTCCTATCTTCTATGTAAAAATTTAGAACTGAACTTTAAATTTTTTATGTCATGGTGAAACTAAAACTGAAGTGGAAGCTTTTTATTTTCTCTTGAGAAATTAGAATTGAATTGTGTTCGTTGGTAAAATTCAGAAGAGAACTTGAACTTTTCTATCTTCTATGAAAAATTTGGAAGTATTTTAAATTTTTTCATCTCTTTGAGAAAAATCTGAACTGAAGTGGAAAATTTTGATATTATTTTTGGAAAATAGAATTGATCAAATAACTTAATTCATTTTCATTAAGAAAATTCAGAATCGAAGTTGAACTTTTCTTCTTCCGGGAAAATATTTGGAACAGAACTTTAAATTTTTTCATCTCTTTGAGAAAAATCTGAATTGAAGTGGAAAATTTTATATTATTTTAGGAAAATAGAATTGATCAATAACTTATTTCATTTTCATTGAGAAAATTCAGAATCGAAGTTGAACTTTTCTTTTCCGGGAAAATACTTGGAACAGAACTTTAAATTTTTTCATCTCTTTGAGAAAGGTCGGAATTGAATTTAAGAAAATTTAGAATTATATCAAAGTATAACTTTTTCTATCTTCTATGAAAAATTTGGAACAATATTTTAAATTTTGTCATCTCTTTGAGAAAAATGAATTGTAGTGGAAAATTTTATATTATTCTATGAAAATAGAATTGTAAAATATATGGAACAGAACTTTAAATTTTTTTCATCTCTTTGAAAAAAATCTCTGAATTGAAGTGGAAAATTTTATATTATTTTAGGAAAATAGAATTGATCAATAACTTATTTCATTTTCATTGAGAAAATTCAGAATCGAAGTTGAACTTTTCTTTTCCGGGAAAATATTTGGAACAGAACTTTAAATTTTTTCATCTCTTTGAGAAAGGTCGGAATTGAATTTAAGAAAATTTAGAATTAAAATGAAACTTTTTATCTTCATGGAAAATAATCACAATCATAGTATAACTTTTCCTATCTTCTATGGAAAAATTTAGAAACCTAAAAGACTCAAACAGCCCAAAGAGACACATACAGACCAAAAAGACTCAGACACCCCAAAAAGACACACAGTCCAACGAGACACACACAGCCTAAAGAGACACACATTACAAAGAGACACCCACAGCTCAAAGAGACAAATACAGCTCAAAGAGACGTACACGGCCCAAAGAGACGCACACATCCTACAGAGAGACACAATGCCCAAAACGATACAAACAGCCAAAAGAGACACACACACAGACCATAAAGATTCAAAGTGCCCAAAGAGACACACAACCTAAAGAGACACACACAGCCCAAAGAGGCACACACAGGCTAAAGAGACATACACACAGTCCGAAGAGACACACAAAGCCCAAAGAGACACACACACAGCCCAAAGAGACAAAAAACGCCCATACAGACACATACATACCAAAAAGATTCAAACACCCAAAGAGACACACATTGCCCAAAGAGACACACATGGCCTCTAAGAGACACAGATAGCCAAAAGAAACACACACACAGACCAAAATGACTCAAACAATCCAAGAGACACATACAGCTCAAAGAGATGCACACATCCAACAGAGACACACAAAGCCCAAAACGACACAAAAAAATGCCAAAAGAGACACACACAGACCAAAAAGATTCAAACTACCCAAAGAGACACTCAGCCTAAAGAGACACACATACAGGCTAAAGAGACACACACAGCCCGAAGAGACACACAAAGCCCAAAGAGAAACACACACAGCCCAAAGAGACACAAACAGCCCAAAGAGACACACAGCCCAAAGGGACACACACAGTTCTCAAGAGACACAAACAGCTCAAAGAGACACAGACAGCCCAAAGAGAAACACAACCCAAAGAGACAAACACCGACCTAAAAGACTCAAACACCCCAAAGAGACATTTACAGACCAAAAAAGACTCAGACACCCCAAAAAAGACACACAGTCCAACGAGACACACACAGCCTAAAGAGACACACATCACAAAGAGACACCCACAGCCCAAAGAGACACATACAGCTCAAAGAGACGTACATGGCCCAAAGAGATGCACACATCCAACAGAGAGACACAAAGCCCAAAACGACACAAACAGTCAAAAGAGACACACCCAATTTAACTAAACCCCTGTGTAACTATACCCCCTTTAACTGAACCCTCATGCAACTGAACCTTCCATGTGACTGAACCCCTGTATAACCGAAACCCTGTACAAGTGAACCCCCGTGCTACTGAACTCTCGTGCTACTGAACCCTCGTGCAACTCAGCCCAATTTAACTAAACCCCCGTGTAACTGTACCCCCTTTAACTGAACCCTCGTGCAACTCAACCCTCCATGCAACCCATCTCCTCTCAAAACACTTTTCAGCCATTTCTTTTTAAATTAACAATACTTTTCAAACGTTACTTGTATTATACAGACCACATCGGAGAGGTAAAGCGAGGTCTAGTCACAATGTCATTCTATCGTTACTTTTCAGACATTTCTTCTTCTTGTTAATTTTTTTTTATTTCTAAACTATTTAAAATTGACAACACTGTGCAAATCATCACTTGTGTATTATACAGTACACATTCATCCCATCTCCTCCAAAACACGTTTCAGTCATTTCTTGTTAAAAAATATCCAATCACTAATTACCCCTTTTTTTCTCCACCTTCAAATGTTCCTTTAGTACCTACGCAATTAGACTAAGTCATCGCCCAGTTAACACTAAGATGTAAATTGGGTAACCCTCTCGCAATAACAAAAATTGGAATGTAGTGTATGAACATTTATAGGGTTTTTGCCTGAGTACATCATACGTCGCCAAGTTGTTTAAAAAAAAAAAAAACCTCGACTTTAGTGGGCCAACCTTTAAAATGTTCGCGCGTAAATACAGTGTCCCACGCATGGGTTTTTCTTGCGCAATTCAATATATTTTATTCATGTATTTTTGAAACCTTATGCGCAATTCAATGTATTTTTGAAACCTTATGCGCAATTCAATGTATTTTTGAATGTATTTTTGAAACCTTATGCGCAATTCAATGTATTTTTGAATGTATTTTTGAAACCTTATGCGCAATTCAATGTATTTTTGAATGTATTTTTGAAACCTTATGCGCAATTCAATGTATTTTTGAATGTATTTTTTGAAACCTTATGCTCAATTCAATGTATTTTTGAATGTATTTTTGAAACCTTATGCGCAATTCAATGTATTTTTGAATGTATTTTTGAAACCTTATGCTCAATTCAATGTATTTTTGATATCTATTAATGCCTTACTACTATCGTTTTTCAAATAATGCCGGGAAACCCGCCTCCCCCTCCTTGGAAATCCCCCCAGCGTCTAAGTTTTAATGTTGCTCCTTACTTTCAGTCAAAAAAAACTTGTTTTTTAAAAGGTCATTTCTTATCGTTTTTCAAATAATGCCGGGAAACCCGCCTCCCCCTCCTTGGAAATCCCCAGCGTCCAAGGAAAATTAATATTCGTTTCAGTTTTGCTATCTTATATTTCCAACCATTTTTCAGTTTCTTAAGTTCGATTTTCCAGTTTCTAATGAGTTTTGATCATGGTTGCAATATTAGCTGCAACCAGGAGCGGATCAAGCTTTTTTTTTAGGGGAGGAGGGCGCAAAATAGGTTGATCCGATAAACTTGCGTTAGGAGCAA
This sequence comes from Artemia sinica, assembly GCA_027921565.1. Taxonomy (NCBI): domain Eukaryota; kingdom Metazoa; phylum Arthropoda; class Branchiopoda; order Anostraca; family Artemiidae; genus Artemia; species Artemia sinica. Next base: position 11,516,191 of record CM051261.1, read on the forward strand.
GTTTAATTAACGCAATCTTGCGTTAGTTAAGTAAATTACACTACTTTAGACTATGTTAGGGGGTTCCCCCTGGATCTGCCATTGGCTACAACCCCCAGTTCAAGACGAACCACAGCCCATAGTAACCGAACTTGAAGTATCCGTCTGATTGAACGTTTTTCAAAACATTAAGCTGTATGAAAAATGCGGCTCTGTCCTGCGTTTTAGGTCTATTATGAGAGAATTTAGGGCCAAACGAAAAGTAGACCGTCTCGGAATGGGATAAGAGAACGCCTTAAGGAAGAATTTAAGGGGAATTTGATTTACTTTAGAGGCTGTAAAGCCACCAAACCAGAATCCTGACTAAGATCCTCTTCCATAGAATACAAGGAATCGCCGCTCATGTTATCGACGAGTACCAAGCTGGGTTTCGAGCAGGACGATCTACTATTAATCAAATCTTTACTCTGTGCCGACTGATTGAACGCTACATTGAGTTTGAGCTCTATCAACTGTTTTTTGTTTGTCGACAGGCCTTGACCTCATATGGAGGAAAGGTCTTTGGCATATTCTAAAACACTACAGTGTCCTGACGAAATCTTCAAAATCATTGAGGAGATGTACAACAAGTTCAAAAGCCAAATTCTGACTACTGGTATGCTTTCTGATGAATTCTCGACAACTTCCGGAGTCCTCCAGGGATGCATCCTATCCCCGAATCTGTTCAACTTATTTCTGCATGCCATCCGCTCCCTGACACCTTCTGGGTATATGGCGAAAATAGGTGGGATTCTTCTTGAAAAACTAGCCTGGACTGATGATATCGACTAGCTAGCTACGACCCTCAAGTACTCTAAAGACAGGCAGACAGCATCTCTCAAGCAACGAAGTCGTTTGGGATACAGCTTATGCAAATAAAATTAAAGTCATGGTTTCATCATGCCAGAACCAGTACACCACAAACACCCCTTCTATAATGATAGTGAGCAAGTGGAAACGGTAGATCGATCTCTTTATCTTGGCAGTCTATTAACGGGCTATAATTGTCAAACTGTCGACATTAAATGCCACCTAGCCCTTGCCAGCTCTAGTTTCAGAACAGTATTCAAGAGTCCAGCTGCCTTTCGCGCCATCTGAAAACTCACATTTTTTAACAGTCTGATCATACCCATTGCTCTTTATGGTTGTGAAACATCGACGATAAAAGCGGAAACGAGCGCACCCATCTTGCATTCGAAACGAGATGCCTACACCGGATAGCGAAGATTAAATACAATGACCGTGTCACAAAGGAAGAAATCCGTATTAGACTAAAATCACCAGACACGATCCTAAACAGAGTTAGAAGACAGCAACTACGCTGGTTTGGGCACGTCAAGAGAATGGACCCTATTCTACTATCCATGATCTTGCTCAAAGGGACCGATGAAGGGTGTCGACTACAAGGAAGACATCATAGGAAGTGGATTGACAACTTTGATTGGCAACATATCACCGAACTATCCAGAACCGCACCTGACCGAACAGAATATCAAGCACTAGTCCAGGAAATCTTGAAAGGAACGGCCCCAAAACGTCTCATGAGGATGGATGGGACTTCAGTAAGCAAGTAAGCAAAGAGGGGGGCTTTGAATCAGTTGGGATGGAGGAGGAGAGTGCTTGGCTGTGTCGGACTCAGGCGGATTGGTACTGCAGTGAGTTGTTAGTAGTAGTAGTAGTAGTATTAGTGTATCCAGTTTCTGTCGTATTTATTTATTTTTAGCACATCTATTTACTTCATTCGCTTATCCCTCATATCATGTTTATTTCTGGCGTATCTTGCTTATTTTTTTTCTTGTATAAAAATAAGCGTTTATTAAAAATATGATCTTGTATAAAATACTTGTATTTATTTATTTTTTTTTAGAGACCAGATAATGTCTACTAGATCAGCACAGAATAAGCGACTGGTTGCACCAGATACCAAAAATGATATTCTGAGAACCTCATCTTATGTAGTTGAACAGCCTGATGGTGATTGTGCTATCTGTTACTGTCCACTTGCTGAGAAAGGGGGCTATAGTCGTCAAAAAGATTGTCCTGTTGAGCTGAGCCAGTGTGGACATGTATTTCACCTTTGTTGCCTGGAACAAATGGCACATGACCAAATTAACCAGGTAGGAGTTTTTTTTTTCTAAGGAAGAGTTGTGTGATTAATGATGTTCAATGCTTTCAGGGAATTTTTCCTGACAGTTTTAGGAATAATGCTTAAGAACTAATCAATCAATCAATTTATTTAACGAAAACAGAGAAAAAATTACAAGACTTTAGACCCTCACAAAGGCTCTTTGGCCTGTCAGAGTGGGAGACTAAACATAACATTAAATAATAAACGCTAAAATCAAACAAAGGACAGGAAGAAAAAAAAATTAGACAACAACTTCAAAAACTGCCATGCCAATCAAAGTAAATGAATTAAACAAAATGAAAAGGAAATATAGAACGGAAAAAGAGAAGGGAGGAGAGAAGGGGAAGGCGTCATGACATCTAACTGTCAGGAGCATTAACGCCAGGACATCGACAAAATCCGTCATAAAATCGACAAAAAATCCGTCAGAACCACTAACCGTCACAACATTGACACGTCAGTTCATCAACAGTCACAATTGCTACCCTTCAGAACGTCGACAGTCATACCATCGGCACGTCATAACAGCTAAAAAAATTTTCATTACGAAAATCTGGCAGAACCACTAACCGTCAGAACGTCGACAGTCATAACATCGACACATCGTAACATCTAAAATTTTAAAACTTTAGTTTTTTGGGGTCTAGGGGGGAAGAGGTACCTAGGTTAGGGTAGGTTACATATTTAATATATGCTATGCTTTACTCCCACCCCTCGGATGTGCAAATATATAGCCAAAATTTGTTTATAAACTATTATATACTTATTACTATTATATAAACTTATAAATTTTTTTTCATACCGAAAATCCGTCAGAACCGCTAACCGTCAGTACGTCGACAGTCATAACCTCGACACACGTCATAATATCTAAAATCTTTTTAGATTTTATGACGTGTCGACGTTCTGACGGGTAGCGATTGTGACTGTCGATGTTAAGACTGTCGACGTTCTGTCGGTTAGTAGTTCTGACGGATTTTCCTTGTCGACAAAATGACGTTTAGTGCTTGTGACGGTTGTTCGAAATGGTAGCACCCCGGAGAGAACTAACTCTTAAGGCATAGGAGGTGGTAAGTTAGCTCTTTTTTAAATTGTTTTTTAAGGAATAACATAGCTGAATTTTAACTGGTAGGGAATGCCACATGGAGGCACAACATAAAAACTTGATTGAAATCTGATCATATGGTTTTGGTTTTATGAATAAAGATTTTTTTCTAAAATGTGATACTAGTTGCCCTCCATTTTTTTTTTGGTTACTTAAAAAGGCCACTGGAACTTTTAATTTCCGTTCGAATGGGCCCTCTCGCGACATTCTAGGACCACTGGGTCCATACTACCACTCCTGGGAAAACAACAAACAAATAAACACGCATCCATGATCTTTCTTTTGGCAAAAAATACAAAATTCCGCATTTTTGTAGATAGGAGCTTGAAACCTCTACAGTAAGGTTTTCTGATACGCTGAATCTGATGGTGGAATTTTAGGACTTTTAGGGAGCGTTTCCTCCGTTTTTCAAAAATAAGACAAATTTTCTCAGGCTTGTGAATTGTGATTGGTAAGACTAAACTTGATGAAACTTATATATTAAAAATCAGCAAAAATGCCGATTCTTTTGATGTATCTATTGATATTAAAATCGGTTACTATTGAGACGGGTCGCCTCTTATTTACAGTTCGTTACCACGAACTGTTTGATATCCATGTCATTTCTGAGAGAAAAAGGAACAAAAGATTCCTTTCGTAGTTCAGAATTTAAAAGGTATAGTTGTTTGAAGAAGTTTGAGACGTTTGTCACAAATGAAGCGACAGACGGTAAATGCTAGGGACGGATTGTTCGTGCCCAAGATCACGTTTATTATCTGGCAACAAAGTCGATAAGGTAAACATGATACATCCAAACTCCGACATTTTCTTTAAGGGGGAGGGGCTATAATTTGGATTTGGACAGATGATAATGTTCAGGGCGGAAATGGTCAAATTATTAGAATAGGTGTACTACGTCTCTTGTAAGGTGGAGGAAATAGGACGCCTTAGGTAAACCTGGGGTGAGATTATTAAACACAATCTAAAATCTAAGAGACCTAATCAAAGACTTAAAAAAAATGGAGAGTTTGCATCCCTCCTTCGTCCTTAGGTGACCTAATGCTTAGATGAGTTTTTTTCATTTTCTTGATCATACTACCGTAATCCACGCAATAACACTCTTTCCTAATAGACTGCTTGATAATTCCTAAACGAGAACTGCAAAGCTATATATCAGCTGATAGACATTTTCAAATGAGATATTTAAATAAATAATTTTGATAAATATTTAATTATTTATTTATAAATTATTTATTATAATTTATTATATTATATATATATATATATATATATATATATATATATATATATATATATATATATATATATATATATATATATATATATATATATATATATATATATATATATATATATATATATATATATATATATATATATATATATATATATATATATATATATATATATATATATATATATTAATTATTACAATTATTTAATTATTTATTATAAATAAATATTTATTTATTTAAAATAAATTAAAATAAATAAATAATTGATAAATAATCAGATATATCAATGAGAAGCTGCAGCAAGATTAGTTTTTCACCTTGCCAGGTTGCTCACTAGCCTTAAATTTGGTAAGATTATTTCTTGAAATTTTTGCTAAAAGTATTGCGGAGGAAAATACTTGTTGACACTGAGTATACTTTCCATGCCAAAATTCATTTGTTATTTATTGAATTAAGTTTAACGTTATATTTATTGTCAGACGTCATAGTTTAGCGTTATATGTTCAGGAAAGGCAATGGATTTTTCATGTAGGATGGGGCATTGGTTAACGTGTTTAGACCAATGTCATCTTGTGGTAATTAATTCGAATAAGTTAAATAATCTAATCAGAAATGATGAATTTAATGTTATCAAAAAATGAAATGACGAACGGACAAACAGTTTGACTACTGATGACGATCACTGTGTATGTGATAGAAATATCCAGAGATTTCGTCATTGTTTTCAATGTCTAATAAAAGGATTTGAACTGTTATTTTTACGTCATGGACAGGCAGTGTTGTCTTCGAAAATACTTACAGGCTGTCCAAAGCCACCACGAGTGTTTGAATGCATTCCTACATTCCAAGACTGCCTTTTCGTAGTTCAGAATTAAAGATATAATTGTTTGAAGAAGTTAGAGACGTTTGTCGTGAATGAAGTGACAAACGTAAATGCTAAGGACGGAATTTTCAATGTAAAAAGGGCGTCAAAAATTGACAAGCTTTTTTTAAAATCGGGGTAAAAAAGATAAAAAACAATCGAGGGGGCCAGAAAAATCATGAGAGTCCTTAAAAAGACTAGAGGCTCGCATTGGTTCTCCCGTCGTCTAAGATGGAAAATCCCAAAATTTAATATAAAATTCCCTAGGGTATCAGTTCACGTTTATGAAGAGACAGTAATCACCGTTGCCCTAGAACTATTTGAACTCAAATCTTCCTTACTAATGGAAGAGTACCATCACAACAGTTCTGAGATGTGGGCATTTTTTGCCCACATTTCACAAGAAGTTGAGAAAGAAAGGCAAGATCCTTACCAGGAGTATTGCCTTATAAAAGTCTAAGTCAGGAGTATTGCCCTTGTCTCCCAAAAATTAAATAAAAAAAATGGTGAGCCCTTACAACTGAAGAAGTTGAGAAATCTAAAAGAGATATTCCCACGAATATGCAAGTCGAAGGCAATATTTATTAGGAATATGATTCATACCTTTGTCGGTATCAATTTATCATGGCATATATTAATTGTTCATTAAAGAACTTACAAAAATCCTGACAAAATAAGTGAAAAAACTCTGTTTTATCAGACCTGATAGCTTAGCTATCATTTCCCTGTGGTCGTGGTAAAAAAAAACACGGACATTTCCCTGTGGCCGTGGTAACTTAGGTTTGACTCCTACATAAGACAATTTAATAATACAAGGGCTAATAATTAGCCCTTTCAAGGGCTAATAGTCCATTCTTTCAAAATGTTAAAGTCAATGAGGCAAAAATTATCTGGTGTGAAGTTCAGAATTCTTTGCAGCATCGTGGCAGAAAAATTGCACTAATAATAACACGAAAAGAACATTAATTTCTCTAATACTCTCCGCAAAGAGCATAAACCACGTATAATAGATTCTTTTAGTGTCCTTCAGGCTTCTAAAGCCTGTACATATTTGTTATGGGATACTATTTTCTAAATAATGACTTTTATTTATTTTTGACTCCTCAAAGGTGCGAAGTATTATCTACCGCATGGACTATTTATGTGAAAAATTTCAGATATATTTAAGGGAAGGTCTCAAAGAAATACGAAATTAAAGCTTCAATTACTCCGCTTTTTAGCAAAAAATGCTTGATGATTTCTAGGGCCGGGTCCAGGACTTTAGTTCGGGTGAGAAGGGTGTGAAAAAAAAAGTTTTAAAAACGTAACAAAAATTTGTTTACATGTAGTAGATCCAGACTGGGTAACCCTCTCCCCTGGATAAGGCCCTGCTGACGTCTATAATTGCTTTGCCTAATTTGAAATAATGAACGAAATATAAAAAAAAAATATCTTGAAAATTCCTTTTCCTATGTGACTACGTGAAAAAAAAAACTATATAGATTTTTTTAAACTAGTTTCAAGTGGACTAGAAATTGAAAAATAATCTTGTTTTCTTGAGAATCTTAAGATAAACAGAGAAAATGAGAGGCGCAAAACGGCTTGGAATTGGAATAACTTGATCTTTTAGTGTGATCAGGAACTCCTTTCTCGAGGCGTGTAGCATTAACGACCTCCAGCTTAATATGAATAAAACAAAAGTCATGAGGTTTAATCCGCTTAAGCGTGACCTCTCATGCCCGGTTCCTTGTACCCTACTACCTCAACCTCAGTGATTCTCGGGGTTACTTTCAGTGACGACTGTTCATTTAGCGCGCACATCGCCGGTCTGGTGAAAAAAGGTAGTTGCGCATTACAGTCGCTAATTACCTTGCGCCGACTGGGTTTCTCACAAAGTCAGCTGAAGACGGTTTACGTCACGTATGTGCGCCCAATCCTTGAATATGCGTGTCCTGTGTGGGGCCCTCAGGCTCATAATATTGAACACCTAAGTGAAGATCTGGAAGCCATTCAAAAACGGGCAGTGAAAGTGATACTAGGCCCGAAATACAACTCTTATGAGGCTGCCCTTAGTACCTTACGACTGCCAACGTTGCGTGATAGGCGCTTACAGTTAATGTGCAATTTTGGGCAGTCCCTTCTTTCGTCCCAGAAACACCGTTCGTTGCTTCCCCCACCTGCACCTATCACCGCCAACACCCGCCATAAAAATCAACTAGTGCCGCCAAAGTGTCGAACAACCCGTCACAGCAATTCTTTCGTGCCTTTTTTTGTCAGTTATTTTAAACCGCCAGTGACCAGTTTTATGCAATGTACTAAACAGCGCCATTTAGTCGGGGCTTCGGCCACGGCTACGATAGTTGTTTATAAATAAATGAGTCTATGAGTCTATGAGTCTATTAACTCGTTTTTTCTCAACTAATCAACTTTTTTTAGTTTTGTATTTATATCTTAAATCGATTTGATATCTATGTTATGTAAAGCCAAATCCGTTTTGCGACCCTTGTTTTCAGTTATATTTATAGATTTCTCGAGAGAAAAAAAATGTTTTCTACTTTAATGCCTTTTTTGAAAACGAGTATTTGATCTGTTTTATTTTATGTATTTATTACACTGAAAGATTCGTAGAAAGATAATCGAAGACATCGATATGCAGTTGAGGTAGAGTCTAAGACGTTTGTGGGAGACAATCTAAAGTTATTTAAATCAACTGTTTTCGAATATGAAAGTTTGCTAGTAAATTTTATTAGAAGGGTGAGATCGGTACACAAGAAGATATTTTAAAAATGTGACCTGGTAGCACGGGCTCTGGGGAAGGAGCAGGCACAAAAGCCCCTGGGATCACTTGTCTCCCTTGGAAATATTTGGGTGTCGCTCATGGCTGTTGGTATGTCGATTTTCCTGCTCTTGGATCTTGATATCCAAAATCCATTATCGTTTTAATTTGGATCGCACATAAATTTTATCCGAAGCAATCTGGTAATCCTATGAACCTTTCGCAATAATCTAAATGTGGAAATTACGCAAATATCATGTTTGGCTCCAGTGCGAATTGATGAATTGTAACAGAAAGGAATTTTACCAAAATCTATGAAAATAGTTTATTTTTCATGATTTAAAGGCTACCGGTGAGGCTTTTTATATCCCCCTAAAACAAGATTGCGGGGTCGCTCAAATCCAGCCCATGGTGGGAATCGTACGAACGGAAGTTGCGAACTCAAGCTTATTTATTACGAGTTGTAAGTGGTTGATTCAAATCCAGAGAGTTCAATCATGCACCCTCATCTAAATATATATAAATAGGGGCTATGTATTGGCAAAGACCTTTTTTGAATGAGTGGGTATTGCAAATCCTCACCCACAGGTGATAATAATTTAAACAGCAATAATGTTTTATTTTTTTTTTACGCATACCAACTGTTTGTTTAGATGATGTGTCAAATAAACCAATTAAAAATCAAGAGTGTTTTTGACAAGAGCCATGTCAAAGGTGACAACCCAAAGGGGGTTGTTGTCAATATTTTAGAAGATGTTTTTTACTTCCCCAACTTTGATTTCAAAGCTTGGACTATAAAGGGTTTCTGGGCCCTGGAACTGCAAGTTGTTATTCCCTGACCCTCGCTGGCACTTCAGTTCTTTCAATAAATGTTATTGTCCCCATTTAAGCTTAATCCTTTTTTTTACTTAACAATGTCTGGGTATCTTCAAGTACTATCTTTGCTGCATTCTTTCCTTTAATTTTATTCTGCCTCTTTTAGGCCTTTTTTATCTTTCTATTTATTTCTATCTATATATTCTATCTATTTCTAACCTTTTTATTTATTTATTCTCTTATTTTTGTTCTATCAGTATAATTTTTTATAGACTGGTATTCGATGCCCAAGTTGCAAGGAGTTATATGGTGTGTACTCTGGGAATATGCCACACGGATCGATGAAACATTATGTTCGAAGCTATAGTCTACCCGGATATGATGGTTACAAAACTATTGAAATACAGTATAAGTAAGTGGTCATTTTGAATTCGATATTCATTTCCTGGGACAGGAACTATTATTAATGTTATCATTTTTATCCACAGTATACAGTAGCAAGGCCGTATCCAGTGGGGGGGGGGCTAGGGGGTTTGAATCCCCCCGAAATTTTAGTTCGACTCGTAAAAGCGTAACAAAAATGAATATAAACAGTTTTGTTATGTTATTTTTGAAGTTTTTTTTTGTAACTCCACCCCCAAAAAAAATCCTGGATACGGCCCTGTACAGTAGTATAAGGGAATGAAACACAGACACAAACGAAGGGAAAGCAACAAACTTAGTAAGGCTGTAAAGCGGAGAAGTACAGATGCGAGCTGTGCTTAAGAACTGACTCTACTAACAACTTTGTTGTACTATCAGAAACGACATCTGAGAAAATGCGCTGGCTTGGAAACTGTTAACCAATAAACGCCATTGCATAACATTGCGGCTGCACATTTCTTAGGATTCACATGAAACAAAAGCATTTTTTGAAATAAAGGTTCTTTAAAGGATTTAATGTTGTTTTTGTCTATGATTAAATAAAAAAAACAAGTTTTTTAAACTGAAAGTAAGGAGCGACATTAAAACTTAAAACGAACTGAAATTATTCTGTATATGAAAGGGGCTGTCCCCTGCTCAACGCCTCGCTCTTTATGCTAAAGTTTTTTACTGTTTTAAAAAATAAAAGTTGTGAGACAGAGTTTTACAATTCGTCAAAATGTGTTTTTTTGGTAATTTGGTTTTCTTGAAACTTAAGGACCTTCCTACGGTCTTTTTAGTTTCTAACAGTTTCTAAACTTCAACATTAAAAGAGTACCCACCTTTCCCCGTAAAGCCATCGTTTGGGTAAGCATGGGGTAGTGGTGTGGGTCCCAATGGGGTTGCACTTATTTTTGCATCAGGCTAAACTGTGGGAGAAAAGGACGTATTCAGAATGGATTTCGAAAGAAATGCTATTGGGACTGTTATGTTGAATCAATCAAATTTTTTGCCATTTACGAGGGACCACAGCTGCTAAGAAGAAATTAAAGGCTTATGTACGAAAGGACTGTCTAATTATTAATTTTTAAAATTATTATTTTTTTAATTTGGCTAAATTGAATTAAAGGACAGATTTAAAACTTAGAGTAGGTTTAATAATGAAAAAAAGATATGAAAAGTGAATGAAATGAGGTGAAAGAAAGTGAAATATATGAAAAATGAAAAGAAATGAAAAAGCAACCAGAGATTAAAATGAAGAGGCTAAAATAACAAAATTAACAACATTACCTTGACTGTTGTAATTATCGCACCTGCTTGAAACTTCTCAAGGCTCTAGGATGTAATTTGTCCTTTGCTGGAAACTAAACAAATTATTCCAAAAATGCTAGACAAAACGAAAAATATTGTAACGAAGGTTTCCGGCTCGGTCACTAATAAATTATCTATATATCTATCTATGGTACTTATGATGGTATTTCCAGATATTTTTGTGTATTCGTTTGACTCTCCATATATCAATTAAATGAAAAACAAGTTTTTTCACTTGAAAGTAAGGAGCAACATTAAAACTTAAAACGAACAGAAAATATTCCATATATGAAAGAGGCTGTCCCTCATCAACGCCCCTCTTTTACGCTAAACTTGTTTATTACTTTAAAAAGTACAGTTCTGACAAACGGGCAATCTTTAGCATAAAAAGCGGGACGTTATTGAGGGGACAGTCCCTTTCATATATGGAATAAGTTCTCTTCGTTTTAAGTTTTATTGTTACTCCTTACTTTCAGTTGAAAAAATTTGTTTGTTTTTGTTAATTTCTGATAGTTTTTTAAATAATGCAGGAAATCTGGCTACTCCTCCACTGAAAAATCCCTCCTCCCAAGGATTTGGGAATCCTCCCAAAGACATATTTATTTGGCCTTTCGACTATGCCGAACAAAATGGCTATCTTAAAATGTTGATCGGACGAGTTTGAGAAAAAAAAAGGGACGTGGGAGGGAGCCTGGTTGCCATCCAATTTTTTTGGTTACTTAAAAAGGGAACTGGAACTTTTAATTTCCGTTTGAACGAACTCTTACGATATTCTAGGACCACTGGGTCGATACGATCACCCCTGGGAAAAACGAACAAAGACGCATCCGTGATCTTTCTTCTGGCAAAAAATACAAAATTCCATATTTTTTTAGATAGGTGCTTGAAACCTCTACAGTAGGGTTCTCTGATACGCTGAATCTGATGGTTTATCACTTTTAGAAGGGGTTTCCCCCCTTTTTTAAAGATCAGAAAAGTTTTCAGGCTCGTAATGTTTCATGGGTAAGACAAAACGTACGTATTTGAAATCAGCATAAAACTCCAATTCTTTTTATATATCTTTTGTATAAAAATTCCGTTTTGTAGAGTTTCGGTTACTATTGAGCCGGGTCGCTCCTTTCTTACAGTTTGTTACCTCGAACTGTTTGATATGGTTATTTTGGCTGTTTTGCCTTTTTGGCCGTCATTTTGTCAGAAATTTGGTTTGATCCTTCTTCTAAGGTTGTAACGAAACAAAGGCTAAGATGGCTTACCTAAATTTGAAGGATGAAGGATAAGAGACTGCCAGATAGAGGTTAAAGAATGAACCTGTGAATAGATTAGGGTGCAGGGGGGTTATGTGAAGGTGTGCTGACCTCAAACGGCTTGGTACTGTAGTAAGCCGTTAATAGTAGTAGCTATAGTAGTCGTTGATTTTTTTTTTTTTTTTTTTTTTTTTCACCTCTTCTCCTCTCGGTGACCTTCAAATTTTCTTTAAAAATATCTCATAATTCATCTAATGTCACCTACTCTTTTCTTAATAAAAATAAAATCTTCAAAAAATTTAATTTATTAATATTATATAAAAATGAGCATTCTAAATTATACCAGGGTATAAAAATAGAGGTATACTACATTTCAATTTTCTTATACCTTTTAGGTTCATCCGATATCTCAGGCTGCCCTTCCCCTTAAGGCACCCTTCCATCGTGACCTTAAATTACACTTTTCATAATCTTTTTCGTCAACCTCTATTTCCCCCGATATATAATTCACTTTTACCCCCGTCCCCCAAAATAAGAATAAAAAAAAAATAAGAAATAAATGAAATACTCCACCTTTACAAATAAAAACCAATAAGTAGAATCTTTCATTATCTTCCTACTTCATTTCCTTTACCTTTATTACTCATCTTTCATTTCCCCTTTGGCTGCTCAATCTTGATTAAAACATTATCATTATCCTACTTTCAATACTTCTCAATTCTCTTTTTAGTACTCGTTAATTTCTTTATTAACACATTAAAGCAAAAGTGTTTTTTATTTTCCTCCTTACTTGTAAAACATTTGAACTGCATCATTATCTGAGCATAGAGAAACAAAATAATGACGCTAAAATGCGCCTTGTTTTCATTAAAGCAGTGTAACGAGGGGAGGGGGATAATGTGGGTGTCAGTCTAAGTTAAGTCTATTTTTTTACATTCACAAATAAATAAACTAAACAAAACGCTGTAGACAACGTATGAAGGTTTGCGGTCGCACGAAAGTCACGTTAATACTTACCTATTAACTGAACTATTTAAAAAACCTCAACTATTTAATTAAAACTATTATAAATAAACCAAAAATTAATAAACTATAACTATATATAAAAAATAACTGAATTGAAAATTAAAAATAATTATATATAAATAAAAACATAAAAGAAAAATAATAATAACAAATCCAATCTCCATCCATCTTCAATACTCAACTCAGTCCCTTATTATTTAGGGTTATTTCTTTTTTATTTAAGTTTTAACTTTCCTCTTTATTTTGATATTTTAATTAATCCCTTTAGACTAATTTCGTATGAGTACCGGTAGAATCTTATTTCAGGCTGGATGAAATTTCAGACACTGGGTATAAATTAAGAATTTATCAAAAATATGAGATTTGTTGGAAAATGACGGATTGAATTTTTGAGTTTTCTAAGGCTAACACTGGAAAGCGTACAATAGATAGATAGATAGACTATCATCGGCCTTATGAGGATGATTCTGCCCCCAAAATTCTGGCCACTGCTATGGTCAGAAATGAGATATTATTTCATTTTTCTTTATTTCTCTCCTTATACTTCATACTTTCTATTTCTGTGCATAATTTGTCCAATGCATTCTGTTAAAAGATTTCTCTCCATAGTTTCAAAGCTGGGACTCAGGGACCTGAACATCCCCATCCAGGACGTCCTTATTATGCTACTGGGTTTCCAAGGACTGCATATCTACCTGATTCACCAGAAGGACAAACGGTTGGTTTTTTTTTAAGTTTCAGCGTTTTCTTAAATGTTTATCTGTGTCTATTTTATGTGATTTAATGCATTATCATTGTTGTACTACGAAAATAGTCTGATCTAAATCCGATTATAATTTGGAGTAATTAGAACTAAAAGTCGATAAATATGCATTAGAGAACAGGGCGAATTACTCTAAGGGAAACCCAAAGGTTGTTTTTTTGCTAGGGGAAGCGATTCAAAATGCGATAAAATGCATCTTTGGGGATCATTTTTGGTCAAATTCTAGATAAACTACTTTTTGCTATTTTGAAAAGAGGTTAGGTTAGGAAAATGAAACTTTCAGGGATGGGTCTACAGGCAAAAGTATGTCCCAGGAAGGTATTTTGAAGTACCTACTTCCACTCCTTCTCCCTCTAGAGGACCCTGACCTTTGATGACCTTTGAAAATCTTTGTGTTATAAAAGTGAAACTTTGCAAAATAGATCTTCTGCTTAATTGAGGTAAACAAAATTGTTTCAGCTTCACAAACTTTGTTTCAGCTTGACAAATTCTACTCAAATTATAGGAATTGCATTTTTAGAGCTAAAACCAGAGAAAAAGAAACTGATAACTGAAAATTAAGGTAAAACGTTGTTTTGTCACAGTTTCAGTAGACCTGTCACGTAGTGTAATTTCTAAGACTTAGAAATCAGGAGAGGCTTAACATAGAAGCTTGGCAATACCTTCCCAGATTATGTTTTCAGCCCTGGATTCATTACTGAAAGTTTTATTTTTCCTAACCTGACCTAAGATAGTGAAAAGCAGCTAAACTACAATTTTGCCATGTTATTTTTTATTTTCGACACATGGCAAACAGCAAAAAAATTAATTAAAAATAACCGAGAAAACGAGGATTAAACAAGCCGGTAAATAGACAAGAAACGGAAAGATCCAAAGCAGATATTTCGGCAAGGATTTCCACCAAGCCGTCTTCAGTGCAAAAAAAAAAAAAAAAAAAAAAAAAAAAAAAACTAAGATTTTGCAGTAAACTCGAACAGAGCAGAAGAAAATCTGATTTTCAAAACATGTCGTAATTACACTACGCGGCGTTCAGTCTATGTTCCGTATTCTCTGGAGGTAGGCCCACCTTAAAGCTAAGCTCCTAGAGTCCCTTCCATTATAATAATAATTCAAAAAGAAACAAAAAACAACAAAGATTTTGCAGTAAACTCAAACAGAGCAGAAGAAACTCTGAATCAAACAAGCAAAAAAACCAAGACAGAATAAATGAAAGGCTATTTACAAATTTTACAGATTGGGTGAAAATTCTCTGGTTTTAAAATCTATTTTTGTTATCTCCATTGGAGTTCTCCCTCCCGTTCGGTGGCACGTTTATAGCTATTCCACAAGCTGTATTTTGTTTTTTTGTAAAGTTATTGTTTTATTTTGGTTATTTTAGTTTCTAATAGTGTTTTCTTGTGTCTCATAAAATAAGTATTAACATGTTTATATCTTTTGTGTTGAATTGGTCCTATTGATGTTTACTTGTTGTAAAAAAAAGGCCTCTAAGGCCAAAAAGGACCATTCTAAGGTTATATCGGGGTTGCAGTTTTGGTGGCGACCTTGTAAATAGCGAACCCTTGTCCGTAGTAACCAGAAGTTTGAAAAAGTGTTTCGAAAAAACAAAAACTGTCAAGTGAGTAAGAATCGCCATTGGTAGCTGATTCCATAATGGTAACTGTTGTTTCGCCTAATCTTAATAGTAAAAGTTTACAAATTTGTGAGTAAATTGTCTGCTTACTGAACCCTAATCCGTCTACTTGCCCCAAAATTCGCCCCCTTGTAACCTTTTCTTTCATAAAATCAGCTGTACAAAAAAGGTAATGATTATTAAAAGGTGATTATTCGGAGAGAAAGAAAAAAAACTGTTTCGTAATTTAGCAATTAAGACAGATAAGCACTTGAGTAATTAGGGTTTTGACCTTTCTCACCTATCCAATCACCTAGGACAAACGGTATAACCAAACATAATCAACCAAAAAGAAGGGTCCATGGATATTTTATTCTGGAGACGTGGAGTTAGGGGAGGGGTGGATTTTAACAAGGCAAAAATTCAAGCAGATGAATTGCAAAACATTGAAAGATCTTGGGAATTTGAAAGAACTTTGAGACTCTGGGTTGGGGTCATGGGGCCAAAGGCCTCTTCCATACATACTTGCCTGATTGAGGAAACATGCTGCTCATCGGAAGAATTTTCTTTGGGCTTCGCAAATGCAAGTCATTCTAGACCTTAATGCAAGTCATTAAGGCATTAGTGTATCATCAGAACTTACTCATTAGGACATTAAGACCATCAACATCTTCGAGGGTGGAATAAGTTTGAAGAAAAACCTAAAAACAGGTTATATTTTCTTAGGAAACTCCTGTAAAAAACTGATAAAATAGCAGTCCCTCCTCGCACGTGTGTTTGTAAGGACATTTTTTTTATTACTATTATTATTATTATTACTATAACTATTATTATTATTTATTATTATTTATTTATTTATTTATTACTTTTTATTACTATTTATTTAATTATTCCTATTATTATTATTATTATTACTATTGTTACTATTACTATTATTATTATTTATTTATTTATTATTTTTTATTACTTTTTATTACTTTTTATTACTATTTATTTATTATTATTATTACTATTATTACTATTTATTATTATTTATTTATTACTATTATTATTATTATTACTAGGAAGGGACTCTAGAACCTTACCTTTTTCTGGTAATTCTACTTTATATTAACTCGTGATTACATTTTCTGTTCAGGCACTCAAGCTGCTTCAAACTGCGTTCGAAAGACGCTTAACGTTCACAGTTGGACGTTCCACGACCACTGGACGAGATGACGTTATTACCTGGAACGAGATTCATCATAAAACATCCAAAGATAATCGCTATGGACATGGCTATCCTGACCCCAACTATCTTACGAACCTTTTCCAAGAGTTAGCTTCGTTCGGTATTATGTGAAAGATTGATTTTGGTTGTGTTTATATGTAGATGCAGCTTAACCGATTTTTAAAAGTTATGTTGTGAGGATGAATATTGAGGGGAATACCACATTGGAAACTCAGTGCTCACTCTTCCCTGAGTAAAATCCTCAAGTGTGATGGAATTCCTAAATTTCAGCAAATTCCTAAATTTAGCAAATTAAGATATAGCAAATTCTTTCTGGTTGGTAGTTTATAAAATTTCATAGAACAAAACTTTCTTGCTTTATCTGTGCATGGGTATCACGTACCCATGGGTATCATGGGTATCATGGTACCATGGGTATCATGGGTGTCATGGTACCATTATCGTACACCTAGTTAATTGGTGTATTTACTGTTGATATATAAAGATTCCTTTTTGTTTTTCAATATCCTATTGATAAACTAGCAAGCTAATCATAATAAAATATTGAAGGTCCCACTAACAAAATTGTCAAATATATCTATATTTGGTACAAACTTTAAAGTATTTGGAACACTGAAAATAAGTTGAAATTGTTTGAATTGATTAAGTTTAAACGTTCACATCCATAGATCTGAAATTAGAAAAATCGTAGATTAAATTCTTAATGAAAAAGACATCTGTGGGCTATTATTCAGCTTTTTGATGGAACAGGCGTCAAATTTAAAAAGAATAAAACGTGGGTGAAATATCTGCAAAAAATAGGATTATGATATTTTACACCCAAACAGCGTAACTAGGTGAAGCTCTCTTTTGAAAGTGCAGTTATCTTTAGAAATCAAGTCATTTCTCATTTTAACTAGGGCAAAAATAACCAGACGGACCTTCAAGAAAGGATAGTTAAAATTCTCAATACTATGGTATACCCATCCTCCCTTGTCAAATCAGCTATAATTGCTAAAACCGCTTAAAAAATAAGCGCATATTATGTCCCACAATGTTGTTGTAACCCCTGATTGAAAAATAAACAAAATTCTCATTTCAAGAATGAACTTACTAAATCAATATCTGGAAGCCTCTTCTTATGGTCTTCTTCATCAATGTTAACATTACCTGCTTCATTAACAGCTTGGCCTTGCCCCCCGCGATTCACAAAGGGGAGCGCATGCCTCATCAATGGGGCATGACAATAGTTTGGTAGGTCAGGGGAGGACTTGCACCTTTCGGCTGACTATATTTTAAAGTCTTAACTTTGAAGAAAAAAAAATTAAGTCAATGACATGACTCATTAAAAAAAGTACAAAAGATACTGATGTCATTGCTCTGACGTCATACATTGCACAAATGGAGTCGTATTCACACAATATTTTTCTTTAGTATTAAATATGCCCAGAGGATGACCCGAAAGGGGATACGAATTTAATAGCCTTTTAACACGTAAAATAATAACAGAATTTAAATATCCTTATGGGGACATCAGAATTTTAGAAGTGCCTGGTGGTCTGAAATCGGTCCATGGATTAGAAGTCCATGGTCCGAAATCGGTTGAAAAACTACTGGTCTACCCCTTCCATCTTTGAGGATAATCCAATTTTAGAACAACTAACTAACTTTCAGTAACGATATTCATTAGTGAAAATATTAAAACTGTTAAAGTTTCTTTAATAAAAGAAAGTGTTCGAATTTGAATAGAGATAAACTTTGTCAATTTTTAATAAATACTTCAGCTTATTACTTTTACCGTTCAATGTAAAAACAGTAGCAAAAATGTGTACCGCCTTTGAAGTTTCATAAAAGTACTTTAGAAATTGTGGCTTTCAGGTATTAATCTAAGATGGGATCATGGGGCAATTGCTTTCTTGCTTTTTTAACAGTTATTTTCTATTTGTCTGATAATTATTTTTTTGATCTTTTTTTTTACATTTCTATCCATTTTAAGAGCATAGGGTAGTAACTCATATTGGAGGTAAATTAAAGAAACTATTAGATATTACAAAAGAAATTTTTAAATAAAATAAAATAATGTAAAAATATAATATTTGTCAAATTTTACCAAATAGTTGTGCTTGTTTATTTTTACGGTTTAACGTCACAACAGTAGTAACAATATGGTACCGCCCTTAAAAACTCCATACTTTTCAAAACAAGCCAAAGAAACATCTTTAAAAAACTTGGTTTTTCAGGCATAAATTCAAAATAGGTCCAGGGATCAATTGCTTTCTTGATTCTTTAACATTTATTTGCTATTTGTCTGACAATTGCTGTTTTGATCTCTTTTTTTTTACATTGCTATCTATGTTAAAAATTCAGGGTTGTAATTCACATCGAAGATAAAGTAAAGAAATTATTAGATATGAAGAAAATCTCAAGGTCCTAAAAAAATAATATTAACCAGCTTTTGACCATCCTTATATATTTCTTTCTTTTAATTACCATTAATTCATAACAGTATTACTCTTTGGGGGAGTTTTACTCATCTCATATTAGTTTAATTTATTAATTACCTGGTCAGTATTTCAACGTTGAAAGAGTGGTGTAGCCTAAATTCCTTTGGGATTTTTCTGTGTGGCTCAAAAGTTCTTTTTTACTTTTTTTTCAACTTAGGTTTCTTTTTGTAAATTATCATTGTAGGTATACTTATTTCAGATGTGGATATTGATGCCATTTATATGTTTTGTACATGAATTTGGGTTATACACATTTATTAGTGTTCTAAACCATAGATTATTTGTAAGATGATGGGGAAACTGAGCTGATAAATTAACAAAAGAGTGGCTTATTTTAGGCCTTAGATATGCTTGTGAGGGCACTATGAGGGTATGGTATGAGGGTACTGGACCCTCAAAGTTCAAACTGGTGGTGCTCATCTCCGTTTTGTGGCTTTTCAGCCAGGATGGGCAATGGGGGCCTGGAGGCCAGCAATCCTGTGCTTTTGCATACCCTTCCTGCTTACCTTCCCAGATTTATCCAGGTATTCATTTAAAGCTGGTTCGACTCTGGCTGAGCTTACAGTGTCACGCTACTGACCCCCATCCCAAACCAAATAACCGACCACGCCAGGGATTGAACCCGTGTCCCTCAGAAAAGATTGCCAAACCGGCGCACCAATCAGTTAGTCCAAATTGCCTCCATAGGCACTTGGGACATCGAAAAGGTGGCGGCAGTCTTCCCGATAGCTTCCGCCAGAATGTCGTCCCAGAGAGGTTGGATTGACCTGTGCAGCTCTCTGGTACGTTCGTTGCAGGGTGCTTCTAAGTTTATGACTGCAACCTAGATGAGACGGAGATGGATGAACCATCTCAATTAATATTTAGAATACCTAAAATAGATTGTAACAAGCGTTCAATTCTGTTATGTAGATCCTCAATATATTACCAAATAACAATGCGTAAAATTTTACATTTTCCTAGAATGTATATTTCGTGGAAAATGAATTGTAGCTACCGAATAAGAATTGTGTGGTAATGCTTTGAAAATATTTGTTTTGTACGTCACTGCATGCGCTAATATTGCGAAGAGATACGAACTTCCCATCTTATTGCAAATAATCTTTCTTCTGAACGTTACTATGCCAAATATTTTAGATTTTTGAATATTAGAAAAATATTATTTTGAAATTTGTCTAATAAATATCATACATCTATTGTCTAGTTTTGCCTACCAGTTTCGACGTTGTCTACTAGTACTACGATCTACTACTATTACTCTACAACTACCACTGATCTAATACTACTACATTGATCATGCTTAGGAAATTCTCTCCAATAAGCCATTACTCTACAACTAGTCTACTAGTACTACGTACAACTAGTCTAATAGTACTACTAGTACTGTAGTACTATTACTCTACAACTAGTCTAATAGTACTACTAGTCTAATAGTCTACTAGTACTACTAGTCTAGTACTACTATAACTAGTCTAATAGTACAACTAGTCTAATAGTACTACTAGTACTGTAGTACTATTACTCTACAACGTTGTCTACTAGTACTACGATCTACTACTATTACTCTACAACTACGACTGATCTAATACTACTACATTGATCATGCTTAGGAAATTCTTCCAATAAGCCATTACTCTACAACTAGTCTACTAGTACTACGTACAACTAGTCTAATAGTACTACTAGTACTGTAGTACTATTACTCTACAACTAGTCTAATAGTACTACTAGTCTAATAGTCTACTAGTACTACTAGTCTAGTACTACTATAACTAGTCTAATAGTACAACTAGTCTAATAGTACTACTAGTACTGTAGTACTATTACTCTACAACGTTGTCTACTAGTACTACGATCTACTACTATTACTCTACAACTACGACTGATCTAATACTACTACATTGATCATGCTTCTTCTTTGGAAGGAAATTCTTCCAATAAGCCATTCTTGTCTAGAATGGCTTATTGTTAAGCCACCTTCGTGCCACCTGTTAAGGTGGCATGAAAATAGGCGTATTAAAACTTAGAAATGAAGATTTGACAACCTAAAAAATTCCTTTTTTAGTCTTACTGATTCTCAAAAAATTCTTTTGAGTCTTCAAAAAAGGAGGAAATAATTTCCTTAAAAGGTTTACATATATAAGCATTCTAAGAATGATTAAAACAAGTATTTTGTTGTGATGCAGGTATCAAATAGCAAAAAAAAAATGTACTGCTCTATTCTCTGTTCAATTTCTTTACTTTAAAATGCAAGAATAAAGTCTAAAATTGTTTTCTTCAGTAAGGTAAGATGGTTTGAGATACTCTCTGTCGTTGATTAATTCTCTAATTCCTAAAGTGTGTTAAAGGTAATTATTTGGTAGAAAAAAACCCTAAGAGAAAAATAAATAAGAAGAAAAAATAATTGTTTTTTTTACTTTTGCAATTGAGATAAATAAGTGCTTGAACAAGGTCTTGATCTTGCTCATTTATCCAATCAACTAAGCCAAAGCAGTAACCTAATAATCAACCAAATAGAAGTGTCCAAATTTATTCCAAATTATCATTTATAAATGTAAGCCTTCGTAAAATTACAAGCAAAGGTGATAATAATCTGTAAGTTCTAAACTGGATTTACTTTCTTAGAGTGTACCTTAAGTAGTCTTTCACTCCTTCACAATATAATATAAACAATATAGAAATAGAAAGTTCCTTCTTCATTAGGTATCAGAAAGTCAGGGACAACAATTTGGAAAAAATGTGCATAATCTCTACTGTCAGTTTCGACAAGCGATAAAAATGTGTAATAATTTTTTTTTTTTATTTTATTCTTTTTTGTTTTTATTTTTTATTTAACATTTAAGTTTAAATATTATATCCGAATAGGACATTATTTTTATTCGTTTTTGTTATCATTATAAAGAACATATATCTCAACCCTCGGATTTTGACTTACCCAAATTTCAATATCTTTAACCGTTTTGTCGTTTCCCTCCAAAAGAATTTAGAGAAATATTAGGAAACTACCTCTCATTTTATCTGAGTCGCCTCTCATTTAACCTGAGTCCATTTGAAGCTATTAAATTGTCTTTATTGGCCTCGCTACGTAACTTAATGCCCTTCAGCTAATACTGCCCATTTGAGGCATTTATATCTGTGGTCAAAGGATAGGTTGATTTATTTTTAGCTTCTGTTTTTGCTGATTATTTAGTTAAGCTTCCATTTTTAATTTGGCAATTGCTACATACCAAAAAAAAAAAAAAAAAAAAAAAAATTTGCTGTTTCAACATTTTAATCATTCTATTAGATTTAATTCTTTTGTGTCAAAATTAATAATTTTTGCCTATTAAGTTTATTGTCCAATTTAGCTGAAATGTTCTCAAAGTTTAAAAATAGATCTGAGATTTTATTCCTTAAGTCAATTTAATGCTTATAGACAATGTTACGTTTTTTTTACATTTATTTTTTTACATTTATCGTTCATTATAAAGAATAAGGCGTTTAACTCCTTTTTGTCATTTCAAACCCCTTCATCGGATCAATGGAATTTCACCATAAATTACTGTTAGAAACAGAAATTATCCCCAAGGTCAACACTTCATACCTACTTTAGGCTACTTTTCTAAGGCCTTTTCTAGGCTACTCTTCCTCACCAAGTCACAATTTTATAAAGGTAAGAGGTTTCGAACGTGTGTATGCTTCAGATAAGACTTAATAACAGAAGTGAGGATTCTGAAACAGCGCAAAGTTTGATTAATCTTTTACTTCAAGTGAATGAATAAAAAGTTCAATTTACATAAGTTTGTGAGAAAAAAGCTATATTTTCTCATTTTATAAGCTATTTTTCATCTATAGGCTACTTGCCAATCTGTATATCATTTTATTTGAATCTAGTCGTAGTTTGGGACAAAGTACACCAGGCTTTCAAAATAGTGTATGCTTTAAGCAGGCTTTAGTAACTCAGTAGAAATGAGGGTTCCAGAACTTCCAAAATTTTTCATCATTTTTTGCTTGAAGCTAATAAAAAAAAATCAACTGACGATTTTCAGCGGAGCAACCAATAATCTCATTTTATAGGCTATATTTTTATAGGCTATATCATTTATAGGTTATATATATTTATAGGCTATATCATTAATCAGGCTACATTTCAATTTTTTTTTTTTCGATTCCGAGTCGCAATTTTGATAAATTGGAGATGGTTCCAAAGTAGGATATACTTTAAGTAGACCCTATCAGTGTTAAAGTTTAAGTAAACATAAGCTATTTTATATAGCATTGTGTAATAGGAGATTGGCCTTCCTTTACTTTATTAGTTAATTTTAGGTAGCTAAATGGAATCGGCTTTTCCAGCTAAAAGTTGAAAATATGTGTAACTATGCCTTGAGTAGGATGAATATATAAATATATTTGGAAAATATAGACGAAAAGAGAATATTTAATAAAGAGGAGGTAGATATATTATAGATATATAGGTATATAGATATATATATATATAGATATATAGTTTACGTATAGATATATTGTAGTTTACGTATTGTGTAGTTAACTTTTATTTTACGTATAAATGAGCTCTATCGCAATTTTTTAGGTCTTCGATTTGAATAAAGAAAAATAGACATAGAACCATAATCTTTCTTCTGAAAAAAAAAATGCAAAATCTACATTTTATAGGCATGAGTGCCAAACCTCTTCGATTGGGTTCTCTGATATTATGAATCTAATAAATTAATTTTCAATAAGATTGCTTGCTTTTTTGGGAGTGTTTCGCACTTTTTTGGAAATAAAGCAACTTTTGATAAATTCATAGCTTTTGGTGGGCAACAATAAACTGAATTAATTTTTGTATATTAAGAACTAAAATATAAAGCCAATTCTGTTGATGTGTCAATTCTCATCAAAATTCAATTTTTAGTTTTGGTGAATAGTGGTAAGAGGTGCTACTTGCTTACAGTCCGTTGTCTCAAACCATTTGACAAGAAGTTTGACATTTCACAAGAAGTTTCTCTTGTGAAACTTCTAAGATAGCATAGTCTAAAAGCCTAGACGGAAGACATTGAGTATCAATATATTCTTTTTAGGATACAGAGTATACTTTTTAGGTTTTCCTTAGGATATAATTTTTCTTAGGGATTTTCTTTTTCTTTGTTCATCTGTGTCCCACATATTTGAATATTCTTTAGTAGGTAGATCCTCAAAGCAATCATGAAGCTCGAAGTTTCAATAACGGGTATAACGGGGTAGCTGCTACTCTTTTGACCTTAAAATTTGCTGCATTGCTTTTTTTCTTCTTAATTGTGTTTGAGTTTTCATGATATCCAGGCTCAGTGATTTTAGGTTGAGATCCTAACGGTTTGAAAGTATTCCCTTGCTAGATTTAGGGAGTTGTAAGCAGGGGCGTCCCGAGGCTCATTTTATTGGAGGGGGGGATGATCGTCGTAAATTTTACCGATTTTTTACCTGATTTATGCTGAATTTTCTACAGAAATCAAGAATCTTGCTAAATTTCTGACGATTTTGCAAAATTTCTGCCGGAAATTTTTGCCTTCCGCGAAAATTTTACCGAATATCAAAAAAATTGGGGGGGGGGGGGGTGTGACCCTCCCCCCCCCCCCTCGGGACGTCCTTGGTTGTAGGGGGTCTATTTGATTCCCCATTATTGACGCTTCGTTTTCTACCATTGATGTTTGATTTGTAAGTTTGCCCCACGAAAGGAACTAATTATGTTTTTGACACAGATAAACAAAGAAACGAAAATCCCGAAAAACTTTAAATTTTTCTTTAGCTAGAAACTTCAAGTTTTAACACGTTTTTCGAATAGTTTCTTGATAAATAAGTAGCCAGTAAGAGTTAACAGTATATGTAAAAAATTAAACCAAGATAAAAGTTGACGTCAGCCATGTACACAATGAGATAACGAAAAAGTAAAGAAATAGATATTAGTATTTTAGCCTATATTAGCAAATGTTCCATTAAAAAAAGCAAAGCTAACGCTAATCTTGCCACGGTGTGCCAGTAGATAAAGAAAAGAGCGGGAATAGACATCAAATCTAAGTAAGGGAAATTTTTTGTTCTGGCATAGTAATCTAGTTTTGTAATTCAGGAAGTTTTCAGACCCAGTAGGTCTTGTGGACCCAATTTGAAATTTCTCACAATTTTTTTTTTTTCAGAACCTCTATGGCATCCCAGGGCCGGAACATGACTTGCACTTTACTGAAAAAAAAATGTATGTACATTGTCATTTTATATATACATCAGCTGGTATTTATTTCTTAAATTTTAATACGTTTTTATTTACTAAAAGTGAAAAAAGTTATAAAGTGAAAACATTTAAAAGTATATTTTTATTCAGTAAAGTGCAAATTATGTTCTGGCCTTGAGAAGACACATGGGTTTTGAGCCCTACTCATGTTAATATCTGCTCGTTTTTAGTTTGACTCGGAAATTTAGTGTAATTCCTGTTCGTTTTGGATTTAATTTATTTATTAATGCTGATTTGTGGCAGTTTTGCGCTTGGTAGATTATTTGTTTCTGTTTTAGCTTATATTTGGTTTAATGGAGTTCTTTACTTTTCTTTGAAAAAATTATTTGTGGAATTTTTAAAAAAGTTAATTTCTGTCCGTTTGATATTGACACAGTCTTTTTTTGGAGAAAAAGAAAACAATGGTTTAAAACTTTTCGCCTTTTTCTTTAAGAATTTATAGTTTGGCCTGAAGAAACTGTTTTAACAATTTCTAACAACATACACCCTTTTGAAAATCTTGAAACAAATAGCAAAGTTTCATTTAGTTTTATACCTCCTCTAGTTGGCCAGAAAAATAAAAATTAATACCATTCGAAAAAAATTCTATCCATGCTCTTTGACAGACTGGATACACTTACACTATTTGGAATCAGTTCAATCTAAAGAGTAGAAGTTGTAATAGAAGTAGCCCTGAAATTACTTCTACTGCTACTAACAACATCGCAGCACCAAGCCGCCTGAAGCCAACAGCTACGTACGCTCCTCTTCCACCCCAATCTATTCAAAGCCTCCCTTTTTACACCCGCCCACGAAGTTCCCATTTGCTTTAAATCTTTCTTTATGACGTCCTCCCACCCCAGAAGAGTACGACCTGCTTTCCGTTTAGCCCTAGACGTTTGGCCAAAAAGAACAATCTTCGGCAATCTGTCATCCTTCATCCGTACAACGTGCCCTAGCCACCTCAATCTTTCTTTCATTATAGCCCTAGAGAGCGGTATTGAACCACATTTTTCGTATAGCCTATTGTTTGAAATACGGTCAGTCAGCGGGTACCCTGAACAATCCTTAAGCAATTTCTCTGGAAAACATCTAGCAAATCTTCATCCGCTTTTCGAAGCGCCCATGCTTAAGAGCCATATTTGACCACTGTCATCACTGTAGCTTCTAATATTCTAATCTTGGTTTTCAGACTTATCTTCCTGTTCTTCCAAACTATTTTTAACTTTAAAAAAAAACACACCCTGAGCCCTGGCTATTCTACTATAAACGTCTTCACTGCTCCCACCATCTTTACTAATAATACTACCAAGGTAAGTGAAGCTGCCCACCTGATCAATCTTTTCATTAACCAACGTCACCTTTTCATCTTCACTTATTCCTAACCTTAGTGACTTAGTCTTCTTAACATTAATTTTCAAACCTATTCTAGCACCCTGAACTCGCAAAACCTCTAAGACTTCATTCATTTTGCTCATACTTTCATCTAGGATGCTTAAATCATCAGCATAATCTAAGTCCAGGAGACCTTTTTCTCCCCATTTGATTTCCGTGGCCCTGAAAGTTTGAGCTTAATACCCTCAGTCGTTCTTGGGATATTGCTGAGATGTCTAATTGGCAACCAGCATACACACAGTGTGTTTTGATTTAATTTTACAGAAAGAGTTAATTTTTAAGTAGAATGGGTAAGAATCATAAGTGTGGGGAGGTGTCTGATCTTTCTTATAATTCTAGAGATGTAGTTACTAGACCTTTCGGCTATGCCGAACAAAATGGATGTCTTAAAATTTTAATTGTAAGTTTTGAAAATTATGAGCTAAAAAGGAGGGATAATTGCCCTCCAATCACTTTTGACTCTTTAAAAGGCAACTAGAATTTTTAATATCCAATCAAAGTAGCTCCTTTAAAATATCAATGATATCTCTAGCTATGATAAAAAAAGAGCTGCCTTTGATATTGCTTATATGCCCTTTTAATACCTTCATGCATATAGTTTTTTGTGTTTAAATGAAACTCTCCCTAAATATTCCGTAAAAGTTTCAACTTAATACCTTTATTGTCAATAGTTACAGTAACCGTAGAAGTAGTATTAGAAGTATACGTATAATGTCTTCTAGCTAGTTAAAATCCACCACAACTTACCCTGAAAGGTATAACTTAATAATATAAGCCATTATTGTGATATTGGATTGTCACCCTTTTGACAATCTATATACTCAAAGTTCGTTTTGATTTAGTCGATCATCCGTCCAAATATTCCTTGAAAGGTTCAGCTTAATATCCTTAGCTTGTGTAGTAGCAATAGCTGTAGCAGTAGCAGTAGCATTAGTAGCAGTATGAACGTAGCACCTTTTTTTTTTTTTTTTCAACATCCCCTTCAACACACGATGAAAAGCTTCAACTTAATACCATCAACAGTTTCTGAAGCGTTGCTGATGCTCCTCATGAGAATTTACTTCGGCATTGTGTGTTTTGACTAAGTTCATAACAGTTTCAATATTGCCAAAAATTTTCACCTCAATGCCCGTAGCTTTAGTAGCAGTAGTATTAGCTACTGTAGTTATAGTAGTAGCAGTAGAATTAATAGTACTAGTATTAGCTTTAGTAGCAGTAGTAGTAGTAGCTGCAATAATAATATTTGCTTTAATAGTAGTTTTCATGAATACAGTAGTATTATGATACAAGTATTGTCTTTTGGTTAGTTGAACATCCTTTTAACAAACTTTCCTTGACTTGACAGATCTAAACTTTTTTTTTTACAAAATATTTTGCAAAAAAAAAAAAATCAAAGGCCTAATAATTATTCCTCTGAGGATACAAAGCCCTTTGAGCAAGAGTTGATTTGCCCATTGTTTACATATAGGATTTATCAAGCGGAATGAAGAGAAAATGTTCGCTCGAGGAAGTGTCCAAAAAAGCTGAGGAAGTCTCAAGAATTTTCTGGGGGATGCTTGACTAAATTGTATGACCTAAATTATATGACTAAATTATTTGACTAAATTACTTGACTAAATTATATGACCTTGACTAAAAATAATAAATTATAATTTATTATATTAAATTATATGCATCCAGCCAAGCAATAGGAAGAATCTACAAGATGATTCTCTATAATATGAATCTCAAGAGCTGCTCAAGATATTAACTTAAACTGTCAGGGCCTATAATACTATACGGTTGCAAATACTACTGGCTGCTATTGTGACTGCGACTACTTACGACTGTGAAAACTTGCGACCTTGACTGTGACTACTTAGTATTATGACTAAATCTACTTATGACTAGTTTAAGGGATTATTGTAAATAAAAACACACTATTTGCGCGGTGATTAGCATCAACAGTAGAGGACATTAAGTGAAACTTTCAGTGTGTGTTGAACAGTGCTTGAAGCGCTAGGAATAACCCCCTTCCCCTTGCTCTGTTTAGATGCCACCCCTCATTACCGACTAAAACTATGAAATAGCCACTTTGTTCAAAGTATTTAACAGACAACCGTAATAACTATGCTTATGGGGATATAATGTCCCCCCCCCCCTAAGCCTATTGGGAATGGGTTGTAAATTTTGCAATGCGCCCATTGTGTATATACAGAATATATCATTGGAGAAGAGGGGTGTCGTTTAATCATAAGTATATAAAAAAAAACTGTAACTTAGGAAGATAATTAATTCATTTTTCTGCAGTTTGTTGTATTCAAGTTTTAATTGACAACAAGGACATCGTGGTTGTCCGATATGCTGCTTATCTGTCATGGTTGTAATTTTCTATAGGATAGAGGGGGGGGGCAACTGTCTTTCCTAGACCTCTGTTTCCTCTCTAGGCTCTAGTTATTATTTTTCCAATTTTACAAAGTTTTACTGCCTAATCAAAAATTTACCATTTTCCCATTATTCTTGTTTCGTTTTAATTCTAATTGGAAAGGCCATATGGTCTACAAAATTATTTACAATTATTCGCTGAAACATAAATATATATTTTTCAAGATCAAGATACTTGGCCAGTAGAAGTAGATACCAAAGAACATAATTCTTTTAGAAATATGAATAATGTTCTAAAGAACGTTCTATTTCTTTTTTTTACCCCTTGCCAGCCATTTCCATAAAGCCAGAATTTTTGCTTTCATTTGCTTTCATGGGATAGTCAAAAAAAAAAAAAAAATTATGAAGGAGGATGCACAACGGGCAGGCAAGGGGGTATATACCGCCAGGAGATCACAGGTAAGCATTAGGTGTAAATATATTGGGAACACGAAATGTCTTTGCAAGACATTTGTCAGTCCACTCCCCCTCCCCCATCTCCGATTGGTGTTTTCCCTTGTACCCTTTTTAAAGACGGTCTTCTCTTCCAAATCTCTTGTCAAAGTTTTTTTTCTTTCTTTTTTTGCAAAATTGATTCAACGGCCTTTTCTCTAACCTTGAGGCTTCCATGGTGATATTTATAACCTATTTTGTGATTTTCACAATTGAAGCGCAACTGACGAACAATGAATCAAAATAAAACATAATTAGACGTCGTTCGCTTTTATTTCAGTCAAATAAAACTTGAACACCACAAACTGCAGAAAAATGAATGAATTATCTTCCTAAGTCCAAACTAAATCCTCAACCTCAAGACCTCAGAAAACCTAAGTTTTACTTTTAGTTCAAATAGAAATGATTTTCAGAGTCACTGTGATCTATTACCCATATCTAGACATTAATTTTGTTGCTGTACGCCTAGATTTGGGAACATGAAATTCACCCCCTCAAAATCAAACTCAACCTAGAAAAAATATATTTGTGAAACAGCTAGATGAGCAAACTATGCAGGACATTAAGTTTCAACTTAATGTCCTATACTGTTGATGCTAATCACCGAATGTGGTGAAAAAAGAAAATAATTAAGAAAACAAAATTCCAAAACCTATGATGTTCAGCCAGTTTCTTTTTTCAAAAAATTTTTATTTCAAAAAAATTGAAAGAAAAAGTCTGTTTTTCATTTGGCATAGTAGGAACATAACAGAAAGCTAATCATCCAATGAAAACGAAAATTTGTTTTTCAATTACGTGATATTGAAAATAGGTTATTTATTTACAAGAAATAACCGAGTCAAACTCAAAACGAGCAAAAATTAACATGAGTAGGGCTGACCCCCCCCCCCATACCTTCTCAAAGACCAGAACATAATTGCACTTTAGTAAAAAAAAAACAGACCGTGGATTGTCAGTTTAATATACATATTGGTTTTTCGATCACAATGACTATGAAAATCCTCCTATTTGAACGTTAAATTAAAACTTAGGTTTCCTGAGGTTGAGGTTGATTTTAAGGAGGTAAAATTTGTGATTCTATGTAAAGGCATATAACCACAAAATTGGTGTCTAGAATAGGGTATTAGATTACGGGGATTATAAAAGTCACCTTTATTTGAACGTAACACTAAAAATTAGGTTTTATGAGGTTGATGTTGATTTTGAGGAGGTGAAATTTGTTTTTCCATGTAAAGGTGTACACCAACAAAATTGATGTCTAGAATACTGGAATTGATGTTCTAGATTATGGTGATTATGAAAATCACCTTAAATTTAACATAAACCTAAAAATTCTGTTTTTTGAGGTCATCGTTGAATTTTAGGAGGTAAAATTCGTGTTTCCATAAAAAGGCGTATAACAACCAAATTGATGTCTACAATAGGGTACTAGATCACGGTCATAAGTCAGTGCATATTACAGGCCTGTCGGCCAAAGGCAATCAGACCACCTCTACGGATTGGACTAGCTGTCCAGTTGCATAATCAGTTTTGCAGCCGCTTTTTAATTGACATGCTCAGTGCTATGGGTTCAACTCATCATATTATGAGACGAAGCTTTTCCAACGTAACTCTGCTGTTTCTAGCTCTACAAACAGCACATAGCTGATAATGTCAACCACAACGTCCTAACTCTTGATGGTAACGGCACTTTTCGTGGCACGGGCATAATTGTTTCTGTGACGCCACTATTGGAGTCTCCAACAGTACTAAGGAGGAGAAAGTCTGTTATTATGTCAAGTCAGATAACTGAACTGAACCAAATTCCCATTAAGCGTCTCAGACAGACAATAGGACAACCTAACCTTCTTTACGATCCGCTACCACAAGCTTTGATTCTGGAACCCTCAAAATATTGCAAATTGCTGTGGAAGATGTACAGACTATTTCCTGCACCCTTGCATAGCTGTCAGTGAGGTATGAGCAATCTATATGTTGATACGCAGTCAGACTCTTACACAGGGAAAGCCTCCTTTCTCTTCATACCCATAATAGTTATGAGACCAAGTGATCCCATTTGTATCTACTCCACATTCAGCTTTGTTTGCCAACAGTGTTCCAGATACTATGTGACTCCAGTACTGTCGTTCGATGTGCCATTTTACTGGAAAGCTCTTATCATTATTGCTGCCGAGACGTGTGCAAGTCCTATCAAAAATTTCCCTGTGGCTGGGTGGTTTCAACCGACTCATGAGTTACCTTGGGGGTGTTAGATAGATTACGGAAGGCTCTGGACTTCAAGAGACATTGGACAAACGTGTACGACAATTTTCAGAACAAGAGATATGTTATCGGCAGATCCAAAAATTGTGGGTGGGTCTGTCGTCACATCTGGCCATTGAGCAGGTCCTCATGTGCTTGTTGAAAACTAAAGATAGTCTAACAAGGGGGGGGCGTCATGAATGAGTTGCAGAAGCTGACATGGTTACTTTCAGGACAAACTTTAGTGCAATTAATTCGTCGATGCAAAAGGTCCAAATTAGCTAATATCCAACACGAGACAAGTGAACAGCACAAAGAAGTCACAAAGTTGAAGACTGAACGCGACAACCATGACACTAGCAAGCTCCTTTGCCTTCTTGATGAGAATACCCCTTTCGCAGTAGACCTGAGCTTGCGAAAGACTACGGCTGATAAAAAATTGAACATCGACACAGCTAAATCCGTTTGGACAAGGAATTATTGATAGCATGACAGGGAAAAAACGTCAAGACTTACAAATTCAAGAAAACGTCGGTGGCCGTAACGCTTTCTAATAAAGCCGCATCAGTTATTAATGGACTGTCAGTTGCCGTTGATCCAGCATTGATGTTTCAGCGACTGATGACAATACTGGAAATAGTGACGATAATTTGCAGTCAAACTTTAAGAATAAATTGTGTTCACAGCCTACGTCAGTTTTGAAGCAAACAGACTTCCACGATTAGCCGATAAGCCCACCTTCACTGATGTGATGTATCGTCTAGCTGCAGAACAGCAGCCAAAAACGGAAAACTCTGTCAAAGGTCTCAGTGACAAGCATACAGTTTTCGATTGTGGTGCAATGCTTCAGTAAACCCCTTGGGAAAAACTCAACGATTGATACGTCCCGCCAAAAGTACATTGCACGGAAACACAGGTTACAGAGGACGTCGGTGGTTTTCGACAGATACAACCAAGCATTTTCAGTCAAAGACATTATCCATTTGAAATGGAAAGGGACACGATCGTACCCACAGATCAATTTTAAAAAGAATATTGTCTGTTCTACAAAGAAAGAAATATTCCTAAGCAACTTCAAGAATAAGCAAGCAATCATAGCCATGTCCAGTGAATACCAGACCAAAGCTTGGTGTCAGGTCTACCAGGCAGAAGGTAACGCTGATCTTCTCATTGTTCTAACTACAGTTTGACTTGGTTCGTTTATGCCAACTGTCCTGGTTGGAGACGACATAGATCTGCAGGTACCCCTATGTTTTCACGCACAGAGACGTAGCCAAGCGATGCACCTTTACTCTAAGCCTCGAGGTGGAATCCCAAAGAATAGAATCTGGGATATAACTAGAACGAAACTCAAACTTGGATCTCGTATATTTAGCACAATCCTGTGTGTCCACACCTTCGTTGGGTGCGATTCAACTTCTCGTGTCATGTCATTGGAAAGCCAGCGGGACTACAGCTTCTGATAAAAACAACGAGTTTTACGAATCCGCTAAAGTTCTTATTCACAAAGCAGGACATTGCAGCAGTGCTTGTAATTCAAATGAATGTGCATTATCAGTATAGTATACATATGCTGATATTTATTACTTAAAATAATAATTAATATTTTATTTCTTAAGGCTTTAAAAGTGAAAACATTTAAAAGAATTTTCTTGAGTAAAGTGGAAATTATATTTTGGCTTTTAGAAAGCATAGAGGTTTTGAATTCCCTGTTCATGTTAATTTCTGCTCTTTTCGAGTTTGACTCGGTTATTTATTGTAATTTCTGTTCGTTTTAGGTTTCATTTATTTATTGATGCTGATTTGGGTAGTTGTATGCTTGGTAGATCCTTGGACTCTTTTTTTTTGCTAATTTTTTGTTTAATGGAGTTATTTTACGGATCGATTAATGGAGTTATTTTAATGGAGTTATTTTAATGGAGTTTGTTACGGATCGCATGAAGTAGAAATGGTTTTGGAACAAAATTTAAAAATTTCGAATCTAACAAGACCGAAGCTATGAAAAAAGTTGGAAAGGGAGTTAAAGGCGCTTTTGAGGAACTCGCTCTCAGCCCGCTTGTTTATAAAAATTTGGCTACAAGCTCAGATACTACGGGACTTATTGAGCGAACTCTTAAAGATGTAGCAGTAACAAAAGAAAATATGAAACAGGCTATAGCGCAAAAAGTTAACGAAGCACTTAAAATTCACCCCTCGGCCACACCATCTGCTGCTGAAATTGAAAAGATAATTGGCGTAGTTCACGATGCGATAATACTGGAATATACTCCGAGATTTGACAGGATTGAAAAAGACCTGAAAATATGTCAAAATCAACTGGAATTACTTGAAAATCGAGTTGCTAGAGTTGAAGCCAAGATCGATGATGCTGACCAAGAGTTGAGACTGGATTCACTACTGTTCAACGGTGTCAAGCAATCCCCCGGCGTTGAATTAAAAGATGCAACAATGAATATTATACGCAATAAGATGGCGTTCTCAGGTCTTGCTGATAGTGATGTTATATCTGTGCATAGGTTTCGGTTGAACTCTGTTGATAGCCGCCCTGATAAAATTGCTCCTGTTTTAGTGAAGTTTAAAGACCGTCACACAGCTGTGAAAGTTTTTGTTTGCAAAAAAAACCTTGTGAACACGAAGATTTTTGTGGCTGAGAACTTAACAAAGAAATAAAGAGAATTGTTGAATGCTGCAAAGGGAAAAATACGGCAATAAGTTTGTGTGGTCAAACCAAGGTCGGATCTACGTCCGTCCGGAGAATGCAACTTCTGCTCGTAGACTTTGGTCTCTGAATGACATATTCGATCGTGATTGAGTGTCTTTTTTTTTTTTTTTTTTTTTTTTTTTTTTTTTTGTATTTAAATTTTGAGTCTTTATATGTGTTTTTTTTTGTATTTAAATTTTGAGTCTTTATATGTGTTTATCTATTCTTATTCTTATCCAATTATTCCTATTCAATTTATGAGTCTTTATATGTGTTTTTTTTTTTTTTTTTTTTTTTTTTTTTTTTTTTTTTTTTTTTTTTTTTTTTTTTTTTTTGTGTTTTAAATTTTGAGTCTTTATATGTGTTTATCTATTCTTATTATTATTCAGTTATTCCTATTTCCTTTCTTTCTAGTTTATGTATGGGTTTTATCCCTAATGAAGAAAACAAGATCGTGGCTTTTTATTTTACTTTCTTATTATGGTTAGTTTACTCCCAATACCTCGGTTAGAGTTGCTTGAAAAAAATTCGCTCTTAGTTGATGATGTTTTATCACATCAGATAGGACTCCATTTTCAAGATCGAGTTGATGAATGCCCCAAGCCACTCCGTCCTAGCCGCTACGTTCGTTTTGAAGAGTTTGGTCAAATTAAAAAAGAGTTGTATAGTTTGTGTGTTGCTCAATGGAATTGCCACATAACGTCGGCTTTTGAAGAAATTGTTCAGTTTTTAAGTAATGTTGATAGTGTGTGATTGATGTTTTGGGAATTTGTGAATCATTCTTGAGTTTGTATAGTCTTCTCTCTTCCTACGCTTTTCCAGGTTACCAACTGATATCGAAGTCGCGGCATTCAATGGGGCGCGGGGACTTGCATTTTTGGTGAGAGAGGGATTGAATTTTGAGGAAAGGGAGGACCTTTATTTATGGAATGAAGGTAAGATTGAAATTTTTTTCCATTGAGATTGAAATAAATAATGGTAAAAAGTTAATTGTTTGCCTGGTTTATAGACCCCCTGGTGCTCATCCGGAGGAATTTTTTCAGGAGTTTTGATATGTTTTTAAGCAGGGCCCAGTCTAATCGATCAGAGTGTGTTATTCTGGGTGATTTTAATTTTGATTTATTGAATTTAAATAGTGTTAATTTAGAATTTTTAAATCTTGCATTATCTCATGATTTGTACCCAGTGAATCTGATTCCTTCCCGTATCACTGCTCAGTCGGCAACATTAATTGATAACATATTTGTTTCTTCAAATCTATTGAGGCAAGCATTCTGTGATGTTCTCCTTCAACCTGCTTCTGACCACCTCCCGATTGTTTGTATGATAAATAGTATCAAAACTTCGACTAAAAACCCAAGTAAGAGAGTTTATAGAGATATGAGAAATAATAACTTGAGAAAGCTGAAAGAGCAAGTTAGTACTATAGCATGGGATGAAGTTAGCGAAGAGCAGAACGCAACTACAGCATTTGACAGGTTTATGAATATTCTCTTACCGATATATGAGGCGTCTTGTCCTCTGAGGAAAATGAGGAAAAAGAAAAATGAGCCAAGAAAGCCATGGGTGACCACAGAATTGCTTGAAATGATGGAATGAATGCGAAACCAGCTTTTTGAAAAAAACATTTACAGAGCCCGGAAAATGCGAGTTTATTTGAAGAATTTAAGCGAGTCAGAAACAAAGTTAACCATAAGCGTCGCAGTGAGAAAAAAGCATATTATGCTTCTGCTTTTGATGGTAAAAGTGGTGATGCAAAAGGAACCTGGCGACTGATAAATGAGGTTTTAAAAGGGAAGACTAATGATAATGATGGAGTAAAGAGTCTGATGGTGAATGGAAGTGAAATCACTTATAAACAGGAAATGGCTGATGAATTCGGAAAATATTTCACGAACATAGGAGCAATTATTAAGGAAGAAGTAGCTAAAAAGTCTAGAAGACATCTGTTAAAGTCCTTTATTGATAATCGAGGCGAAGGGCACAGTTTTTCGTTCGAGAAGTGCACAGCAAAGGAGATCGAGAGCAAAGTGAAAGGACTGAAGTCCAACTCGGCCGGAATAGATGGACTTAATCTTAGGGCTGTAAATGCTATCCTAGTTTATATATTACCTTGTCTAACTGACTTAATAAATCTATCACTCCAGACCGGCGAATTCCCTAGTGGTCTTAAACTAGCAAAGGTAATACCATTGTATAAAGGGGGGAAGAAACAAGAACTATCGAATTGGCAACCGATATCGTTATTGCCTATTTTTTCTAAAATCTATGAAAAGGTAATTCACAGGAGACTTTATGAATATTTGGATAAACTAGGAATATTGTGTGACAGCCAATTTTGATTCCGCAGTAAACATTCTACTAGCCATGCTGTTCATCATCTTCTAGATGTAATCAATGGAACTCTAGAAAAAGGTCTTATTCCTTTAACGATCTTTGTTGACTTCAAAAAAGCCTTCGACACTGTGGATTTTGAGCTGCTGCTGTGTCGCCTATCTAGTCTGGGGATAAAAGATGTTTGCTTGGAGTGGTTTAAATCATACTTGTATGGAAGGTCAACTAAAGTAATGATAGATGACATCGTTAGCGGAGTCTATCCTGTAAAATGTGGAGTTCCTCAGGGCTCAGTCCTTGGTCCATTACTCTTTCTCGTATACATAGATACTCTGAGGTTCTACATGCCTGAAGCAACTGTTACAGCATTTGCAGATGATACTGCTTTGACAATTTCTGCACAGTTACTGGAAGAACTAGTAGATAAAGCAAACCGAACGCTGGAAAACCTTTTGGTGTTTACCTCCTTGAGTTACCTTGCTGTTAATACTTCTAAGACAAATTATATGATTTTTAGTAGGGTAGGAAAAATTGTAAATAGTGCTTCCGTTAGTATTTGATAATTTGTCGCTTTCACAGGTTTTTGAAAATAAATATTTAGGATTTTATGTTGATAATAATTTGAGTTGGAAGAACACATAAATATGATTTCTTCTAAACTTGCACGAGGTCTTGGAGTGATGCGGCGTTTGAAACACGTGTTACCCTTAAGTGTTTTAAGAAATATATATCATACTGTTTTTCATCCTTTTATTGTTTATGGTTGCTGTATTTATGCATCTAATTTTACTTCAAATATTAAAAGACTGCAGATTCTTCAGAATAAGGCACTACGAGTACTGGGTGAGTTTGTTCAGTATGAGCATACGCGTGAATCTTTTATTAGTTTTAGAATTTTAAATATTCATCAGATCAGGGACCATCAGGCGGGAGTGTTTACTTACCAGGTGCTTAATAGATTATCTCCAGATTATTTTAGAGATTTTTTTAAGTTTAATTCTGATTATCATCATCATAGGACTAGAGGTCGTGGGAAGCTTAGTCTCAGAAGTAAGGAGTACGAGTCGATCTAGTTTTGCAATTAGAAATTATGCAGTTAATTTGTGGAATGGTTTCCCGAGAGTATTAGGGAGTCAGAAAACCAGTTTCAGTTTAAAATTAGATTAAAAAAGTTTTTTGTTGGGTGGGAATTAATTTAATTAATTAATAATTTTTTTTTTTTTTTTTTTTTTTTTTTTTTTTTTTTTTTTTTTTTTTTTTTTTTTTAATGTTAAATTGTAATTAAGTTGTAAAACAAATTTAAAAAAAAAAGTTAAATTGAGTTAATTTGTATTGAATGGTATGAAAAGAGTAGAAAGAGTGAATGAGTTTTGGTTTATGATAAAAGATTGTGTGACGCTGCTCAAGTCACAATAGTGGCTTAATAAAACGTCATACGTTCTTACCATCTCTACGTTTGTTGATAATGTTATTTAAAAAATGTGTTGTAAGTGCCAGTTAAGTATGATGTATTATTAGTTGAAAATAAAAGTCAAGTCAAGACAAGTCAATTTACATTTTTTTGAAAGGCTAATTTTGTAGAAAAGTTTTTTTTAATTTAGAAATTATATTAGGCAGTAGCAGTAGGCATAACTTACAACCCTATCCTCAGGGTGCTGGGGGTTGTTTCACTCATAGAGACATTATTATATGTTTTTTAGAACAATTTTTTACAAAATTTCTATCTCATAAGTTCCATCAGATGCGTCTGGGGTATTAAGTAATCCTCAAAGATATAGCTATTGTATTTTTCGATAATGCTGAAAAAAAAATGGCTATCCCAAAATTTTTATCAGGTGACTCTGGGAAAAAATAAGCATGGGAGGGGGCCTAGTTGCCCTCCATTTTTTATCACTTAAAATGGGAACTAGAACTTTTAATTTCCGTTCGAACGAGCCCTCCCAAAATATTCTTGGACCACTGGGTTGATACGATCACCCCTGGGGGGAAAAAAACAAACAAAGAAAAAAACAAATCCATGATCTATCACCTATCCATGATCTTTCTTCTGGCAAAATTGCAAAACTGCACATTTTTTGCAGATAGGAGCTTCAAACTTCTAAAGTAGGCTTCGCTGATGCGTTGAATCGGATGGTGTGATTTTCATTAAAGTTTCTATGACTTTTAGGGGGTATTTCCATCTTTTTTTTGAAAATAAGCAAGTAAATTTTCTCGGGCAAGTAAATTTTGATGATATTTCCGTGTTTTACAAATTGTAATCTAAATTTGGAAGCTTTTTTTGTCAGAATCTGCTAATCTGTATATTAAACTATCTTTTTGTATAATTAAAATTTTTACTTTATAACATCTTCTGATATATTGAAATAAATATTTAACTTTTGAGATTGCTTTTTACTTTCCAGTGGATGTCCAAACTAAAAAAAAAAATCTATTAAGTAATCCCACAATAAAACCACTAACTGTCTTAGAAAGTTTCATCTCGATAACTAGATTCAACCAGTAAATGCCAACGGAAGCCATATAGTTACAGATAGAAAAAATTCTATATATGAACACGTTGGACCCAATGAAGTGAACACGTTGGACCCAATAGATATAGTGACAGCGTTGCCACTCTGGCAATTTGGGATTTACTAGTTTTTGGGCGAAAAAATTGAATAGTTTGGCTTCCGTTTTACTAGATGTTGACAAAAAGTGCACGTGTCACGGCTTTCGCTGCGACACGCTCATTGGCGTGAGAAAGCTAGTAGATACTTTTTGTCCTCAAAATCAAAACAAAACTAAAAAGTAGCTAGTGCGCATTTTTTTTCTTTCTGCTTCTGCAGCATCTTAATGTGATTTTTTTTGGTCATTCGGCTTATTTGCCTTCAAATATGTAGGAAATGTGTTCCCAGTTATTCATTAGGTCCAAACAGTTTCTTCCAGCCTCCTAATTTTTGACAGACTCGGCCTTACTCCATAGTTTAACCAACTTTTGAGAAAGTATGTAGTTTCAGTATATACTTACGACTAGGCTTCACAAAAATTTCAGGTACGCATAAAAACCAAACAAACGACCACGAAAAATGAAATTCAAAGTAAAATAAATAATAAAGTCCAATTTGAAAGGTCAAATTTGACTTTTTCAAAGCTTATCCGCCGGTCCAGGAACCAGGTTTCTTCGCCATCGTCTTATATTTTCTGCATCTACCAATCAGAGCGGGCGGAATCGCTCACTCCGAAACGCATTTTGTGTTGTCTCTGAGAAAGAGATGCTTGGAGGGCATGAGAGCTCCAACTGTGTCGATATTTAATTGCTTTTGCCTAGTCGTCTTGATAATATCTAAACTGGGAAACTGCCGCTCTGAACCGGCTGAAGCGTGGTGCAAAGCTCAGAGGTTCAACATAAACTTGGGGAGCACTTGGAAAATGGCTTTCCCGCTACCATCTTTCAGTTTGGTAAGCCTCTACCAGAATGAAGGAGGACATCCTAAATCTGATTCTGATACTATTTCTGAAATAAATTCGCTTCGGATTTGAATTTCCTCATGCTCAATATTAAGGTCCTCCAGCATCTTCATCCTCTCCCCTTCCGTTCTGCAGTCTCTAACAGCAATATGTTTAAACCTCTGTAGAAGAGAGAGAAGTGACATAGTTTCGTCGCTCATAGCTTTCAGTGGATCGAGGAGTTCTAAAGATGTAAGAACAGGGTAATTCAGTCTTATCCTATTACGGATCTGCTTAGCAAGCTCAATAAGAAAACCAAGGCAGACTTATCGAATGGCTTGCAAGCAATGACGTCGGTCTTCCACTGACAAGCTTTCAAGGTGCAACTCGGTATTCATCCCAAGTTTGACATTTTCAAGCTTCAAAAAGTTTTCAGGACTGCTCACGTTCAGGGAAGTAAAGTTACCCTTGAGCTTCTCAAGACGAAGCAAGTACTGCATACTAGACAAGTAAAGCTCACGGGAACGTCTCAGAAGGCAATGAATCCTTGTTCCACGTGACTGGAACTCAAGGTTGAACTTGTTAATATTTGACAGTATATACAAGAGGAAGTACAAGTAGACCTTATTCACGCCTACATCCATCAAACTTAGCGACTTTTTGACTTTATCCCTTGTAGACCTGTCTGACGATGTTAGGGACAAGTCTGTCAGATAAAAATGCAAGGCTGGCCACTGTTCAAGTAATATGTTAATTCCGGCTTAAAGAGACAACCAGTGTGTGCTGGTAATCTGCAGAAGTCTGTGGTTGGCAATTTCACAAATCTCCTGGAAAACCTTCAGTTCCAACTGTTTCTTAGGGTTTGCGCTTATGCAGTTGATGAGTTCCTTCACGAAAGTTTCGATTTCAGCAGATAAGTGCTTTGCAGCAGCCGAAGCACACAATGCAGCAGTATGGCAAGTGCAACCAAGGACAAACAGCTGCGGATTTTCACGCAGCAGATCGGCTGCAAGGCCGTTTTCACTCCCCAAATTGACCGATGCATTATCAATATCAAGCCCACTCATATTTTCTAACGGAACGTTAGCTTTCTCAAAGTACCTCGTCAGAAGATTCTTTTGCCCACTTGTAGTTGCGTCGTCCACCACTAGTAGGGCCAGGAATTCTTCGCTCACGGTATTCTCACTGTCTACATACTTCAGAATAACAACTAAGGAATTTGTATTTGATCTTTCCGTGCTTTTGTCGGCCAATTTCAATTTAGTTCGCTTCATTTCAACGTCTTGGCTGTAGCTGAGTCCCCAAAAGAATTTTTCTAAACGGGATTTAGAGTATCACCTTTCACTTCTCTTTTT
This sequence comes from Artemia sinica, assembly GCA_027921565.1. Taxonomy (NCBI): domain Eukaryota; kingdom Metazoa; phylum Arthropoda; class Branchiopoda; order Anostraca; family Artemiidae; genus Artemia; species Artemia sinica. The sequence continues at coordinate 11,557,707 of CM051261.1, forward strand.
CCTGCCTTTGCTCATTTCTGACTGCTCACTCAACTGTCAGTTGTCCCAATGCTGCTTTTATATTCTTCTTATGATGCCTATTAGTCGCGTGAATCTTCATGGCAGTCAGACTTCCCTTCAGCTTTCGCTGACAGTATCTGCAATAGGCCTTTTGCTTCCGTCTGGCGATTGAATCAGAAAGTGTTTCAGCTCTGTATCAGTCAACTACTCTGCTCGAAACTTCTGTGCATAGTGTGTCCTCTTAGACGTGTGACCAACAGACTTCATTTGAGTCTCTGAGTCCTCATCCAGATCGATTGTGGCATATGTAGATGTAATTTCATCGGATTCCTGCTAAACGCTGCTTTCTAAAATTTATATTGATTCTTGAACATAGTCCAGCCCAGTATCTTTTTGTGGGAGCATTGTCCATCTCAGCGTTAACAATCTCTATTCTGTCTTCAGGGCCAGTCTTTTTAGCAGAAGCGATATGGTACGAAGTTTGCTGATTGGCACGTGTTTTCTGCTTGTTCAATGTGGATAAGAAGCTGTCTATCTTCTCATTTCGTGTGTGTACTGTTAGAAGCTTATGATTTGGTATTTTTACTTATGCTTGTTCATGAGTTTACTTGTGGGAAAGTCTGCTGTTTCTTGCTTCCTGTGCTAAGTTTCTTCTCATGTCATGTGTGTGTTTTTGGAAACTTATGATTTGGTATTTTACTTATATTGGTTCATGATTTTACTTGTGTGAAAGTCTGATGTTTCTTGCTTCCTGTGCTAGGTTTCTTCTCATGTCATGTGTGTTGTTGTTGGAAACTTATGATTTGTTATTTTTACTTATGCGGTTCATGATGTTACTTGTGTCATTGTCTGCTGTTTCTTGCTTCCTGTGCTGGGTTTCTTCTCATGTCATGTGTGTGCTGTTGGAAACTTATGATTTGTTATTTTTACTTATGCGGTTCATGATGTTACTTGTGTGAAGTCTGCTGTTTCTTGCTTCCTGTGCTGGGTTTCTTCTCTTGAGATAATTGAGTAAATTACACTACTTTAGACTACGCTAGGGGGGGTGCGCGCCCCCTAGCCTCTCCCCCTCTGGATCCGCCACTGAACGAAGATACAAAAAAGATATACAATTTAGAAAGATATTGATTTTTCTTGTCCCTTTTTTCAATAAAAATGGCAAAGGGGGCCAAAATCCGGCTGGGCTAATACAAAATGACATACCGACCGTTTCATCACATCGACGCGAGTTATGTTATTGAGGAAGAGAGCACATTGGGACATAACTCAGGCAAAAACACTGAATTTGAATGATTTGTGTGACCGAGAAAAGTACAAATAACAATTAACATATCGATTATTTATAAGAAACCTGGCGACGCGAGTTGATGTTATTATTGAGAAAAGTAGTACAGTGGAACCAAGTTGTGTCAAGAATACTGAAATTTCATGATTTTTTCCGTGATTTTCCTGCAGTAAAATAAATTCTCATGATGAAGAGCTACTTCTTGACATATTGTTTGACACTGAAAGAAAGAAAATTCAACGTTTTAATGGGAAAATGTTTCTTTCAAACCATATCTACAATGAGATTTTGTCTGCTTCATCTTCGTATGCTATAATTTCTGAAGCATCAGATAAAAAAAACCTGATGTGTTCCAAACGGTTTAGAAAAAGAATTCGGGCGCACAGGAAAGAAATCTTGGTGCCACTGCCTCTCTTCCCATGATTGAGATGTTTACGAATTTTCTATAATTTTTCATGCGTTCCACATAATTTTTCTTTTTTACTTTATTTTCAGTTCAGAAATACACACTTTGGGGTCGAATCGAATCGCATTTCAAATTTTTGTCGGCCACATTTTTAATGGGAGGCTCCTCATTTTTTAATGGGAGGCTCCTCATTCTTTAATGGGAGGCTCCTCTTTTTATGGGAGGCTCCGAATTTTTAATGGGAGGCTCCTCATTTTTAATGGGAGGTTCCTCATTATAATCATTGAGCGCATTATAACAATCACCGATAGTAACAGCCACAATAATATTTTGCAAGCCTTTTCACCTCTGTGAACTGGTTTCTGGGACAGTTATTGTATACTGTGATATTTGGCTGCGCTATGAACTCAGTCCGGTATCGTAGATCTTTTTCATCCCCAGGATTTTGTTCCTTTTTTGGAAGTAGGTCTTCCACTTTTTAGTGGAACATAATGGCTAAATGACAAGTGTGAACAGCCCAAACAAAACATAGGGGAAGAGTAGCGCTGCCTCAGTTAAGAGCGATGTGGTCACAATGTAATATTTGTCTTTTTTACTATTATTATTTTTTTAAAAAGGCAGTTATCGAAGAAAACTTCGGAAGGGGAGCATTCGATTGGGAATTGACGTTCGAGTGCCTTTTTTAAGAGTCAAAAGCTATTGGAGGGCAACCAGCCCCTTTTCCATGCACTTTTTTCTTCCAAAGACATCCCATTAAAATCTTGTTCAGCACAGTTAAAAGGTCCAAGAGCCATGTCTCTGGGGATGACAACTGACTCCACCGCAGGCCTTAGGGCAATGGCTTTAATTTATAAAATTCGTTCATTTTACAATTCACATATAGTTTGATCTTTTCTTTTCAAAAGAGACCAAGGCCATTCTGATGAAACTTTCAGGAAATGTTGAGCGGAGTGATGAATTAAATCAAAACACTCTAAACTTGTGTGTTGTCAAAAGGTGCATCTCTAACTTCGAGTATTTACTAGAAAGTTTCAGGGAATGATGAAGGGCGTAATTAATGACCGAAGGCAATATGTGTACGCTACTACTACAACTACTATTGCTACTTCTACTACTACAACCACTATTGCTATTGCAACTACTATTTCTAAGGTGACTGCTACTAAAGCTGAGGATATTAAGGTGAAAATCACAGGAAGTGTTGAAGGGAAGTTGAACTAAATCAAAACACACTATGTGCATACCGGTTGTCAAAAGGGCTCATCAGCAATATCTTCGAACGGCTTACCGTATGAAGTTATAGCTTCCACGGCGTTATGAGGGAGATGCTATTAATAATTAATTAAAATTTTTCCACAAAATAAGTTTTTCAAAGATAAGTAAAGATCTCCATTAAACAAAAAATGAGCAAAAATGAAATCAAATAATCTATCAAGCCCGAAACTACCACAAATCAGCATCGATAAATAAATGAAACCCAAAACGAACAGAAATTACAATAAATAACCGAGTCAAACTCAAAACGAGCAGAAATTTACATGAGTTGGGCGCAAAACCCCCTATGCCTTCCCAAGGCCGGAACAAAATTTGCACTTTACTGAAAAAATATAAATGTTTTTACTTTTATAACTTTAATAAATTAAATAATTTTAACATTTTGATTACTAAATATCAGTATATGTATATTAAACTAACAATGGACATTCATTTGTATTTTTTCATAAAGTGCAAATTTTGTTCTGGCCTAGGGAAGGCATAGGGGTTTTGTGCCAAATTGATGTTAGTTTCTGCTCGTTTTGAGTTTGACTCCGTTATTTATTGTAATTTCTGTTCGTTTTGGGTTTCATTTATTTATCGATGCTGATTTGTGGTAGTTTCGAGCTTGGTAGATTATTTGATTTCATTTTTGGTCATTTTTTGTTTAATCGAGTTCTTTACTTTTCTTTGAAAAACTTATTTTGTGGAAAAAGTTTTTTAAAATAATTTCTGTTCGTTTTATATTGACATAGTCTTTTCAGGGAAAAAGAAAATAACACTTTAAATCTTTCGTTTTTTAAGACTTTATAGTTTGGCCGGCTACTTGTATGCTGGAGAAAAATTTTCAGCAATTTTTAACAACATACACTATTTTAAAAATTTGGACACAAATAGTGCTGTTTAACTTAGTTTCATACTAAGTCCTCCTCAAAAACATATTTTCTATCTGAAAATCAACTACGCTGAACAAAATGGCTATCTCAAAATTTTGATTGGATGTGTTTGGGGGAATGAAGGCGCGACGGGGGGCTAGTTGCCCTCCAATCACTTTTGGCTATTAGAAAGGGTACTAGCCCTTTGAATTTCCAATCGAATGAGCCTGTTTTGAAGTTTTTACCACAACGCCTTCTATAAAAACCTTATATGCCCCCGGGGCATAACTTAAAACCCTTGCCCTGATGGTTGTGGGGGAGTGTCCTCCTCAAAAATATATTTTCTATCTGGAAATCAACTACGCTGAACAAAATGGCTATCTCAAAATTTTTATTGGATGTGTTTGGGGGAATGATGGGCGTGGAGGGGCTAGTTGCCCTCCAATCACTTTCGACTATTAAAAAGGGTACTAGCCCTTTGAATTTCCAATCGAATGAGCCTGTTTTGAAGTTTCTACGACAACGCCTCCTATAAAAACCTTATATGCCCCCGGGGCATAACTTAAAACCCTTGCCTTGAGCGTTGTGGGGGAGTGTCCTCCTCAGAAACATATTTTCTATCTGGAAATCAACTACGTTGAACAAATTGGCTATCTCAAAATTTTGATTGGATGTGTTTTGGGGAATGATGGGCGTGAGCGGGGGTTAGTTACCCTCCAATCACTTTCGACTATTAAAAAGGGCACTAGCCCTTTGAAGTTCCAATCGAATGAGCCTGTTTTGAAGTTTCTACGACAATGGCTTCTATAAAAAACCTTACATGCCCCCAGGGCATAATTTAAAACCCTTGTCCTGAGGGTTGTGAGGGAGTGTCCGCCTCAAAAACATATTTTTTATCTGGAAAACTACTACGCTGAACAAAATGGGTATCTCAAAATTTTGATTGGATGTGTTTGGGGGAATGATGGGCGTGGGAGGGGGGCTAGTTGCCCTCCAATCACTTTTGAATATTAAAAAGGGTACTAGTCACTCCAATTTCCAATCGAATGAACCCTTTCGAAGTTTCTACGACGACGCCTTCTATAAAAACTTTATATGCCCCAGGGCATAACTTAAAACCCTTGCCTTGAGGGTTGTGGGAGAGTGTCCTCCTCAAAAACATATTTTTTGTCTGGAAAACTATTACGCGGAACAAAGTGGCTATCTCAAAATTTTGGTTCGATGTGTTTGGAGGAATGATGGGCGTGGGGGGCTAGTTGCCCACCGATCACTTTCGACTATTAAAAAGGGCACTAGCCACTCCAATTTCCAATCGAATGAGCCCTTTTCGAAGTTTCTACGACAACGCCTTCTATAAAAACCTTATATGCCCCAGGGCATAACTTAAAAACCCTTGCCCTGAGGGTTGTGGGAGAGTGTCCTCCTCAAAGACCTATTTTTTATCTGGAAATCAATTACGCTGAACAAAATGACTATCTCAGAAAGTGAATGGAGGGCTAGTTTGCCCTCCATTCACTTTTGACTATTAAAAAGGGTACTAGCCCTTTGAATTTCCAATCGAATGAGCCCTTTTGAAGTTTCTAGGACAACGCTTTGAATAAAAAACTTTATATGCCCCCCAGGGCATAACTTACAACCCTTGCCCTGAGGGCTGTGTAACGGGATCAAAATTCAGAACCTCAAAATTTTCCAATTAAGGTTACTCATGTAAAATAAAATCACCCAAAATATGAACCTAAAAATTCAAGTAACTTACAGATCGAGTAAGGCTCAAGCGTTCAATTTAAAAAGTAGCGAAACAAATGTATCTTATTCAAACATACATTGTAAAATCTTTCCCAAAGAAAATGTAATAGCAATAAATAAATCCGCCTCCGTGTCGCCAAATATGCAATAAATATCAGTGTGACCAAATGTTACATGACAGGCGACCAACAATGTAATTTAAATCTTAAGAGTTTGAGTTCCCAAACTATCAAGAGAAGGTAGAATTTATCATACAAAAAAAATAGCCACTAGAGATACAAAATGTTTTCGTGTAATCTAATTGCATTGTTCTGAAAGTAAGTTTAGGATTATGTATTCCAATGCAACTAACTTGTTTTGTCCTTTAACAAGTTTCACAGAGATAAATTATAAGTCTTCTGGAAACTAAGTGACATGTCGCTAGCAAAAAAATTACAAAGTAAAACTTTGTTTTGTCGAGAAAAATTCCAAAGTGAAGTCTTAAAGTTATGAATCGTAGCAAAATTCAAGTAGCCATTTGGTGTATCCCTGTCCCATAGTAATATAGGAGATACGACGAACCAATAGGTACAGTGTAACACATGTTTTAGCAACGCCTGAATGTAACCTCCGGCGAAATCGGAGGGTATAGTTACTTAGAATTTAGCAATTTTCAGCAGTCTTTGAGGAATCGAGAAAGAGTTTTAGAACGAGTTTACAGTGAGTCTTTGAGAACAATTTTAATGTAAGTGACCTATCTATTGCATTGTATATGCCCCAGTCAATAACATTGCCCTAGTGTCTATGACTGTGAAGTGTTATACCTATATTATTGATATTCCTGAAACAGCTTTGTACCGCTAATAACAATGGCCAAGGCAATTATCGACACAGACTTCATAACTATAAAGCACGCAAAAGAAAATGTGATATACTCAGCAGCAATCCTCATTGTGAGTAAATCAGGGGAAGAAGTCTTCGCGAAAAAATGGGACGTCAAATATGATTTGAGGGAATACAACATAGGATCATATAGCCTCGGACTACGTTTAGCAAATACACCCAAATATCGACCCGCGAGAGGAAAATTGGGAATAAAATATAACGGCAGAAAGGGCAAGTACCTCCTATATATACAACATGAAATAAGAAAATTGCAAAAACAATATAAAGTTTGGTACTGGTACGTTAAAGGTCCATGTCAGACAGATTTATTGCTTCTTGACAAATGCAGAAAACAAAAATTAGTTTATAAAATTGAGGGAAATTCAAACTGCGTAAAATATCAAGGTCAACACGACCCACTCCAAGAAATAAAATACTACAAACAATATCTCTACAATCCAAAAAGCGTAATATATAGTGCGGAAAGAAAAGAAATTATATTTAAAAGAATAAAAACCAATGAATCGAAATTAAAAGCAACCAAAAATTAAGAAAACTTTCTCTATTGGAATAATTTGTACGCTGTAAATAAAAGTCAACCCACACACCCTTTAAGTTAAAAGAAAAACCCTTGAATGAAACCATCCAAAATAACTATCCCCCAACCTAAGAATCAGCCTTATGTTTACCATAAGCAATCAATTAATTCTATCACGACGAATCTTAATTTCATCTTGTTGATTCCCCCGATAAAAAAATTTATATAATAGAAATTTAAATTCTCATTCGATTAACAGTCATAAGAATTTTACCCATATTATGTTTAATGACAAATTAATTCCAGAAACAACGAAAAAAAGATGTGACTAACAAATTCATGGCAATCTTCGTTGCCCAAACCATAGCCCAAGATATCGTAAAGCATGGAATAATCTTCAAACACGAGAATTCGTTGCTTGCAAGTCACAATGCCTGGAAATATTTATGAAACTGGATCCCCAAACCGTTTGAAACCTTGTTTCAACAAGTAATGAGACTAGAGAAAAATACTATTGAACTAAAGGACTCTATATTCCAATTCTTAAAATCGGACAAGAGCCTGCAATCAACGAAAGACATGCACCACAATGAAAATAAAGGAGACCTACCCCCCATTATTCCTAAACTAAAATTGAAATTCATAATAGATGACTTTGACAAGAAAATGACAGAAATTGATAAGGCTCTAGGAACTAACAACAGTGAAATTCGAAGAAGAAGAGCATTAAGTAATGTGGACGGTTCCATAAGCGAACATACTACGATAAAATCTACCACAAGTTCCTCCTTAAACACGAAAAATAAACTCTATGATGGAAATTACGCCATGTTGAATGAATTACCAAGCATTTGGACATACCTCAAGCAACTATGGCAAGATCATACTGCGAGCAACGTTACTAAGAAAGTATCATAAAAAGAGAAAAAGGAAAATATTGACGAGCCACAAAGAAAGAAAAATACCACGACAACCACGCCGAAACTCGAGACAAGAACCGAGGAAATACAGCCCTTACTAACGGACACCACAACCAATGCAAGTCCCGAGTTAATCAAACTCAATGAACTATCGCAAGGAAAATTAGTTACCCTAACGCATTTGAAACCAACGGCGTTTACAAACTGGACATGGTCCACAGGATCAACATTTACGAAGACCCACTCCATTGGCAAAATGTATATAAACTTAAAAGCAAGACTCCCAGTATTGGATACCAGTATTGAGACACAAACTGTAAAAGTTCAAGGATACAATTCCGATAGGAAAAGGGAATGTTCTGAAAGTAAAAAGAAAGAAAATACGTACCCAAGAAATGCTGGACAATTGACGGCAAATATACATGTGCCAGACTCTCCATGGCCGACGAAACAACCAAAAACTACGTCGAATCGTTACCTGAGCTAAATGAGAAAAACGCCCTAAGAGTATCAATTCACCAATCCTTCTTAATATTGTAAAGGCAGAGACTGCAAGCACTATTTTGAATTATTCAATACAGAAATACAAAAGTTAAAGCAAAGTACCACAAGAATCTTCGAAGTATTTTTTCGATAAAGCAAATACCGCAGATCAGCTAGTCTAATACCAATCGTAGGAGAATTGGCTTCACGCTTATTTAGGCTATCAACTGAAGAAGACCTGGATATCCTAAGACAAAACGTGAGAAAACTAAATAACGCCATGAACGTGACCTTACATGTCCAAAAAAAATATACAAGCCAGCATAGCCAATTATCAAAGAGACAAAATTGAGGCAATCTCAAAGAAAATCTCAAAGACAGTAAATATAATGAATTATTTAAAGAATGAAGTGGATCGTGTGATTTCAGATTCGAGCCTCACAATGGTATCACTCGACATAGTGACAATGTCATTACTCAACCTGGCAACTGATGTTAGCAAATTTGAATTCGCATTATTTGCCCTTACTGGAGGAACGTTATCATACGACTTAGTGGACCCTTCGAACCTAAAAAGTATCTTAGATGAAATAAAAACACATCTAACATTCGGTCTACATCTACCAACAGAACCAGAAGTAGCAAACCTATTCCACTATTACACCAAGCTAAAGGTTCACATCACGGAGATAAACGGACAACTATTTGCAGTAGTAACAATTCCATTAATAAATCAACAATCCATATATGACTTGTATAAAATTTCTACGTTTCCAGCCAATATAGGTAGAACTATTTCGTTCATGACTATCACCTCCGAAGCGGAGTACTTGCTAGTCGATCAAGATAGGAGGAAATATGCCTTAGCCAATCCACAGGATCTTAAGGAATGTGTAGCATTCAAAAATCTAGTATGTCAACTAACCCTGCCCATTAATAACGCAAAATCTGGATCCTGTATGTTAGACATATTTTTAAAAGAAACTCAACAAGAAGAAATTCCCAATTCGTGCGAAGTGCTAGTAGGAAGTACAAAACGAGAAATATTCATTCATCTTAGAAATGATCTATGGCTATTTTCTGTCCCAAAAGAAACAGTTGGGACCATCTCTTGTTATAATAACACAGAAAGAATCGATCCAAGCTACAGAACTGAATTACTATTACAAGACGTGGGAACAATAACCATAAAACAAGGGTGTCGATTAGTAACCAAAGAAGCCACGGTACAAACACCACTGATAACCACGAGCGCGAATATAATAAGCCTCAAGGTGATCAATTTCAAACCAGTCAATTTATCGCGTACCATTCCTAATATTGATAACGGAGAAGTAAAAGCCACACTATGGTCAAAATAGAGAATGTCAAGGGAATCTTACCACTAACAAAAATAAGAGATGCTTTAGACTCTCAAATTCCCCTATTTACTAATGAAGACCAGAGATTGACGTATGTAGAAAGTAGATACGGACTATTCTCAACAAATTTTTGGTGGAATATGCTCCTGACGATATTCTTCGTATTCATGATTTCTCTGACTATAAGAATGCTATTGACCCTGAATGTCGTAACAAGGCCTGAATGTCGGCCTTGGCTCGACGCATTGTCTTTGAATCCTGGTTAAATGATACACAATCCTTGAGGGATTAATCATGGGGATTATAACAATAATAACTTGGTTGGTTCTCTTCTCTGAACGCTTCATTTTGGGAAAAATTTAGCACGTACAGTTTATATTTCCCACAAAATTGATCATGTTTGGTTCTTCTTCTCATGGAGGATGGTTTGGTTTTGTGACGTCTAATAATGATTTGATAGGGTCAAAACTTAAACTTGGGATCTTATTTCAACATATTGTCTCTGATTTGGGGCTTAAGATATATAATCTTTGAGGGATTAACTCCAGGGTTATTCTTGGTCATCAGGATTTAATGTTTGGGACCTTGTCGTCTAAGGATAGTTATTTGACGGATTTTTATGCAGTTTTACGACATGCTTCGGTCGGGGTTGTTCTCTAGATAATCATTGGTTCAGATATATATATATATATATATATATATATATATATATATATATATATATATATATATATATATATATATATATATATATATATATATATATATATATATATATATATATATATATATATATATATATATATATATATATATATATATATATATATATATATATATATATATATATATATATATATATATATATATATATATATATATATATATATATATATATATATATATATATATATATATATATATATATATATATATATATATATATATATATATATATATATATATATATATATATATATATATATATATATATATATATATATATACGGGGTCTTTGGTTTGATGATATTGCGATCCTATTGGTTCGTGGTATCTCCTATATTACTATTGGACAGGGATACACCAATTGGCTACTTGAATTGTGATACGATTTATAAACTTTAAGACTTCACTTTGGAAATTTTCTCGACAAAACAAACTTTTACATTGTAATTTCTTTGCTAGTGACAAGTCACTTAGTTTCCGGAAAACTTATAATTTATCTCTGTGAAACTTGTTAAAGACAATACAAGTTAGTTGCGTTGGAATACATAATCACAAACCTAGTTTTCAGAACAATGCAATTAGATTACACGAAAACATTTTGTATCTCTAGTGGCTATTTTTTGTATGATAAATTCTACCTTCTCTTGATAGTTTGGGAATTCAAACTCTTAAGACTTAAATTACATATTTGGTCGCCTGTCATGTAACATTTGGTCACACTGATATTTATTGCATGTTTTGGCGACACGGAGGCGGATTTATTTATTGCTATTACATTTTCTGTGGGAAAGATTTTTACAATGTATGTTTGAATAAGATACATTTTTATCTTTTCGCTACTTTTTAAAATTGAACGCTTGAGCCTTACTCGATCTGTAGGTTACTTGAATTTTTAGGTTCATATTTTGGATGATTTTATTTTACTTGAGTAACCTTAATTGGAAAATTTTGAGGTTTTGAATTTTGATCCCGTTACATATCATCCTTCCCATTGTTAACGATGTCCTCATCGTTGTGTTTACTACTTCTCTTTCTATTTTTTGACTTTTGATCTCGCTTCATCGTTGCTAAAAAATGTAAAATTGGCACTTATTATTTGAATTAACTCAGCTTTAGTAAGATGTATATTTTTTTTCATATTCCCGATTGCTTTACGAGACTACATATATGAAGACATTACTTAAAAGTCCATCACCTATTCACTCTATTTGGCGAAAGGGCCAAAGAGTTTCTATTGACTAACGCATTTGGTTATATGATTACGTATATAGTTATTACTTTCCTCCATCTAATACTAAAATTATCTTCACCTGATGTGCTAATAATTCTACATGGTTTTAATTAATTAACTTCTGCCTTTGCAGTTATTCTACTACCTGAAATGATACACGTTCACTGCTTCTAATACTAGATTATACTTCCCCACCTGACACTATATTGATACAATAAGTAACTGACTTCAAGAGCACTGATATGTATGGATTAAAATAATTTGCAAGAAAAAAGTTTGACACGTTGATAGATTTAAACTTAATGTTTGATTGCAACACTGGGATAATGTAGCTTGCACTTGTTTTCATCTGTTTTATGAAAAGTTTCTCAATATTCACTAAAGTTACAAGTTAGATACATAAGATTTCACACTTACTTCATCATTCTACGTGTCTATAATACTCACATACGTTGTCACTTTACTTTGCGCTTCCGTTCAATTAATTACTGGGTTGGCTAATTGTTTATGGTTTGTCTTCGTGGTGTTTCACTTTTTTTTGGCACTTGTTGCTTGGGATAAGCGTTTATGTTGTTCATAAGTATGACTACTTGCACAAAATTGTCCGTGCGTGGTTTTTTACGTCATATACGAGGGGTTGATGTTATAGAGTTGTTGAAATGTTTACTAGGTACATAACCCTTGGGGATTTGATTACAGGAAAATGGGTATCTTGATCGCTGGGCTGGGTATCTCTTTTTGGGTACTTTTATCCTCGGGAAAATCTGATACTCGTACAGTCTATGTTTCCCGTAAATTGTTCACGTTTAGTCTTTCTTTTATTTGAACAAAGGGCTGTGTTACGACATGCAAGGAGATACGACGAACCAATAGGTACAGTGTAACACATGTTTTAGCAACGCCTGAATGTAACCTCCGGCGAAATCGGAGGGTATAGTTACTTAGAATTTAGCAATTTTCAGCAGTCTTTGAGGAATCGAGAAAGAGTTTTAGAACGAGTTTACAGTGAGTCTTTGAGAACAATTTTAATTTAAGTGACCTATCTATTGCATTGTATATGCCCCAGTTAATAACATTGCCCTAGTGTCTATGGCTGTGAAGTGTTATACCTATATTTATTGATATTCCTGAAACTGCTTTGTACCGCTAATGTGAGTAAAAAATAAATACATTGCTTTCTTAATTTTATCTCTTTATGTTAGTATTTCTCAAGATAATTTGTCCTTGTGGCTCCAACCGCTCTCAAGGGAACATGAATCCCTTCAATCTGATTTCGACTCAGTATGGCCATTAATATATGCTCTCCATTTGAACCGCTGATTTAATCCCCCGCTACACGAAGCCCCCCCCCTACCATGGTATAATACTCGCGAATCACCAACTAAAGAATTAATTGAACCCCCCCCATTAGAGCTGTGGGGGAGGGGGTTGTCATCCTTAAAGACCTAATTTCCAAAACTTTCAACTACGTTGACTAAAATGGCTATCTAAAAATTTTTGATTGGATGTGTTTGGGGAAAAGGTGGGCGTGAGAGGGGGGTTAGTTGCCCTCAAATCCCTTTTGACTATAAAGAGGGCACTAGTCCTTTGAATTTCAAATCGAATGAGCCCTTTTTAAAGTTTCTACGACAAAGATTTCAATAATAACCTTATATGCCCGCAGGGCATAACTTATAATCCTTGCCCTGACGGTTGTGGGGGGAGCGTCCTCCTCAAAAATATGTTTTCTATCTGGAAATCAACTACCCTGAACAAAATGGTCATCTCGAAAGTTTTATTCGATGTGTTTGGAGGAATGATGGGTGTGGGGGCGGGGCTTGTTGCCCTCCAACCACTTTCGACTATTAAAAAGAGCACTAGGCCTTTGAATTTCCAGTCGAATGAGCTTTTATTGAAGTTTCTACGACAACGCCTTCTTTAAAAACCTTATATACCCCCATGGCATAACTTAAAACCCTTGCCCTGAGGGATGTGGGGGAGTTTCCTCCTCAAAAAGGTATTTTCTATCTGGAAATCAACTACGCTGAACAAAATGGCTATCTCAAAATTTTATTGGATGTGTTTGGGGGAATGAAGGGCGTGGGGGGGCTAGTCCAATCACTTTCGACTATTAAAAAGGATACTAGCCCTTCGAATTTCCAATCGAATGACCCTGTTTTGAAGTTTCTACGACAAAGCCTTCTATAAAAACCTTATATGCCCCCAGGGCATAACTTAAAACCCTTGCCCTGATGGTTGTTGGGGAGTTTCCTCCTCAAAAACATATTTTCTATCTGGAAATCAAGTACGCTGAACAAAATGGCTATCTCAAAATTTTGATTGGATGTCTTTGGGGGAATGATGGGCGTGGGAGGGGGCTAGTTGCCCTCCAATCACTTTTGACTATTAAAAAAGGTACTAGCCCTTTGAATTTCCAATCAAAAGAACCTCTTTTGAAGTTTCTACGACAACGCCTTCTATAATTACCTTATATGCCCCCAGGGCATAACTTAAAACCCTTGCCCTGAGGGTTGTGGGGGAGTTTCCTCCTCAAAAACATATTTTCTATCTGGAAATCAACTACGCTGAACAAAATGGCCATCTCAAAATTTTATTGGATGTGTTTGGGGGAATGAAGGGCGTGGGGGGGCTAGTTGCCCTCCAATCACTTTTGACTATTAAAAAGGATACTAGCCCTTCGAATTTCCAATCGAATGAGCCTGTTTTAAAGTTTCTACGACAACGGATTCTATAAAAACCTATATGCCCACAGGGCATAACTTAAAACCCTTGCCCTGATGGTTGTTGGGGAGTTTCCTCCTCAAAAACATATTTTCTATCTGGAAATCAAGTACGCTGAACAAAATGGCTATCTCAAAATTTTGATTGGATGTGTTTGGGGGAATGATGGGCGTGGGAGCGGGGCTAGTTGCCCTCCAATCACTTTCGACTATTAAAAAGGGTACTAGTCCTTTGAATTTCCAATCGAATGAGCCTGTTTTGAAGTTTCTACGACAACGCCTTCTATAAAAACCTTATATGCCCCCAGGGCGTAACTTAAAACCCTTTCCCTGAGGGTTGTGGGGGAGTTTCCTCCTCAAAAACATATTTTCTATCTGCAAATCAACTACGCTGAACAAAATGGCTATCTCAAAATTTTATTGGATGTGTTTGGGGGAATGAAGGGTGTGGGGGGGCTAGTTGCCCTCTAATCACTTTCGACTATTAAAAAGGATACTAGCCCTTCGAATTTCCAATCGAATGAGCCTGTTTTGAAGTTTCTACGACAACGCCTTCTATAAAAACCTTATATGCCCCCAGGGCATAACTTAAAACCCTTGCCCTGATGGTTGTTGGGTAGTGTCTTCCTCAAAAAGATATTTTCTATCTGGAAATCAAGTACGCTGAACAAAATGGCTATCTCAAAATTTTGATAGGATGTGTCTAGGGGAATGATGGGCTTGGGAGGGGGGCTAGTGGCCCTCCAATCACTTTCGACTATTAAAAAGGGTACTAGCCCTTTGAATTTCCATTTGAGCCTGTTTTGAAGTTTCTACGACAACGCCTTCTATAAAAACCTTATATTCCCCCAGGGCATAACTTAAAACCCTTGCCCTGAGGGTTGTGGGGGAGTGTCCTCCTCAAAAACATATTTTCTATCTGGAAATCGACTACGCTGAACAAAATGGTTATCTCAAAATTTTGATGTGATGTATTTGGGGGAATGATGGGCGTGGGGGGGGCTAGTTGCCCTCCAATCACTTTCGACTATTAAAAAGGATACTAGCCCTTCAAATTTCCAATCGAATGAGCATGTTTTGAAGTCTCTACGGCAAAGCCTTCTATAAAACCTTATATGCCCCCAGGGCATAATTTAAAACCCTTGCCCTGATGGTTGTGGGGGAGTGTCCTCCTCAAAAACATATTTTCTATCTGGAAATCAAGTACGTTCAACAAAATGGCTATCTCAAAATTTTGATTTGATGTGTTTGGGGGAATGATGGGCGTGGGGGGGGGGGGGGTGGGTAGTTGCCCTCCAATCACTTTCGACTATTAGAAAGGGCACTAGCCCTTTAAATTTCCAATCAAATGAGCCTGTTTTGAAGTTTCTACGACAACGCCTTCTATAAAAACCTTATATGCCCCCAGGGCATAACTTAAAACCCTTGCCCTGAGGGTTGTGGTGGAGTTTCCTCCTCAAAAAACATATTTTCTATCTGGAAATCAACTACGCTGAACAAAATGGCTATCTCAAAATTTTGATTGGATGTGTCTGGGGGAATGATGGGCTTGGGGGGGGGGCTAGTTGCCCTGCAATCACTTTCGACTATTAAAAAGGGCACTAGCCCTTTGAATTTCCAATCGAATGAGTGTGTTTTCAAGTTTCTACGACAACACCTTCTATAAAAACCTTATATGCCCCCAGGGCATAACTTAAAACCCCTTGCCCTGAGGGTTGGAAGGGAGTGTCCTCCTCAAAAACATATTTTCTATCTGGAAATCAACTACGCTGAACAAAATGACTATCTCAAAATTTTGATTGGATGTGTTTGGGGGAATGATGGGCGGGGGGGGGGTGGGCTAGTTGCCCTCCAATCACTTTCAACTATTAAAAAGAGCACTAGCCACTCCAATTTCCAATTGAATGAGCCCTTTTCGAAGTTTCTACGACAACTCCTTCGATACGAAGTGCCCGGGTATGGAGAACCAAGAAACAACACATTGTGCCCACATCGTTCTTTACTTAGGCAGCGCTAGCGCGCTGCCAATGATACAATTATTACTGCTGCTGCTACAACTATTACGACTCCTACTACTACTAAGACTAAGCGCATAAAAGTGAAACTTTCAGGGGATACTTAGGGGGTGTTGGACTAAATCAAAACGCACTATGTGCATTCAGGTTGTGAAAAAGATGTATGAGTAATTTCTTTGGGATAGCTTAAGATATTAATTTTAAACTTTCAGGGTGTTTTGAGAGGTATGTTGACTGAACCAAAAGGTAATGTGAATACTGCTACTGCTCCAACTACTGCTGCTACTTCTGCTACTGCTGAGGCTAAGGGTACGAAAGTGGAACTTTTAGGGGATGTTTAGGGGAGGAGCGTTGAAGTAAATCAAAGCACACTATGTGGATGCAGATTGTCAAAAGGACATATCAGCAATAACCCAGGAAATGTCTAGGGCATTAAGTTGAAACTTTCAGGGCATGTTTAGAGAAATGTTCAAATGACGAAAAGGCCCTATGTGCATACTACTACAACTGGTACTACTTTTGCTACCACTACGACTGCTGCTGGTGGTACTGAAGCTACGGATTACGGTGAAACTTTCAGGGAATGTTGAGGAGGATCTTAGATAGCGCTACTGCTATTAGTATTACTGTTGTTACGGCTAATTGTATTAATATGCAACTTTCAGGGACTGTTGAGGGAGGCGTTGGGCTAAATCAAATCAAACTTTGTGCATTTAGGTCATCAAAAGGTTGTATCAGCAATATCTCCAAAACGGTTTAAGTTTTAAAGTCGAAACTATCTGAGAATGCAGAGTGAGCATTGAACTGAACCGAAAAGGCACAATGTGACTGCTATTGCTGCCTTTGTCACTAATACCACTCCCAATGATCCTGTTATTACTTCTGCTACTATGACTATTACTATTTTTAATGCTAAGGGTAGGCCTACTGCAAAACTTTCACCGAAAGGTAAGGGCGGTGTTGAACTAATTAGAACATGCTATGTACATGTGGGTAACTTAAAGGCGTGTATAAGTAATACCCTAGCAACGCCTTAGGGTATTAAACTGAAACTTCAAGGACTACCAATATCACTACAACTTTTCCTACTACTTCTAATGCTACTACTGCTACTATTGTACTAAATCAAAATAGTTTTAGTGCATCCAAGTAGTCAAAATAGACCAGAGTCTCAAGATGTCTAGGCGGGATAGCCTAGGACTGGGATAGGGTATAAAGTAGAAGCATTCAAGGAAAGCTTATGTTGCTTTATTACTAAATTAAATGGCACAATTTGCATGCTGTTGTTAATAAGACGTCGCAGCCTTGTGACAACACTATCCGACAGTAACTGTGACTGCAGTAGGGAAAGAGGTACCATTTTGCCCACTTAACGTTCCCTGGCAGCTTTCCAAGGCAGATTACCAGACTAGTTTTTTGGCAAGGTATAATGTAGTCAAACATGTTTTGAGAGTATGGTCGTAATAATATAATTTAAACAGACAGGTTTTTTTCTGTTTTTTGATAAGAATTGCACAATGAATGTAGGTCGTCAGTTCACGTGCTCATTTTTTTTTCTTAAAAAACTGGTATGTTATAAAGTAGTCAAACATGTTTTGGGAGCACGCACGAAATTATGTAACTCAACATCCGTTTTTTATTCGTCCTTGAAATCCCGTATAAAATGTTCATGCACTACAATTTAATTTCCAGATAAAAAGCATTTACCAGTAAATTCAAATTTCAGGGGGACTTAGCCCCCCTCCTCCCTCCAACAATACAAAACCTTAAAATATGACGAGTATATTCGATAGAAAACGCAAAGTATGCTATTTTTTTCCATTTAAATAAAATCTCTCCTCCCCCCTCCTTTGGTTACGATTGTAATTGTCTTGAAACAGTTCTTTTCATTCAAAAAAATGTCATTTTCCCATCGTGTGTTTAAAATGAGCTTTCTTTATCAGCTTAATTAGAACCATCTGTGTTTAACCTTTTTACAAGAGGGAGCGATTTCAAAATATCGTGTTTTATCCACAGTTCCATTTTTGAAGTCTGTGCTATCAAGAGCGGTTTCCGTATTTGTTTTGGAGAATTGCCTTTAGCCAACAATAGTTTATAAATAAAAAAATTTAACTAAAAATGGCTGAAAAGTGTTTTGGGGGAGATGAGGTGATTGTTTACTGTATAATACACAACTGATGTTTGGACAGTGTTGTCAGTTTAAAATATACTTCGATGTGTTGTCAATTTAAAATAGTTAAGAAAAAAAATTTAACAAGAAATGGCTGAAAAGTGTTTTTTTAGGGGGAGATGGGTTGATTGTGTACTGTATAATACACAAGTGATGTTTGAACAGGGTTGTCAATTTAAAATAGAGTGTAACGAGGGCTTGTTAGCTCAGGCAATTTGTTATAAATTTGGGACAACATAAATCTATGAAAATCGTTAATGATGATAGAATGACGTTGTGAGTTGACCTAGCTCTACCTCTCAGATGTATTCTGTATAATACACAAGTGGTTTCAAACTTTTACCTTGAGCATCGATGTTGTTAGCAGAATTTCAAAAAGGATCATTAATGAGTGCTGGCGTATCTGATTAAATAATTTAGGTCGTATGATCAATGATATCCTAAAAGTGTTTGATTCAAACTTTTATCTTGAGCATCGATGTTGTTAGCAGAATTTCAAAAAAGGATCGTTTATGAGTGCTGGCGTATCTGATGAAATAATTTAGGTCGTATGATCAATTAATTTATTTTTTAATTCAGTAGTTTTTCAGTAAGGACACTCGATACCCTAAAAGTGTTTGATTCAAACTTTTAAGACTTTTATCTTGAGCATCGATGTTGTTAGCAGAATTTCAAAAAAGGATCGTTTATGAGTGCTGGCGTATCTGATGAAATAATTTAGGTCGTATGATCAATTTAATTTATTTTTTAATTCAGTAGTTTTTCAGTAAGGACACTCGATACCCTAAAAGTGTTTGATTCAAACTTTTACCTTGAGAATCGATGTTGTTAGCAGAATTTCAAAAAAGGATCGTTTATGAGTGCTGGCGTATCTGATGAAATAATTTAGGTCGTATGATAAATTTAATTTATTTTTTTAATTCAGTAGTTTTTCAGTAAGGACACTCGATATCCTAAAAGTGTCTGATTAAAACTTTTACCTTGAGTATCTATGCTGTTAGCAGAATTTCAAAAGGATCTTTTATGAGTGCTGGTGTATCTGATGAAATAATTTAGGTCGTATGATCAATTTAATTTATTTTTTAATTCAGTAGTTTTTTTTCAGTAAGGACACTCGATATCCTAAAAGTGTTTGATTAAAACTTTTACCTTGAGCATCGATGTTGTTAGCAGAATTTCAAAAAAAGGATCATTGTTATTTAAAAAAATCGGATGCTACAATCAGAATTCTTTGACTGACATTTGCAAAAAAGGGGTAATAGATTTGTGAATTGGAGTGTAGCTTTGACATCACCAGGCACGTGCGAGGGAAATTTTTGTTGGTGGGGGGCTTTAAAAAAGGCAAAAAATGGGGTGAACTACATTAGTTTATAAGACGGATCGTGAAAATCCCAAGGTTTTGTGTACCAAGAATGGACCGGAGGTAGCCTCCATTACATACACGAATGGATATCGCTAGAATATTTTAAGACGAGGGCTTTGTTATTTAAAAAAATTGGATGCTACAATCAGAATTCTTTGATTGACATTTGCAAAAAAGGGGTAATAGATTTGTGAATTGGAGTGTAGGTTTGACATCACCAGGCACGTGCGAGGGAAATTTTTTGTTGATGGGGGGCTTAAAAAGGCGAAAATGGGGTGAACTACATTAGTATATAAGACGGATCATGAAAATCCCAAGGTTTTGTGTACCAAGAATGGACCGGAGGTAGCCTCCTCTACATACACGAATGGATATCGCTAGAATATTTTAAGACGGGGGCTTTGTTATTTAAAAAAAAATTGGATGCTACAATCAGAATTCTTTGATTGACATTTGCAAAAAAGGGGTAATAGATTTGTGAATTCGGGTGTAGGTTTGACATCACCAGCTACGTGCGAGGGAAATTTTTGTTGTGGTGGGGGCTTAAAAAGGCAAAAATGGGGATGAACTACATTGGTTTATAAGACGGATCATGAAAATCCCAAGGTTTTGTGTACCAAGAATGGACCGGAGGTAGCCTCCCCTACATACACGAATGGACATCGCTAGAATATTTTAAGACGGGGGCTTTGTTATTTAAAAAAAATTGGATGCTACAATCAGAATTCTTTGATTGACATTTGCAAAAAAGGGGTAATAGATTTATGAATTGGAGTGTAGGTTTGACATCACCAGGCACGTGCGAGGGAAATTTTTTTGGTGGGGGCTTAAAAAGGCAAAAATGGGGATGAACTACATTAGTTTATAAGACGGATCGTGAAAATCCCAAGGTTTTGTGTACCAAGAATGGACCGGAGGTAGCCTCCCCTACATACACGAATGGATATCGCTAGAATATTTTAAGACGGGGGCTTTGTTATTTAAAAAAATTGGATGCTATTGGTGGCCATTCAAAAAGCGAGGATTTCTGTTAGGACTGGGATAGGGTATAAAGTAGAAGCATTCAAGGAAAGCTTATGTTGCTTTATTACTAAATTAAATGGCACAATTTGCATGCTGGTTGTTAATAAGACGTCGCAGCC
Source organism: Artemia sinica (assembly GCA_027921565.1). Lineage (NCBI taxonomy): Eukaryota > Metazoa > Arthropoda > Branchiopoda > Anostraca > Artemiidae > Artemia > Artemia sinica. The sequence continues at coordinate 11,578,806 of CM051261.1, forward strand.
TTGTGACAACACTATCCGACAGTAACTGTGACTGCAGTAGGGAAAGAGGTACCATTTTGCCCACTTAACGTTCCCTGGCAGCTTTCCAAGGCAGATTACCAGACTAGTTTTTTGGCAAGGTATAATGTAGTCAAACATGTTTTGAGAGTATGGTCGTAATAATATAATTTAAACAGACAGGTTTTTTCTGTTTTTGATAAGAATTGCACAATGAATGTAGGTCGTCAGTTCACGTGCTCATTTTTTTTCTTAAAAAACTGGTATGTTATAAAGTAGTCAAACATGTTTTGGGAGCACGCACGAAATTATGTAACTCAACATCCGTTTTTTATTCGTCCTTGAAATCCCGTATAAAATGTTCATGCACTACAATTTAATTTCCAGATAAAAAGCATTTACCAGTAAATTCAAATTTCAGGGGGACTTAGCCCCCCCTCCTCCCTCCAACAATACAAAACCTTAAAATATGACGAGTATATTCGATAGAAAACGCAAAGTATGCTATTTTTTTTCCATTTAAATAAAATCTCTCCTCCCCCCTCCTTTGGTTACGATTGTAATTGTCTTGAAACAGTTCTTTTCATTCAAAAAAAATGTCATTTTCCCATCGTGTGTTTTTAAAATGAGCTTTCTTTATCAGCTTAATTAGAACCATCTGTGTTTAACCTTTTTACAAGAGGGAGCGATTTCAAAATATCGTGTTTTATCCACAGTTCCATTTTTGAAGTCTGTGCTATCAAGAGCGGTTTCCGTATTTGTTTTGGAGAATTGCCTTTAGCCGACAATAGTTTATAAATAAAAAAATTTAACTAAAAATGGCTGAAAAGTGTTTTGGGGGAGATGAGGTGATTGTTTACTGTATAATACACAACTGATGTTTGGACAGTGTTGTCAGTTTAAAATATACTTCGATGTGTTGTCAATTTAAAATAGTTAAGAAATAAAAAAAAATTTAACAAGAAATGGCTGAAAAGTGTTTTTAGGGGGAGATGGGTTGATTGTGTACTGTATAATACACAAGTGATGTTTGAACAGGGTTGTCAATTTAAAATAGAGTGTAACGAGGGCTTGTTAACTCAGGCAATTTGTTATAAATTTGGGACAACATAAATCTATGAAAATCGTTAATGATGATAGAATGACGTTGTGAGTTGACCTAGCTCTACCTCTCAGATATATTCTGTATAATACACAAGTGGTTTCAAACTTTTACCTTGAGCATCGATGTTGTTAGCAGAATTTCAAAAAGGATCATTAATGAGTGCTGGCGTATCTGATTAAATAATTTAGGTCGTATGATCAATGATATCCTAAAAGTGTTTGATTCAAACTTTTATCTTGAGCATCGATGTTGTTAGCAGAATTTCAAAAAAGGATCGTTTATGAGTGCTGGCGTATCTGATGAAATAATTTAGGTCGTATGATCAATTTAATTTATTTTTTAATTCAGTAGTTTTTTCAGTAAGGACACTCGATACCCTAAAAGTGTTTGATTCAAACTTTTAAGACTTTTATCTTGAGCATCGATGTTGTTAGCAGAATTTCAAAAAAGGATCGTTTATGAGTGCTGGCGTATCTGATGAAATAATTTAGGTCGTATGATCAATTTAATTTATTTTTTAATTCAGTAGTTTTTCAGTAAGGACACTCGATACCCTAAAAGTGTTTGATTCAAACTTTTACCTTGAGAATCGATGTTGTTAGCAGAATTTCAAAAAAGGATCGTTTATGAGTGCTGGCGTATCTGATGAAATAATTTAGGTCGTATGATAAATTTAATTTATTTTTTTAATTCAGTAGTTTTTCAGTAAGGACACTCGATATCCTAAAAGTGTCTGATTAAAACTTTTACCTTGAGTATCTATGCTGTTAGCAGAATTTCAAAAGGATCTTTTATGAGTGCTGGTGTATCTGATGAAATAATTTAGGTCGTATGATCAATTTAATTTATTTTTTAATTCAGTAGTTTTTTTCAGTAAGGACACTCGATATCCTAAAAGTGTTTGATTAAAACTTTTACCCTTGAGCATCGATGTTGTTAGCAGAATTTCAAAAAAAGGATCATTGTTATTTAAAAAAATCGGATGCTACAATCAGAATTCTTTGACTGACATTTGCAAAAAAGGGGGTAATAGATTTGTGAATTGGAGTGTAGCTTTGACATCACCAGGCACGTGCGAGGGAAATTTTTGTTGGTGGGGGGCTTAAAAAGGCAAAAATGGGGTGAACTACATTAGTTTATAAGACGGATCGTGAAAATCCCAAGGTTTTGTGTACCAAGAATGGACCGGAGGTAGCCTCCATTACATACACGAATGGATATCGCTAGAATATTTTAAGACGAGGGCTTTGTTATTTAAAAAAATTGGATGCTACAATCAGAATTCTTTGATTGACATTTGCAAAAAAAGGGGTAATAGATTTGTGAATTGGAGTGTAGGTTTGACATCACCAGGCACGTGCGAGGGAAATTTTTGTTGATGGGGGGCTTAAAAAGGCGAAAATGGGGTGAACTACATTAGTATATAAGACGGATCATGAAAATCCCAAGGTTTTGTGTACCAAGAATGGACCGGAGGTAGCCTCCTCTACATACACGAATGGATATCGCTAGAATATTTTAAGACGGGGGCTTTGTTATTTTAAAAAAAAAAATTGGATGCTACAATCAGAATTCTTTGATTGACATTTGCAAAAAAGGGGTAATAGATTTGTGAATTCGGGTGTAGGTTTGACATCACCAGCTACGTGCGAGGGAAATTTTTGTTGGTGGGGGGCTTAAAAAGGCAAAAATGGGGATGAACTACATTGGTTTATAAGACGGATCATGAAAATCCCAAGGTTTTGTGTACCAAGAATGGACCGGAGGTAGCCTCCCCTACATACACGAATGGACATCGCTAGAATATTTTAAGACGGGGGCTTTGTTATTTAAAAAAAATTGGATGCTACAATCAGAATTCTTTGATTGACATTTGCAAAAAAGGGGTAATAGATTTATGAATTGGAGTGTAGGTTTGACATCACCAGGCACGTGCGAGGGAAATTTTGTTGGTGGGGGCTTAAAAAGGCAAAAATGGGGATGAACTACATTAGTTTATAAGACGGATCGTGAAAATCCCAAGGTTTTGTGTACCAAGAATGGACCGGAGGTAGCCTCCCCTACATACACGAATGGATATCGCTAGAATATTTTAAGACGGGGGCTTTGTTATTTAAAAAATTGGATGCTATTGGTGGCCATTCAAAAAGCGAGGATTTCTGTTAAATATAATAATTCTTATACCTTTTAAAATAGCTTTTTGTGTCTTTCTGAACTTTCTGTGAGAGGCGAGGGTAAGTATTTAGTTTAAATAATTCTAGGAGAAATTGTGTTTTGTGGCTGATACGGAAAAAGGTACGTGTGGGGTAAATTAAGTTTTGAAGGGGGTAAAAATCGTAGTTATTTAGTACCCAGTAAACAGGTGACTTGAAATGCTTCATTAGAAATAGTTTATTGCTAATGATACCTTCTCGACAGATATTTGTTTTATTGTATTTTATAGCTATTAGCCAAGCGTTGCTCTGTGTTTGTCACACCAACTAGTAAATATTAATCGCGGTTTTATTTTTTCTGTTCAATTGTTTTCTGTGAAAGCCAATATAATTACCTCATTCTTTTATTCTAACTTAACTTGTAGGAGTAGGACTTCTAGAATAAGGATTCATTCCCTCGACTAAATCAGTTTATTCATGTATAATGGTGAACAAAAGACTATTAATTCTCCGTATTCTTCTTCTTCTTTATCTAGCTAAACGTTGCGCTGTGTTTCTCACACCAACTAGTAAATATTTATCGGGCTTTTATTTTTTCCGTTCAGTTATTTTCAGTGTAAGCCAATATAATGCTAGGGGGAGTAAAAATGGTAGTTATTTAGTACCCGGTAAACAGGTGACTTGATATGCTTCATTAGAAGTAGGTTATTGCTAATGATACCTCCTCGACAGATATTTTTATGGCTCTAACAATTGTGCTCTATGATTGGTCAGAGACACGATGTGGCCTTCCCACTGGTATTCTATGACCGGTTATCGACACTACCTAGTCTATTGCATGTATTAAATCAGTATTTTGTACGCAGTAGAACGATAAACACATAAGTCATATCTTTTAAAAAAGTGAAGATGGAGCATTTTAATAAAGTGTGTTCACATGTCAATGTTATTGAAGCATTGAATGCTGACAAGGAGAAGTATTTGAACTATGAAACAAGTACAAGTGGTAGCACTATCTGAAATGTATGTGTGCATTGTCATGACAGTAAGGAATTCAATTTCTTTAGAGTACCAAAAAAATTCAACTCTTCTTATGGTGGATATGCAAGAGTGAGATATCCAGAGATGATAGCACTCAAAGAAAATGCCAACATAAAAATAATAGTTGATGAAGAGGGACATCTTCTTGCCAGTGCTTGTGGTAACATGTTACCCAGTGTTAAACCATATCGTCAGCTTTCGGGTATTAGCATTCAAATGAAAGCAAAGACGAGAAGAAAAGCCTACTCTTCTACTAATATCATAAACCATATCCTGTCTACGTGCCGGAACTGTTACCTGTGTAAAAATAGTGTGGTAATAGACAGTGAAATTGCTAGAAAAATAAAAAGGGCATTGGCAGAAAGTATCACTAAGGAATATAAAGATGACTCGATGAAAAACAAAGTACCAGCAAACGTTACTGCCATTGATCAAACAGTTAATGAATCAAATAATACCAAAGACGAAAAGCATATTGAGCCTGTCGATGACACACCTATAAAAATTGTGTATGAGTCAAAATGGAATAATGATTATTCTACTGATTACGAACTAAGAGAAGACAATAGCTATAGTATCAAGAGAGAACACGGTGAACCATTTTATGGAACAGATTCAAAATGTCCAAAGTTGTTCATTGATATTAATAATGTATAATAATATATATTTTTTGTATTAATATTCTACATGACATTATTTCATTAAAAATATATTATGCATTACATTGTTATGTGTTCATTATTTTTAGAGTAAGCTAGCATATCGAACGTTTAGAATGTCTATTAAAACATTGGAGATGTAAGAAAAGGAATTTACATACATCATATATCGGATAGATAGGTTAACATACAGAAAATCTAAGTATAAGAATGAATAAATTCTCTATCAACATCTATTGACAGATACTTGGGATAGCATTGACAAAATCAAAGTATCATAGTGAATAAGTTCCTTATCACACACACACAGAAACGACAAACACACATAGAGACGATATACACAAAGAGATGACACACACACAGATACGAAACACACATAGAGACGACACACGCATAGAGGCAACATACACACACACAGAGACGACACACACACACAGAGACGACACACACACACAGAGAGAGGCGACAGACACACAGAGACGACAGACACAAAGAGACGACTCACACATAGAGAGGACAAACACACAGAAAGGACACACACACACACACACACACACACACACACACACACACACACACACACACACACACACACACACACACACACACACACACACACACACACACACACACACACACACACACAGAGACGACACACACACACAGAGAGAGGCGACAGACACACAGAGACGACAGACACAAAGAGACGACTCACACATAGAGAGGACAAACACACAGAAAGGACACACACACACACACACACACACACACACACACACACACACACACACACACACACACACACACACACACACACACACACACACACACACACACACACACACACACACACACACACACACACACACACACACACACACACACACACACACACACACACACACACACACACACACACACACACACACACACACACACACACACACACACACACACACACACACACACACACACACACACACACACACACACACACACACACACACACACACCACACACACACACACACACACACACAACACACACACACACACACACACACACACACACCACACACACACACACACACACACACCACACACACACACACACACACACACACACACACACACACACACACACACACACACACACACACACACACAACACACACACACACACACACACACACACACACACACACACACACACACACACACACACACACACACACACACACACACACACACACACACACACACACACACACACACACACACACACACACACACACACACACACACACACACACACACACACCACACCACACACACACACACACACACACACACACACACACACACACACACACACACACACACACACACACACACACACACACACACACACACACACACACACACACACACACACACACACACACACACCACACACACACACACACACACACACACACACACACACACACACACACACACACACACACACACACACACACACACACACACACACACACACACACACCACACACACACACACACACCACACACACACACACACAACACACACACACACACACACACACACACACACACACACACACACACACACACACACACACACACACCACACACACACACACACACACACACACACACACACACACACACACACACACACACACACACACACACACACACACACACACACACACACACACACACACACACACACACACACACACACACACACACACACACACACACACACACACACACACACACACACACACACACACACACACACACACACACACACACACACACACACACACACACACACACACACACACACACACACACACACACACACACACACACACACACACACACACACACACACACACACACACACACACACACACACACACAGAGAGAGAGAGAGAGACTACACACAGAGAGAGACTACACACATATATAGAGGCAACACAAACACAGAGACAACCGACACACAGAGAGACGACACACACACAGAGACGACACACACACACACACAGACGACACACACGCAGAGACGACGCGCACACACACACACACACAGAGACGACACACACAAAGTGACGACTTACACATAGAGACGACACACGCACAGAGACGACAAACACACAGAGACGACACACATAGAGGGACAACATACACACACACACACACACACACATATATATATACAGAGACGACAAAACACACAGAGACAACACACACAAAGAGACGACACACACAGAATGAAACTGAATTACAATATGAATATGATCAGGAATTGTTTACAAGTCAGGTTGGCCGAGTGGTTAAGGCGCTAGACTCAAGATCTGGTCCCCATACGGGGTCGTGGGTTCAAACCCCACACCGGACATTTTTTTTCTGCTGTACTTTTTTTCTTTCATCATGTCTTGTGATTTCACTAAATAACTTCTGTAAAAGGATTTATGCAGAACCTAAATTGTTAGGGCCTTTAATAGATTAAATAAAAAAAACTAGAAAAGTGCAAAATGTTCAAATTCTATTCTGAATTTTCTTAAAGAAGAGAAAAAAGTTAGCTCAATTCTGAACTTTACCAATGAAACTGAATTACAATATGAATAGGATCAAGAATTGTTTACAAGTCAGGCTGGGCGAGTGGTTAAGGCGCTAGACTTAGGATCTGGTCCCCATACGGGGTCGTGGGTTCGAGCCCCACACCTGACAATTTTTTTCTTATTCTAAATCTTTGGAAACAGTCTGACCGTTTAATCTGACCGTTTTTCTGACCGTTTAAGTTTTGATGTTAGTGTTGTCAGTCAAAAGCTATGAGCTCCGGAGGGGGGCATTCCTGTTGACTTTTGGAGGGTGTTTCCCCATTTTCGATAATCAGGCAATTTTCTCAAGCTCTTTTCTCAAGCTCATAGCTTTTGACATTCAATGCTACAATAATATTGACATGTGAACACACTTTATTAAAATGCTCCATCTTCACTTTTTTAAAAGATATGACTTATGTGTTTATCGTTCCACTGCGTACAAAATACTGATTACATGCAATAGACTAGGTAGTGTCGATAACCGGTCATAGAATACCAGTGGGAAAGCCACATCGTGTCTCTGACCAATCATAGAGCACAATTGTTAGACCCACAAAAACATCTGTCGAGGAGGTATCATTAGCAATAACCTATTTCTAATGAAGCATTTCAAGTCACCTGTTTTACCGGGTACTAAATAACTACCATTTTTACTCCCCCTAGTATTATATTGGCTTACACTGAAAATAATTGAACGGAAAAAATAAAAGCCCGATAAATATTTACTAGTTGGTGTGACAAACACAGCGCAACGTTTAGCTAGATAAGAAGAAGAAGAGTACGGAGAATTGATAGTCTTTTGTTCACCATTATACATAAATAAACTGATTTAGTCGAGGGAATGAATCCTTATTCTAGAAGTCCTATTCCTACAAGTTAAGTTAGAATAAAAGAATGAGGTAATTATATTGGCTTACACTGAAAATAGTTGAACAGAAAAAATAAAACCCCGATAAATATTTACTTGTTGGTGTGACAAACACAGAGCAACGTTTGGCTAATAGCTATATAATACAATAAAACAAATATCTGTCGAGGAGGTATCATTAGCAATAAACTATTTCTAATGAAGCATTTCAAGTCACCTGTTTACTGGGTACTAAATAACTACCATTTTTACCCCCCTCAAAACTTAATTTACCCCACACGTACCATTTTTTCCGTATCAGCCGCAAAACTCAATTCCTCCTAGAATTATTTAAACTAAATACTTACCCTCGCCTCTCACAGAAAGTTCAGAAAGACACAAAAAGCTATTTTAAAAGGTATAAGAATTATTTATTTAACAGAAATCCTCACTTTTTGAATGGCCACCAATAGCGTCCAATTTTTTTAAATAACAAATCCCCCGTCTTAAAATATTCTAGCGATATCCATTCGTGTATGTAGGGGAGGCTACCTCCGGTCCATTCTTGGTACACAAAACCTTGGGATTTTCACGATCCGTCTTATAAACTAATGTAGTTCACCCCATTTTTGCCTTTTTAAGCCCCCCACCAACAAAAATTTCCCTCACAAGTTCCTGGTGATGTCAAACCTACACTCCAATTCACAAATCTATTACCCCTTTTTTTGGAAATGTCCATCAAAGATTTCTGATTGTAGCATCCAATTTTTTTAAATAACAAAGCCCCCGTCTTAAAATATTCTAGCGGTATCCATTCGTGTATGTAGGGGAGGCTACCTCCGGTCCATTCTTGGTACACATAACCTTGGGATTTTCACAATCCGTCTTATAAACTAATGTAGTTCATCCCCATTTTTGCCTTTTTAAGCCCCCCACCAACAAAAATTTCCCTCGCAAGTGCCTGGTGATGTCAAACCTACACTCCAATTCACAAATCTACCCCGTGCTACTGAACCCTCGTGCTACTTAACCCTCGTGCAACTCAACCCTCCGTGCAACTCAACTCCCGTGCAACTCAACTCTCGTGCAACTCAACTCTCGTGCAACTCAACCCCATTTAACTAAACCCGTGTGTAACTGTACCCTCTTTAACTGAACCCTCGTGCAACTCAATCCTCCGTGCAACTCAACTCCCGTGCAACTCAACCCCCTCAAAAACCTCATTCTGTCAAATTTTCAACTTGATATGCGTAGCCTAGTGCCAGGAACCAGTGGGAACTATTTTAAACTGATAACACTGTCCAAAAATCACTTGTGTATTATGCAGTACACAATCATCCCATCTCCCCCAAAACACTTTTCAGCCATTTATTGTTAAAAATTTTTATTTCTTAACTATTTTAAATTGACAACAACATCGAAGTATATTTTAAATTGACAACACATCGAAGTATTCGCAAAAATGCTAAACTCTTTTCTTTTTTTCCACCTTAGTAGGATCAAATTCGCAAATCCTATCTACCGACACATTCATTAAAAACTATTGTTGGCTAAAGGCAATTCTCCAAAACAAATCAGAAACCACTCTTGATAGCACAGACTGTGTCAAGGAACCTAATCTCCCCAAACACGTCAATCAAACAATTAAAAAATGTTCACGTGTAAATAAAATCACTAGTCTGGTAATCTGCCATGGAAAGGTGCCAAGGGACGTAAAGTGGGCAAATAACACCGGAAGGAACATAGAGTAAGCAAAATGGTACATAGCACTCTACTGATAAAATCCTTTTTAATAGACAGTGTTTCACAAACAGTGATAAAATCGTCACAAAACATACTGGATATTTCGGTCACATATGCAGTGACCGTCATCAGTAGTAAAACGTTTATGTTTTACTAGTGATGAGTTTTACTACTGATGACGGTCACTGCATATGTGACCGAAATATTTAGTATTTTTTGTGAAAATTTTATCACTGTTTGTGAAACACTGTCTATTAAAAGGATTTTATCCCTATTTAAACTTTCATTTAGATTGGTGTTTCTAAATACCTCAAGAACAGTTAAGGGTATTAAGTTGAAACTTTCAGAGGATGTTGAGGTGGATGCTGCACTCGATTAAAAGACAATGTGTGTTGTTTAACCCCCTTCCCCTTCCTTGAACCATAAAAGTTCTTGAGCCAATTGCGTCATTTGTGCCTTACTGAAAACAAATTATATGGTTCTTTACGTTCTTTATTTGCGAGAACTTATAATTATAAGACAAATTTTCTTTTAAAAATAAATGGTAAATTGTTATGCTATGATATAGTAAGCGTTTGTTTTGAAATTAAATATAGTAATTCCTTCATAACCATATGTCAAACCTATTCATAATTATTGCTAATCAACGGTGAATATCGACGATTTATAAGTTCGGATTTTTACAAAATTAGCTATAAATTTTACATTTCTTTTTTTATCTGGCACGGAAGGAACAACATATTATATTTGGATACATAATTTGTCTATTTGTGGTACATAATTTGTCTATTTGGATACATAATTTGTCTATTTGGATACATAATTTGTCTATTTGGATACATAATTCTATTGGTCGTTGGTTAATAACTATCTTTTCGCGTAATATCCATCTTGTCTTTTAAAGATCCTAATAATTTTAAATCAAATTAGATTAAGGGTATGCACAAGTATTAGGATCATAGAGATAGAAAAAGGAATAGAACCTTTATGTTTGGTGAAAAACCCAAAACCTCTAATTTGGTGTTAATCATTTCTCCATAATAAAATTTCCATTTTAAATATATAGTGCGACTCTAGCTTATGGGGAAAACCTGACCACGAAATTATGCAGAGTCTAAACTCTATTCTTTTTCCTATCTGTATCATTAGGACAAAGTTCACAACTGCTTGATTATCACATTTTGACTAATGTTTGGGATGATACACTACAAATTTATACGAAAATTAATACCAAAAAGAGAAGATGAAATAAAATTCTAGAACTCCGTAGAAGGGATACATGGGCTTGTAGGTCCCCAAACTGTGGTTAACTGTCATTTCCTAAAGAAATAACAGAAATTTTTTTTGTCAAAATCATTTAAATTTATTTTTGCTCCCTTTTTGCCTCTTTAATATAAAATTGAACGGTACTTTTATGTTAAACGCACTCTTTTATATAGTGCTAGTTTGGTTAATTCTAATGAAATAAAATAAAATAGCATGAATATATACTAGTTTAGAAACAAATTTGGGCTATAAATTTGCACATTAGGGGGGGTAAAGCATAGCATATATTATTACGTAACTTAACCTAACCTAGGTACCATTTTCTTACCCTAAACACCAAAAAACAACAGTTTAAATATCGTCAACGCATTGAAAGCCACGCTATGCATTCATTACTGTATAGCAGTGTCTTGAATTAACCCATACAAAACGGGTTTCCTGTCGCGTCACCAGTTTGACATATATAAAAGAGTGCGTTTAACATAAAAGTACCAATTGAACCTTCATTTTATTTGGATGTAACCTATTTAGTCTGCAAAAATGAAATTTAATTTATCTGTACAAAAAAAAAGAGTTAATTTTTTATATTCCCTTGTGACCAATATGCTTTATAAACACAAAGCCAAAACCAGGCCTATGGGCTACACCAAGGGTGGATGGTTCCCTCCAAAAATCCTGAATTTTCTAGGTAATTTCTTATTATTAATACAAATCTTGTTGTTTTGTGAGCTTGTCCACTCCCAGAAGTACATACCCACGCATACTCAAGATCAATACGTTACTATCTCCCGCTTACTGAACAATAATATTTGCTGTTGCTGTGACTTTGGCCTCAACCTCCATATCATTTCAAATTTAGGACATTTTTGCCCAACAGTTTGCCCTACCGAAAACTTTGCCCAACTCGTAAAAACAAAGCAAAAATGCATATTAATAAATCCCCCCCCCAAACAAAATCCTGGATATGTCCATTACTACAACTTTCCACAAAATCCTGAAAGCAAAAGATAGCACAAAAAACTGTAGCCTGGGATTTTAAGAGAATATAGGCAGACCTTTATTTTAGCATTACTTTGATTACAACTATATTTACCAAAACTTTGAGAAGACAAAATTTGTAGGTAAGGTCTACCCCCCCCCCTCCCCTTCCAAGTAAAAATTTTCTGTTGGTTAGTTTTCAGCAAATTTCATCACTCAGAGATCAAAGAAAACTGAAAAAAGTGCTTCTAAGCGAATTTAGAGCTCGTTCAATTTAGGAAGATGGGAGGAGGCTCAGGGCCCGGAAACTTTATTCCGGGTCCGGAGGCTCAGGGCCACAGCCATTATATATTACAACATAGAATAAGAAACATAACATTCGTGTACTCCTCATAGACGATAGACTTATAAAAACTTTCTAAGTCATCGCCCTAGAAAAAAAAAGCTTGCAGAAGCCTCCTGGCATTGTGGTCCTGGTTTATACTACAATCATGTATTTCTATGAAACACTATCTATTATGATAATTACAATAAAAGCTGTTGTTTTGTGTGTATTCTGTTTTTTTTGGGGGGAGGGGGGTCCTTAAATCCCACCTGGTATACTTCTGGAGTAGGGGCACTTCAATTCAAATATACAAATTTCTTAAAATTTATTATCTGTCTCAGAGGTGCTAACTCGCGAAAATACAGGGGGGAAGGCAAGGATTTTTCTATTTATTTATTTCAAATGAGAGTAAAAATAAAGATATCTTCACAATCTAGGAGCGCAATTTTAATTAACTCTTTCTAATTTTTGAATGAAAATGCCAAAAAAGGTATTTTTCAAATCTAGGGAAGAATTGTGCCCTTCTCCCAGTTTCGCACCCCTGTCTGTCTTTGGTTGGCATCGATGTATATAAAGTATGATCTTGCGGTTTTCTTTTTCGTGCGTCAACATCCATATCCGATTCAAAACTTCCTTGGTATTTTTCCATATGCGGAAAACCGAAGAGAATGTTGCCAGTCTCTGAGTGAAAAACGGAGGAATTTAGACTCAGAATAATATATTCTCTTGAGCAAATATGGTTAAAGTATTTTTAATTGGGTTGTTAGCAATTGGTTGCTTTGCAGAACCGTGAGTATTTACATTTTTTTTTTTTTTTTTTATTTGACTGGATTCCTTTCAAAAAAAAGTTGCACTTTTTCTAATGGCAAATGAATCATTCAACAGCGGATCTAGAGCAAAGTCTTGGGGGGGGGTGTGATAAAGGTGCCAATACTTGACCAAATTGACAATTTTATTTGAAAAAAGAAAAAGCAACAAATGATAATGTTAGAAAAGGCTTGGGGTACCCCGGTCAACCCCTCACCAGCCCGCCTTGATCCACCCTTGCAATAATAGGTAACAGTGCAGCATAACTCCTCTTCTGAACAAAACACACAAACTAACAATACTTATTAATTACATTCAGAAAAATGAATTTTCATAGCTGCTTCATCAAGTTCATCCCCCTCTCCCTGAAAGCGTAGTTGTAGCCCTGGACTATATCCAAAGGTTTTCTGATTTTGTTGGGTTTTTTTTGTACTTACTATAATGACAACAACAAAATAAACAGTCAGTAAAGTGGATATCACCTAAATCTATGTCCAGTAGGGACAGGGGCAAGTAAGTCAAGAATCAATTCTGAAAATCCGATAAATAGCAATTTTCTGAATTGAACGAAGCAAGAATTTTTTTCAGTTTAGTATTTAGTTTATTTAGTTCAGGAGGGGAATAAAATACATTATTGCAAAGTAGTTAGTCATCAGTAAGCTCATCAAAAAACTATGACTCCTTTTTTTATCGACGCAAAACCAGTTTTTAAGCTAGTTTTAACCAGTTAAACTGGTCTAATCAGTTTAACCAGTAAAACTGATTTAAACCAGTGTTAACCAGTTTATTATTTAAGAGCACTAATAATAGGGACATAGCTGTGCCTTTTTGGAAGACCCATGGGTAATTCAAATTTTTTTTGCGCACGAACTAGAATATTGCTAAATTGAAAAATGTCAGTCTGCATTACTGGAAACTTGCTTGAAACTATAGACACAGAGATAGCCTTCCAGTTTTCTACCCCCCCCCCCCTTCCTTCCTTAAGGAGCCTATGAAGACAGCTATAGCTTCCACTTGTGACTATATTTTAAGATGATTTTTTTTGCAGGAGAAATTCTTCATGGGGAATTTTCCACTGGAGAGACTTTCAGTTGGTAGGGTGGTGTATTTCCAAGAAAAAATTTCTATGGGGGTGGGATCCCCAGAATGATTTGAAGAACGATAAGAAATTAAATAAAAATATATATTTTCTTCAAATGAAAGTAGGCTAAGGAGAATTTTCCAGGCGGAATTCTCCGCGGGAAATTTTCTTGGAGGAATTTTCAGCAAGGAGGAACTGCCTGGGGGGATTTTTCCGGGGGAAGGGGGATTTTACACGGGAGAAATTTTTCATGGAGGAATTTTGTGGGGAGGGGATTTTCTATGAATAGAGAGGTGGATTCCCAATATTATTTTGAAAACTATCAAATATCATTTTTTTTAAACAAGTTCTTCTACTGAAAGTAAGGAACAACATTAAACTTAAAACAAACGGAAATTATTCCTCACATGAGGGGTTGCCATCCTCATCAATACATCACTCTTTGCGCTAAATTTTGACTCTGTCACAATTATTTAAGAACGACTCCAGAAACTCAAGGGCCGTTTAATTTGAATAAAATGGTTTTTTAAAGTACTAAAAAACTTTAGCGTGAAGAGCGAGATACTGAGGAGGGGTTATACTGAGGAGGGGTAAGCTCCCTCATTTTCGGAATAATTTCTGTTCATTTTAAGTTTTAATGTTGTTCCTTACTTTCAGTTGATTTTTTTTTTATATTTAATACCATACAAGGATATTCTGAACTGCATATGACCTTTGCTAAGGCTTTTCTATCAGCTGAATCAAACGCTTACTTATAACCTATAAAACTAAGGACGAAAAGGACCTGATGACATAGACACTTCTCAGTTAATAGTCTAAGAATGAAATTTTGGTCAGCGCACCCCCTCCCCTTCCTAAAACTACACTGATTTCTTAAAAAACTTTATTTACAGCATTCCAAAGTCTAAAACCTATTATCAAACTAAGTAATTTGCTTCCTACAGAAACCAAACTGATGCTTCTGTAATTACCAGACTCACTCTTATCATAATTCTTATAGATGGAATTAATCAAAGCTTTCAAGAAATTGTTAGGTACTTTCCCTTTAAAAAAAACATATATATAATCTTCATTAATTAAATTCTACTTTCACAGCCACCTTATATAAAAAAATGGTACTTGTGCATTATATGGTAAACACGAAAGGAGTCAAGTTTGGTTAATGCTAATGAAATAAAATAAAATAGGATGAATATATAATAGTTTATAAACAAATTTGGGCTATATATTTGCATATTAGGAGGGTGGGGGAGTAAAGTATAGCATTTATTAAACACGTAACCTAACCTAAACTATGTACCCCCCCTAACCCCCCCAAAAAACGGTTTAAATATTATAAAAGAAATGAAAACCACGCTTTGCATTCAATTTCTCTATTGCAAATGCCCGTTTGACGGGTTTCCTGTCTGGTTTCCTTTTACAGTCTCAAAAAATTTCTGTCTTTTCTATATCATTTCCTGTAACTTTTTTGCAGATTAGTATATTTTCAAAATATTATGTTTATGTTTCTTTAACTCTTTCCTTATAGCTGATTGTGGCCCCGTTCCTATCTTTAACTGGGACCGGTCCAGATTGACTGTTGCTTCTCAATTTTTTTTTTCACAAGCCAGTACAATATTTAACTATTATGCCGTCTGGCCCTATACCCAATATTTCTACCAACCTGGGACTAAAATTCACTAATAAAAATACCAAATTTCTACCGGGGATCCTTTCTATTTGTTCCTGTAGCTGTGAGTAGAATTCATCTGAGTCTCTACTATCTCCACCTGTCTGAGGTATAGGAGTATATGACGCTATTAAAAATGAGACCCTGTACTTTATAAGTCGTAAAATGAGTAATTAGCTTTCTGCTAATTAGCATTAATACCTTTGAAACCTAAACAAGACATCAGCTTGCTTATTCACCATGAGCCAAACTCCCTGCCTAAGCATCCTTTCATTCCTGTCTGCATAAATAAATTCCATATTCGCTTATTTCACGTTTCTACCCATGGGATATGATTTTCTGAAACTACTAACAAGTCCAGCTCAAAACTCCGGAGTTTGTCAGTCAAAACCTCAATACGATAGTTTTTTTACGTTCTAACATTCCAAGTTGCAATTTTACTGTTATCAAATCATTGAAATTAGTATCATCTCAGGAAAAGCAGGACAGGGACTAATGCATCTTCTCAAGTCTACGCTAAGCGCGGAAGCCACCTTAAGACCAGACAAGAAGAAGTCCCTAGGACCTTTAGTATGAATAAAGGTTTTGTGAAATCCTTGTTCCATCTTGGTCACAGTATGGTTTTCCACACTTGGCGATGCTTATTCTATCAGCTTGAGCCAAAATCTTCACAGGAGATCTTAAGCCTTTTTACCTTCAACTCATTATATCCATGCCTACAAACATTATACTACTTTGGAGAGGCAGCCCATAATAGATAACTTAGCTAGAAGGAAGTCCTGGAAATTTCCAATTTTAATAAATTTTGATGGTGATGAAATGTCAAACTTTCATCTAAAGGTTCCCCTAAAAATTTTTAAGAATGATTTTCGGTGGATGAGCAAATGAAGCTAAACATTTTTGCACTGTAATTTCCTGTGGGAACTAGAACTTATCTACGCTGAAGTAGCGAGATAATTAAAAAGGCACTATATAGTAGGAGCTTACCAAATATCAATACCGCAATGGGTTCGGAATGGCCTAGGGTCTCAGATTTAAATTTTCAGAGAGTGTTAGTAGGAGGAGTGGAGAGGACCTCGGTTTTGATAATATGCTTTTCTTTTTTTCGAACATCATAAATGTTTTATAGCATGAAATGTTTATGGGATCTTTATCTTTATGGGATCTTATTTTTCTCAAAATTAGGTAGTTAAATAAAAAAATAAATTAAAGCTAAATAAAAAAAAACATACATTGTCTTGTTATCAAAATAGTGTATAGTATGTGCACATTCCTGATAACGGTTCTGAGGATAAAAATGGGGTACTTGTGCATTATATGGTAAACACCGCTATAGACTGTACAAGGAAACCAGACAGTAAACTCGTCAAACGGGCATTTACAGTAGAGAAATTAAATACAAAGCGTGGTTTTCACTTTGTTTACAATGTTTAAACTCTTGTTTTTGGGGGTTTAGGGGTAGGGAAAGGTACCTAGGTTATGTTAGGTTAAGTATTTAATATATGCAATGCTTTACCCCCACCCCCACCCCTAATGTGCAAATATATACCCCAAATTTGTTTCTAAACTATTATATATTCATCCCATTTTATTTTCTTTCATTAGCATTGACCAAACTTGACTTCTTTCATTTTTTCCATATAATGCACAAGTACCAAAAATGGAAATTTCAGGCAGTGTTGAGGGTGTGATTCGACCTCAAATCTTGACTCTGAGGAGGAGGTAGATGAGAAGACTCTAAAGATTCGGTCTCTGATCTGCTAAAAGTTATCTGGTGAAGTAGCAATACAAATGAAAAGAAGCCATGTGCTTCGATGGTATCAAAATAGTGCATCTGGGATGTTTCAGGATCAGTTTTGGGATTTAATTGAAGGAATTTTATGGCTATTTTTAGGGTTAAGGTAACTTCGAAATTTGACTTAAAACGGGGGAGGGGGCAAGAAGTGAGTCTAAAGAAACTGTTTATTCAGGCCTCGATCCTCCAAGCCATTCCCGCAATGCAGATGTTTTGAAAATTCATCTGCACTGCTCAGATACGCGTGAGTCACTGTCAGTGACTCAGACAGTGCTGTCAGACAGAGCACTATCAGACGTGCTCAGAACACTGTCCAGAGTATGTCCTGATGTAAAAGGGTGATATCAACCCCAGAAATAGACTTATTACACCTGTCAAAGTTTTTTGACCGAAATAAATATTCCAATGTTTGATTCAATTTCGATAATTGGTAGCACGTAAGGGCATGAGAGGAAAGCTAGCTATCCTTCATTCATTTTTGGCCCCTAAAAAGAGCCAATAAGACATTGTATTTCGAATCAAATGAGCTCTTCTCAAGTTTCTATAGCCACCCCTTCCATACACTTGCCTAAAGGGCTGAAAAGGGGTTCATGTCATTCTGGACTGAAAATGTATTGAACCTGTGGACTATTTTTAACAAAATGGCTATTCCAAGGCTTTGATTGGGTGTTTTAAGGGTTAAAGTTTGTGTCAAAAAAGGGCACGAGAGGGGGTCAGTTGCCTTTAGTCACTCCTAAATCATAGGAATGCCACTAAAGTTTTCAATTTCCAATCAAAAGAGTCCCTTTTGAAGTTGCTACGCTCACCAAGGGTCTTATACAAGATTTATTTTTGGAGGGGGAGGGGTTAGTAGAAAATTTTTTCGGAGGGGGGGGGGATACAAAAGAACATTAAATAACACATCAAAAATTTGTTTATATTCATTTTTGTTAAGTTTTTAAGTGTTAGACAAGCATTTAGGGGTGAGGGTCACAAACCCTACTCCCCTACAGCCCCCTACCCCCCCCCCCCACTACGGCCTTGCACTCCCTCCCTCCATTTGGAGTGGCCAGGAAAAGATAATGCATTGCAAGCTTCTGGCTCTTTACTTAGGTAATACTAGTAGCTTCTTCTTTATTGTTAGGGTTGCAAATTGTATGTTTTTAGTTGGCATTCATGTATATAAACAATGACATAGCATTTTTTTGTGGTTTGTCAGCATTCAAATCAAATTAAAAAACTTCTTTGGTATTTTCCATTAGTGGAAAACCCAATAGAGTATTAACAGGCTCTCAGTTAAACGGGAATCTTATCTCAGAATAATATATATTCTTGAGGAAATATGGTTAATGTGCTTCTAGTTGGGTTGTTAGCTATTGGTTGTATTGGAGAACCGTGAGTATTAAGCTTGTAGCTTATGTAGCTTATGTAGACTCAGTTGGCGTCAAGTTTAGGGGTACTACTTAGGGGGTAGGTGCGGGTAATTACTCCTCTAGACCTTGAAAATGCCTTCTTGTTTCTATTTCATAGCTATTTTCTACTTTATCATGACTAACTGGTTGTTTTTGCCCCCCCCCATAATCCTTGCTCCCCGTATATTCTCATGAATCGGACACCACTGATTCAGTTCTTGGAAACTTGCAGTTCTTTTAATGAAAAAAAGGTAACGGTAACCATACGATTTTTCGCCTTTTCTGAACTAAACACATCAGTAACAAAATTTGGTACTTGTTTAGAATCCGGTAATCAAGCGAAAAGTGAAGTTCGTTAATGCTATTGAAATAAAATAAAATAGGCTAAAAATATAATAATTCAGAAACAAATTTGGGCTATATATTTGTGCACATTAGCGAGGTGGGAGTAAAGCATAGTATATATTAAATACGTAACGTAACCAAACCTAGGCACATTTTATTACCCCAAAACCCCAAAAAACTAAAGTTTAAATATAGTTCTCAGAGTGTGAAACCCTTTGTTTATACAGCGTGTCGTATGAATTACTGGGCAATACCTATCTGATCTTTGAAATACAATTCTCGCGTGCTTTCCGGATTCTAGACAAGTACCCAAAATTCTTACTTCATCAAATTCAGATAATCCCCCAATATTTTTGGGGTTAACCTCATCCCTAAGCCCTTTGATATAGACATAGACTATATTCAAAGCTTGTTTTTGTTGGTTTTACATTATTTTTATGCTTATCATGGTTGGAGTCAGGGGCGTAATTTTCTATGGGGAAGGGAGAGAAACTGCCCCCGTCCAGACATCAGTTTGTCTCGCAGACCCAAGTTACCCCGCCCCTAGCTGAAACTTATTTTCTTTAAAAATCTTATCAAAATTAAGATAAGCCGCCATAATTCAAGCATCAACAGAAATGGGTCATTTTTTTAACATATTTTTGCCTCTGCGATACTACATGGTTCATTTTTTAGTTTTTATTGTCATTTTTGTTTGATTTGGTAAAATTGGCTCAAACTCTGCCCTCCTTCTAGCATTTTGATGAAATTACGCCACTGGTTGGAGGGATAACTGCAACCTACTAAAGAGGGAAGTACGACCCAAAGCAACTAAAATTCAAAAAACATATTAAAAAAAAAATTAGTGAAAAAAAACTAAGCTATAACTATAGGTATAGGTAAGATCAGAAAATAAAGAAACAATTGAAGAGAGATGGACAGAACAATTGAGATGGACGAAACCATGATAAAGTTACAGGAAATGCAATAGAAGAGAATGAAATAGAAGAGAATGAAATAGAAGAGAATGAAAAGTTTATCGCACTTCAGAAATGAAACGAATATTTATTTTGCGAGGAAGATTTAGAAACACTACTAAAAGCTTAAAAGGATTCGAAGATTGACTAATATTAACAATATTAAAAAAGGGAATCCTAGTTCATAGTTAAAGAGTGAAAGAAGCACTTATAGCTTTCTTAATTGTTTTTTAGAGGAGTAAAAATTACAAATTTTCAAGAAAATAGAGTTTAGGAAATAGAGAACTAGGTATGTAAAATAATGTAGGAGGAAGCTGTGTGGTTAGCTATGTCAGACCTGTTGCTATTATTACTTGTAATTCCTAGACACTTCTTGGAGGGGCGAAAGGAACGTCACGTTTCTTCTTAGAATAAGCTATAATTATTTAGAAATTGACATGAGAATATTCACAATATATCATATATCGTATTATAATAAATATAGAAGGGTGAATTGGTGTCTTAAGGGGCTTGAGAGAATATATATATATATATATATATATATATATATATATATATATATATATATATATATATATATATATATATATATATATATATATATATATATATATATATATATATATATATATATATATATATATATATATATATATATATATATATATATATATATATATATATATATATATATATATATATATATATATATATATATATATATATATATATATATATATACTCAGCACGCGGCAGGCTTCTATATATAGATTCTCACTGTCGCTTGTCTTCTAAATACGGATAATTTTAGCCTTTTCTTGTTGTCATAAAGTCCAAATAGACCTTAAATTAGAAGAGGCGCCTTTGTAAAATTACTTTTTTTTATTAGGCCTTTAACTTTTCCATCGACTTGTCTTTTGTCATTATGAAACACATATCGCCGAACCTTTGTTTCTTTTAATTGTTCAGGCGGTGGGACAAAAACTTCGTTTTCTTCCAACGATTTATCTAGTTCAGGTTCTTAATCAAGGTATGATCAAACAGTTCGTGGTAACGAACTGTAAGTAAGGAGCGACCCGGCTCAATGGTAACCGAAACTCTAGAAAACGGGTTTTTGATACCAATAGATACATCAAAAGAATCAGATTTCAATGCTGATTTCAAATATATAACTTTCATTAAGTTTAGTGCTACCCATCAAAAGTTACGCGCCTGAGAAAATTTGGCTGATTTTCAAAAAAAGGGGGAAAGACCCCCTAAAAGTTTATAGAACCTTAATGAAAATCACACCATCATATTCAGCGTATCAGAGAACCCTACTGTAGAGTTTTCAAGCTCCTATCTACAAAAAATTTGGAATTTTACATTTTTTGCCAGAAGAAAGATCACGGATGCGTGTTTATTTGTTTTTTTTTTTGTTTTTTTTTTCCCAGGGGTGATCGTATCAACCCAGTGGTCCTAGAATATCGTGGTAGGGCTCATTGGAACGGAAATTAAAAGTTCTAGTTCCCTTTTTAAGTGACCAAAAAAATGGAGGGCAACTAGGCCCCCTCCCACGCTTATTTTTTTCCCAAAGTCACCCGATCAAAATTTTGAGATAGCCATTTTGTTCAGCATGGTCAAAAATATGATAAATATGTCTTTTAGGGTGACTTAATCTCCCGAAGTTCCAGAAGGAGGGCTAAAAGTTATGAACTTTACCCAATGTTAACATATAGTATTGGTTATTGGGAAGTATACAGAAGTTTTCAGGAGGTTTTTTTTCTGGTAGTGGGAGGCAAGGGTGGGTCGGTGTTATGTTGGAGGATCTGTTCATGATGGAAGTTTTCATGGGGGAAGGGAAATTGCCATGAAGGGGGCGCCGGACTTGCCAGCATTATTTATTGGTTATTGGGAAGTATACAACCATTTTCAGGAAGGATTTTTTCTGGGGGGGGGGGGGATAGAGGAGGGGGTTACTCTGGAGAATATTTCCGTGGAGGATGTTTCTTTGGGGTAAGAGACATTTCTATGAAGGGGGCGCCGGATTTCCAAGCATTAGAAATTAAATCGATCATTAGACGATCAGAAATAAAATAAAAAAAACAAGTTTTTTTCAACTGAAATGTAAGAAGGAATATTAGAACTTAAAACGAACAGAAATTATAACGTATGTGAGGGGGTTCTCCCCCAAGTCAATACCTCGCTTTTTACGCTACAGTTTTTTTTTTAGTGCTTTCAAAAGAGCTATCTATTCTAATTAAACGGCCTTTGTGATTCAGGGTTTGTGAATCAAATTTTTTTTAACTTTTAACGTAAAGAGCGTGGTATTGACTAAGGGGAGAACCCCTTCATATACGTAATAACATACGTAATAAAAAAAAACAATAAAAAAACAAGCGATACGGCTCAATAGTAATCGAAACTTTTAAAAACGGAATTTTGATGTCAATAAATGTATCAAAAGAATGTGTTTATAGTGCTGATCCTAAATATATAAATTTTATTAAGTTTAGTATTACTCATCAAAGGCTACGAGCCTGAGAAAATTTACTCGATTTTTTAAAGAGGGGGGAAACATCCCCTACAAGTGAAAGAATTTTAATGAAAATCACACCGTCAGATTCAGCGTATCAGAAAACCCTATTACATAGGTTCAAGCTCATATCTGCAAAAATCTGCAACTTTGTATTTTTTGCCAGAAGAAAAAATATACGAATATAGAAGTTAGTTACGTAAGTTAATTTGTAAAGACATCCATTTAGCAAAAGAAAAGTAAAATTTTTATGCAAATAAAAGCTGCATTAACTAAAAAACGATCAGAAATTAAATAAAAAAAAACAAGTTTTTTAAACTGAAAGTAAGGAGCGACATTAAAACTTAAAAACGAACAGAAATTATTCCGTATATGAAAGGGGCTGTCCCCTCCTCAACGCCTTGCTCTTTACGCTAAAGTTTGACTCTGTCTCACAACTTTATTTTTTAAAACAATAAAAAACTTTAGCGTAAAGAGCGAGGCGTTGAGGAGGGGACAGCCCCTTTCATATACGGAATAATTTCTGTTCGTTTTAAGTTTTAATGTCGCTCCTTACTTTCAGTTTAAAAAACTTGTTTTTTTTATTTAATCAAGGTATGAAAGGAAATGACGACCACCTTTGTTTTTTAATTGTTCAGGTCGTGGGACAAAAACTTTTTCTTTTGCCTTGACTTGTCTTTTGTAATTATGACAGACATATAACCGAACCTTTGTTTTTTTTTTAAACAAAGGTATTGTAGACATCCATGTCAAAATCCTAAACCCAATCATCATCGCTATCATTTTAAATTTTGACACGTTTTGATTTTTGCTTTAAAGGTTGATTTTTATTGACTCGCTGCTCTTAATTTTCATTTCTGACTCGCTCACTTGTTCGGTGTGGTATGTCTTCTAACCACGTGTGTTATTGCTCTTCATTTTCATTTTGAACACCCTCTAATTGTCGTTTTCGCATATCTTCTAACCGCACGTGTCTTTGCTCTTTATTTTCATTTTTGACACGTTTTTGGATTTTGATTACTTCAGACAATTTACAATAGCCTTTCCTTTAGGTGTCCGTATTGGTGTTGTCGGAACTGATGGTCCAGGTTGTAGAATTTCACAAATTTGATAGTTCAGGTGTTGGTTCCGAAGAATCATTATTAATAACTGCAACTGCAAATTTTCGTTTTTTTTTTTTTGGGCCTTCCAACAGACATTATATTATATAAATAACTGTCGCGTCGGGAACTCAACAATCTTATTTATGCTATGCATAACTAAATATAAGAAAATGCTTAAACGATGCCATACATGATGTCATAAAAAATGCTTATATGATATACTAACATAGTACATGAAGTAATTTGCAAAAACCAAAATTAAGGCTCTTAAGGAATTTTTCCAGACTTTTGACCTATCTAGATCGTTTTTTTTATTTATGCGATAATATTCCAAGATACCAATTTTCCCAAAATATATGGAGCCGTTTTCGAGAACATACATACATATATACAGAAATATATACACGATTAATGCTCACTTATAAAGATAGTACGTATATATATATATATATATATATATATATATATATATATATATATATATATATATATATATATATATATATATATATATATATATATATATATATATATATATATATATATATATATATATATATATATATATATATATATATATATATATATATATATATATATATATATATATATATATATATATATATATATATATATATATATATATATATATATATATATATATATATATATATATATATATATATATATATATATATATACATATATATATATATATATATATATATATATATATATATATATATATATATATATATATATATATATATATATATATATATATATATATATATATATATATATATATATATATATACGTATATATATATATATATATATATATATATATATATATATATATATATATTATATATATATATATATATATATATATATATATATCTATATATATATATATATATATATACGTATATATAACCACTGAAACGTTCTATTTTGAATCGAATGAGGTCTTCTCAAGTGTCTATAGCCACCCCTTCTATAACCTTGCTTAAGAGGCTGGAAGGGGGCTTGTGGCATTCCGGAACGAAGATGTTTTCATCCTGTCGACAATTTTGAACAAAATAGCTATCCCAAGATTTTGATTGGGTGTCTTAAGGGGTTGCCGGCGTTTAATCCCCACGGAGAATACCCCCGTGGGAAATACCCCCCCCCCCCCAAAAAAAAAAATATTCCACGTGAAAAAAAAACCCGAGAAAAATCTTTCCCCTGGAAAATAACCACCCCCAATAGAAACTACCCCCCCCCCCCCCCCTGCGGAGTATATAGAAAAATAGAAAAGGAGGGAGTCTAATAGAAAAAAAATGAAAAGATGCATAAAAAAATTTCTATGAAAACGGCTATCATAGGCAGCGCACTATTGCTACCTAAGTAAAGAAAGATGTTTACACAATGTATTATTACTTTATTTTATTATTATTAATTTTTTTGGTTTTAGACCAGAGCACTTCGTATAGATGGATTAGTCGTAGAAAAACTTCAAAAAGGGCTGAGTCGATTGTAAATTGAGAGGGCTAGTACCCTTTTTAATAGTCGAAAGTGATTGGAGGGTAAGCAATCCCCGCCCATAATTTTCCCAAGTACTTCCAATTAAAATTTTTTATATAACTATTTTGTTCAGCGTAGTTGAAATACGCAGAAATTATGTCCTTGAGAATGGCAATCCCCCACATCCTTCAGGGAAAGGTTTGTAAGTAATTTCCCTCCCGGGGCAGGGAAATGGTTTGTAGTAATTTTCTGTTACGGGGGGTTTTTTGGACGGGGGGGTGGGGGGGGGACGATCGAAGATAAAGGCTAGAGAGGGTTGGTGTGTGGGGTGGGTGGCCGGGTCAGGGGGAGTGCGGGGATGAGCGATGGGAGGGAGTGGGGCAAGATGAGACTCTCAATTTGATTTGGAATTGGCGGTGAGCCAAGTTCTAAAAAGCTGATTTAAGGGGATGGAGGGTAAGCAATCCCGGTGTCTTCCAAATATTTCTTTGAATGGGGGGGGGGGGGGGTGTTGGGGGGGGGTAAACTTCAGATGAGACTCATTTGATTTGAAATTGGAAGTTACAGTACCCTTTTTTTCTCTCTTTTTTCTTTCTTCACAGTGCCCTTTTTAAGAGTCAAAACTGATTTGATAGCAACCAGCCCCCCTTTCCACTCCTATCATTTTGCCAAACACCGCTTGCCAATACATATTTAGGCAGGGACTCATCACTCCTTTTACTGAAAATAGTCCAAAGGTCATATAATATGGCTTTTAGGATTGATATAAACCACTGGAGCCTGGGGATGAGTGTTGTAAGTTATGCCCCTGGGGCATTTAAGATTGAATGGAAGTGATGGTTGTATAAACTTTAGAGGTGGCTCATTTGATTGAAATTGGAAGTTCTAGTTCCCTTTAAGAGTCAAAAGTTATGGAAATCAACTAGCCTCCCTCCTCAACTACCCTTATTTTCACCAAACGCAAATATTACAATAGCCGCTTACATTATTAAGTAAAAAAAAAAAACTATACGTATGCAAGTATTAAAAGGTCATTTAAGTAACATCATCCGCAACACTGGTCTATCATAGCTAGTAATATACCTTATTTTAAAGGAGCTAATTTGATTGGACATTCAAAGTTCTAGTACCCTTTTTAAGAGTCAAAGGTGTTTTGGAGTGCGATTAGCCCTCCTCTTTAGCTCATAATTTTAGAAACACTTTCAATCAAAATTTTAAGACAGCCATTTTGTTAAGCTGAACGGTCTTGTAACTGTATCTCTAGGGATATTGTGCAGGTCAACCCCCCACACTTATGCGTAGTAAGTTCAAACTTTCGCAGCTACTTCTATTCCTACTTCTGCTCCTACAATTTAACAAAATCAAAGTGTGTAAGTAGATTACAATAAATAACCGAGTCAAACTCAAAACGAGTAGAAATTAACATGAATAATGTTTTTTTTCTAAGTTTTTAACTTACTTACGGTATGTAAAATTTCTCTTTATCCCTTTCCTTAGGACTTCTCAACGAAACTAAAAAAACACACCTCAAATAAAAATTCTCAAATTTGGAAAACCCGATTTTCCCCGGGGGGTGGGGGGGCATTTTTCGTGGCGGGGGGATATTTTTCACGGAGGTATTTTCCGGGGGAAGGGGTATTTTCCGAATGTATGTTTACATTAAAAACGAGAACAAATTAAAAATTTTACTTTCGTTGAAAAGGACCTTTATATTCGTTATATAGCTTTTGGTAGCAGCGAGCGCCAAACTTAGAAAGGAGAAATGGAAATGTTAAGAAAACAAGCTAAAAATAAATGCCGCAAAATATCTCGAGAGGGTAAAGTTTTCTTTAGAAGGTTTAGATGTTTGGATTTTTTTGGACCAAATACATTGGCAAATTTAACTAAATTGTTTTGCAAAATTATTTTCACGGTTGGACGTGCCATTGTTTATTAAAATTGAAAAAAAAATTCTAAAAACTTTTTAATTTTTAAATAAGAAGAAAATCTTAAAGTAATGGCTTTTGGAAAAAGAAGAGAAAAAAATGGCTTTTAAGGTTTGCAAAAACAAAGAAGTGAGAAATCTGCGTAAGCATCAATAATTTGTGCTTGAAGAATACTTTCCTTATAGCTGCTTTGTTTTCACTGTTTAGAAATTTTCTATACGCAAAGCATACAAAATATGAAGCAACTCAACCACTGCATAACTTTGATTATAACATAATATAACTTAACTTTCTAAACATAACATAACATAAACTTTGATTACATAAACTAACCGCTGCATAACTTTGATTATAACATAACATAACTTAACTTTCTAAACATAACATAACATAAACTTTGATTACATAAACTGACTTTCTAAACATAACATAACATAAAATTTGATTACATAAACTAAACATAACATAAACATAAACTATCATAAGTATAACATAACATAACATCTCTAACAAACATAACTTTGATTATAACATAACATAACTTAACTTTCTAAACATAACATAACATAACTTAATTTTCTAAGCGCAAAGCATACAAAATATGAAGCTCAACCGCTACATAACTTTGATTATAACATAACATAACTTAACTTTGCATAACATAACTTTGTAATGATCTGCAAGGTGATAGGATACCTTAAATAAATTTATGAGCTACAGCGTTGACTACCGATACAAAGGGCCCATTAATCAATTCTCACATGGGACTAGTCATCATCGAGAGCTGTCAAATCTTTCGTTTGGCTGTGAAATTTGACTAAAACGACAGCAAAATTTTACATCCATTTTGTTCCACAGGGAACTCCCAAAGCGGTCAAATTGCTCAAGTTAAAATTCCTTTGAGCTAATTTTTAGCATTTTTCTAACAGACGTTCAAGAAAACTTTTAAAGATTTCCTGAGAATAAAAAGTAATTTTCGCTTCATTTAATTGAAAAAACAAAATTCACGTCTCCTGAAGATGTAAAATTGATTAAAACCTTAGATAACTATCTCTGCCATAAAACACGAGAATGTCAGTGGTTTTTCTATGATTTCTGGGGAAGTAGATGCCAGTTTTGGTTATCTCTCATTTATTTGGATTTGTCACAAGTTATGGCAAGAGCGCCCAATCAATTCTAAATAGTTTGGCCCGCCGCAAAAACTAAAAGTTTAAATGGCACAGATAGGGCCAATTCACAGAAAGTTTAATTCAGAAAGATGGATAATTTTACGAAAGAAAACCTAATATACTAAACAAGAAGGAAATAACTGATTTATTTAAGAAATAAGATGCATAAAGGTGGATAATTGGGGCAAGGAAATGTTTATACTAAATACAAAACTTGAATAAAAAGAAGAATCTTACAATTAAGAATTAATCCGCTTGCTTCTACTTAGGTTCGAATTTAATATTTAATTTTCTTCTCAAATTCACCGGGTAAAATAAGACTATGGAAAAAAAATATTATAAAGACTAGTTAGAATATTTTGCACTCCCTCCCTCCATTTGAAGTGGCCAGGAAAAGATAATACATTGCAAGGTTCTGGCTCTTTACTTTGGTAATACTGGAATGCTATCTCTGATTTCTTTTTTATTTGGTTAAGGGGGGGGGTCCTAAAATTTTACCCCTTGATATACTATTTGATTGGCGGTATTCCAGTTAATAATGGTAGCTTCTTCTTTATTGTTAGGGTTGCAAATTGTATGTTTTTTAGTTGGCATTCATGTATATAAACAATGACTTAGCATTTTTTTTTGTGGTTTGTCAGCATTCAAATCAAATTATCTTACAAGAATCTTACAATTAAGAATTGATCCGCTTGCTTCTAGTTAGGTTTGAATTTAATATTTAATTTTCTTCTCAAATTCACCGGGTAAAATAAGAATATGGAAAATTTTTTTATAAAGACTCGTTAGAATATTTTAGTCTGTAAAAAAAAGGTTCTTGTCATGGACTCCCCGACTCCCTTCCCCACCCTCAGCCCGCGAAAAAATAAGAAAAACAAAGATTTATGATTCTGAAGAAAGTAAAGTTCTAGACAAGTTAGAAACGCCATCTGCAAACACAACTAAAAGCTTTGCTACTAAGGGAACCTCTCTATTAACAAACACTCAGAACACCAAACCACGTTTGGGTCATAATTGGGTATTAAAAAAAACTAGTCTGGGTTGGATTTTCAGCGCTTCAAAAACCTTACTATACATAACTAGATATACAGGTCTTTCCATTCAGAGATACAATTAAATTACATACAATTGAGATACATTAAGGGTAGGTCCTTATCCCTATAATGGTATAACCGGGGAGGGAGTTTTGGGTTGGTGGTTCAAAACCTTGCCCTAAATATTGAAATGGTTCTTTTTGATTTTATGAGGGCTCTGGAAAGGCTTTATCCGCATTTGAACTTATCCTTCAGGATAATTTGAATTTCTCACGAGGTGAAATCTTATTTAAATCTGTAAGCTCCTTGAATTTACAGAGTTTTTTATACAGACTCCGCCGCCCGATCACCTTGGAGCTCCAATTGCTCCCCAGCGGGACATTTCCACCATTTGCACCTCTTTACACCCAAATGGCAGACTTCAAGCTTGTTGAAATTTGACCTCATGTTGTAATGTTGTTCTAGCCACAGTGCACTAAATTTGACTGTCTGAGTGAAAGAGCGAACTGTCTCTTTGAATTTTTTTTTTTTCGGAAACCTTATACCGAAAGAGGTGGTTGCAGAGGCTTAGGAGCAGGATTATTTATCTGAAAATTGTAAATTCTGAGAGGATTGGAAGTGATGGGAGGGCAACCACCCGCCCCTATATTATGATTTGTATCTGAGCACTTGTAACATCTCAAGACATTAAATAAAACTTTCAGTAGGCCAAATTCACTTCTCCATGCCAGCCATGGAAAGCTTCACGCCATATACATCAAACTTATGCAACACGTGGTGCTTGTCAACTGATGTGCATATTTGAGAAAGTTGACTGTGATCTAGGGGGCAAGGGGGTAGCCTCACTTGGCATCTGAAATTCAGATGTAATATGGTAATTGGTTTAACCATACGCTCCCCATGCTCATGGCTAAACTTTTACCGACTAAGTCGCTTAGACTAGGCATAAATGATGGGAAGTATTATTAGTAAAGATGATGGGTGTCGTGAAGATCTAAAAAGGAGAATAGCCAAGACGCAGAGTGCTTTTTTTCACAGTTGAAACAAGTTTGGAATAATAGAAGATAAGTCTGCGAACTAAGATTAGAATGTTGGAAGCGACGATAATGACAGTGGTCTAGTAGGGCTCTGAAACGTGGACGCTTCGAAAGGTTGGGGATGATTTGTTAAATATTTTAGCAGAGGAAATGTCTAAGGATAGTTATAGGTATTAGTTTGACAAAAACAGTCTTGGGACAGGGACTGGTTGGTATCTAAGGACTTTCGACTTATAAGAACGTTTAGGAAAACATGAGATAGTCCGAAAATGTCCTTTGGAACCTGTATGCACAACTATTGCTATGTGTTTAGATTTTAAAAATAATGCCTCTATCCCTTTTCACATATAACGGGATTCTATTGATTTATCATGGCACTTTTTCTTTTGAAATTCTGCTACTAGATGCATTTCCTTGGGGAACAAGATCCTACTAGCAGCAAATTGAGGGATGAATCGAGTGCATATTTGAGAAAGTTGACTGTCCCTCAAATTTGTTGAATATTTCATTTTTATGTGAATTGCGAAGATCTTCGAAATAATTCACTGTGGATTCCAGCCAGATTTTTAATGATGTCTGACCGCTGTGGTGTAACTTACAGGTCTTGAGATAATAAATGTCGGAAAACTTGTTTCTAATTCTTAGTAAAACCAGTTCTTTTTCTTAAAAGATTACATATCAACAATGGTATGTCCGTTAGCAGTTAATGTCCTGCCAAAAGTAAATAATTTTAATTTCTCTGTTTAATGTCATCCTTTTAATTATTCCAAATTGTGTACTTTCAGGAAGGGGTAGCATTTTTTTTTCACCTAAGTGTTTTTTTAACGCAGTGGTTTCAGTTGGATGGAAGGAGTTCCTCCCCCCCCCCCATAGATTCCTCCCTTAGGTTTCCAAAAATAATTTTGGTATTTTCATGGAAAAATATGCATTTTTTGTTTTTTTATAGAACATTTTTTTTTGTAAAGATTACCCCCCCCCTAGATTTTCAAAAGTAACTTTTTGTCTCCCCCCCAACCACTCTTATTTGGAGGTTTATTTATTTCACTTTAATTGTGGATTTTTTTGCACGGCGTTTAGGAAATATGCAGTAGTGGCTTCCTTTTATACTTTATCAGTTTCTATTAGGCTACGCTTGTCCTTTCTCTCATAGCCCCCCCCCACTCTATTTCTTGTTTCTTCAACTTTTTACTTTTTTCTGATTTAAGACAAAGTTGTTTTCAAAAAATGTAATTAACGCTTAAATATAAATTATATTGACGCCTACTATGATGGGGGCACCAAAATAACGTATTTGGTTTATAATAAAATTAATGTCTCTTTTTACACTGAATTAAATGAAAAAACAAGTTTTTTTTAACTGAAAGTCAGGAGCGACATTAAAACTTAAAACGAACAGAAATTATTCCGTATATGAAGGGGCTGTCCCCTCCTCAACGCCTCGCTCTTTACGCTAAATTTTTTTATTGTTTTAAAAAATAAGTTGTGAGACAGAGTCAAACTTTAGCGTAAAGAGCGAGGCGTTGAGGAGGGGACAGCCCCTTTCATATACGGAATAATTTCTGTTCGTTTTAAGTTTTAATGTCGCTCCTGACTTTCAGTTAAAAAAAACTTGTTTTTTTTATTTAATTTCTGAACGTTTTTGAATTAATGCAGGTTTTGATTTTGGCTCACCGTACATGAACAATTAAAACGAAATTCGCATTTTAATTTCCTTTTTTTTTTTGGCTAATTGGCTTTCTCGAAATTTTGTTCTGACGTAACTTACGAATTAACTTACGTAACGAATTTCTATATTCGTGTGTTTTTTTACGTATATTAGGGAGTTCGCTCCCTAGTCAATACCTCGCTTTTTACAATAAAGTTCGAATTGTGTTCGAACCACAAACCCCTGATTAGAATAGGTAATTAGAATAGATAGCTCTTTTGAAAGTACTAAAAATCTTTAGCGTAAAGAGCGAGGTATTGACTAGGGGGCGAACCCTTTCATATACGTAATAATTTCTGTTCGTTTTAAGTTTTAATGTTGTTCCTTATTTCAGTTGAAAAAAACTTGTTTTTTTATTTAATTTCTGATCATTTTTTAAATAATGCTGGGAAATGTTCCTTCCCCCAAGGACATATTCTCCATGGAAAGATCCTCCCCCGTAATCCCTACTCCGACCCCGCCCCCCCACTAGAAAAAAATTCCTCCTGAAAAACACCTGTATACGTCCCAATAACCAATACTATTTTGTAAACAACGGGAAAAGCTTATAACTTGCAGCCCTTTCCCCGGGAACCGTGGGAGATTTCCCCGGGAACTGAGCGTGGGAGGGGTAAAGTTGCCCTCCAATTTTTTTTATCGTCACTTAAAAAAGGGCACTAGAACTTTTAATTTCCGTTCGAATGAGCCCCTCTCACGATACTCTAGGACTACTGGATCGATACGATCACCCTGGGAAAATAAAAAAAACCCAAAGAAACAAAAAAATAACAAAAAAAAAACAAACAAACACGCATCTGTGATCTTTCTTCTGGCAAAAAATACAAAATTCCACATTTTTGAAGATAAGAGCTTGAAACTTCTATAGTAGGGTTCTCTGATACGCTGAATCTGATGGTGATTTCATTAGAGTTCCATAACTTTTAGGGTTGTTTTCCCCTTTTTTCGAAAATAAGGCCAATTTTTTCAGGTTAACTTTTGCGCTTAACGCTTAACCTTTGATGAGTAAGACTAAACTTGATGAAGCTTACATATTTGAAATCAGCATAAAACTTTTATTTTTCTCATGTATCTTATGGTATCAAAATTCCGTTTTTTAGAGTTTCGGTTCCTATTGAGTCGGGTCGCTCTATACTTACAGTTCGTTACCACGAAACTGTTTGAAAATTTGGTTTTGTTAATAATATAAAGTGAGAAAGGTCTTGTATTCTTCTGATATCTTTCATTATTTTATAATTTCATGCAAAATAAACGATGGGTTAATTTGTTGTGGCCAAAGATGCGATGTAAAAAACTGACCAGACACAAGACAAAGCCGTCTTTGTCGGCTTTATAGTATTAATTTAGCACATTTCATTCTCTAATTGTAAGTATTTTTTGTTGGTACAATTAAATTTATATTTTTGCTCATTTCGCCTGCCAGTCGTTGCCTTGTATACTTTACCGACTTTATTTCACTTTTTGTCTCTCTCTCTCTCACACTCTCTTTCAATTTCTCTCTCTCTTTCTGTATGTCTGCCTGTCTGTCTGGCTGTATGTGTGTCTATCTCTCTCTCTTTTTCTCCCCTCTCTCTCTATCTCTCTCTCTCTATGTCTTTCTCTCTCTTCCAGTATTTTCATTTTTCACCTCACTTCGCCTGCCAATTCGAACCGATAAAACCGTCACTGTCCAATAAAAATTAGGTATTTTAGCTATAGCTTTTTGAACCACTTTCTACTATAGCTTTGTCATTTTTTGCATTTGTTTTTCACATGTTTTGTTATCTTCATGGTTTAAATAAAATAGTTAAAGCCTTATAAAAGATCTTTACTCATGTAGACTTTAAGTATAAATCCGAATTCAAGGCACTTCAAAAAGGTTCTAGAACATATGTTTGATTCTTTCAAAAATAATTGTCAAAAATTATTCTGAATTACTCATTGAATCACTATATATCAAACAGCACAAAATTGGATTTGACCGCAAATTCAAGGACTAGATTGAAAGCAAGCATGTATGCACGAACTTTTGGAGAGGGCAACAATAAAAACAGCATTTCGGGTAATGTGTTTAGGAACTGCCAAAAAACTCAGAAAATTCAAGATTTGAGGGGATTGGTCCAGAGGCCCCCTCCCTGTGCACACCTCTGACTAAAAGAAATCGTAAGGTAGTAAGTTAGATTGTGCAAAAGAGGGATGATAGGTTGCCAAAAATCGTGCTCATAGGCAATTTATCTGAGCCCAGGTGAAAAGTAGGATATCCTTAAATGGGGAGGAAGAAAGGCGTAAGGTTGGTTGTCAGTGTCACATGGGAAACGTCAATTCCCCCTCCCCTCGATAAAATAAATAGACTCTTTATTTGGTGAATTATATAGTAAATATATTATATAAATTGCAGTTCAACAGATGATAACCCCTGGGACAATTGCACCCCCTTACACCCTAGCTATCTTACTGAAAGGAGGTAATTAGGAATGATTTTTAGGAGACCGGAAATTTTATGGTATGGTGTAGAAAATTGAGTTTAATTAAATTAGGGACAGGAGGAGTGTGCATAACTGTATTTGCCTCAAGGGAGCAGGAGCAATAGTATTTATATTGCGAATCAGGATGCGCACCACCTTTCTTATTTAAATCAGTAATTAATTCTAATCAAGTCTCTTTTTTTAGGTCGTACATACTTACAGGCCCAAAAGTTTTCCAAAAAGGCGCTGAAGAGCGATTGTGCCTCTCACTCTCTTCAGCATCCTCTGGCAATGTAACTTTCGAGCTTGAAGACACAACTTCTCCGATATTCAAGTTTCCCGTCAAAGTAATTTTTTTTTTCAGTTCCCGTCAAGTAATTTTTTAAACTTATTTATTAACATAAATAAAAAAAATTTCGTGGCTATAGATGATTCCAAAAATGTCATTTTAGGTGGTGTTTAGAGCAGGAAGAGAATAATGCCGCCAACAATTTTAAAATCCCAGTGAAACTGACTATAAGACAGGATCTTTTCAAACAGTTCGTGGTAACGAACTGTAAGTAAGGAGCGACCCGGCTCAATGGTAACCGAAACTCTAAAAAACGGAATTTTGATACCAATAGATACATCAAAAGAATCAGATTTTAATGGTGATTTCAATATATAAGTTTTTTCAAGTTTTATCTTACGTATCAAAAGTTACGCGCCTACATGAAGGAAGTTTTCATGGGGGAAGGGACATTACTATGAAGGGGGAGCCGGATTTCCCATCATTATTAAAGAAAAAGATAAGAAATTAAGTAAAAAAAAAAAAGTTTTTCAATTAAAAAGCAAAGGAGCAGCATCAAAACTTAAAACGAACAGAAAACATTACGTATATGACTGGGTTCACCGCCTAGTCAATACCTCACTCTTTAAGCCAAAATTTTTTAGTACTTTCATGAGAGCTATTTATTCTAATTAACGGCCTTTGTGATTAAGGGGTCATTTTTAAAGATTTGGAACAGAATTCGAACTTTAGCTTAAAGAGCAAGGTATTGACTAGGGGCAAACCCCCTAATATACGTATTAAAAATCTATGAACATAGAAGTTCGTTACGTAAGTTAATTCGTAAGTTACGTATATTTATTACTAATAAAAACGTTCGTAAATAAAATTAAACAAGTTTCGAGAAAGCCATTTAACCAAATAAAAGTAAAATTAATATGCAAATTTTGTTCTAATTATTCATGTACGGTGAGCCAAAATCAAAACCTGCATTAATTCAAAAACGTTCAAAAATTAAATAAAAAAAAAAAAAGTTTTTTTTAACTGAAAGTAAGAAACGACGTTAAAACTTAAAAAACGAACAGAAATTATTCCGTATATGATAGGGGTTGTCCCCTCCTCAACGCCTCGCTCTTTACTCTGAAGTTTGACTTTCTCACAACTCTATTTTTTAAACAACAAAAAAACTTTAGCGTAAAGAGCGAAGGCGTTGAGGAGGGGACAGCCCCTTTCATATACGGAATACTTTCTGTTCGTTTCAAGTTTTAACGTCGTTCCTTACTTTCAATTAAAAAAACTTGTTTTTTTTTATTTAATTGCATGAATAGGCCTACACTATTTGTCCATTGTTTTTTTTTTTTTTTTTTTTTACACAACTTCCTCGGAGAAGTAATTGCACTCTTTTAATGTTAATTAGAAATTAGTTTTTGATCATGAAAAGTTTGTATTCTATTTGAAATACGAGTATAAAATAATTTTAATTATATTATAATTATTTAAATTTTTTAATTTTTTTTTTCAAATTTTATTATTATACATTATTTATTTATTATATTTATTATAAATTTATAATAATTATATATTATGAAATTAATTAATTATTTAATTATGATTTTTTTAATTATTTATACGCCTGATGAAACAATTTTATCAGGCGTAGTATACCGTAAGAACTTTTTAAATTTACTATTTTGTGAAATTGGCTTAAAAAAGTCTGTCTAAAAACTAATTTTTGAAGTAAAGTTAAAGAAGTAAAGTTTTAAGAAGTAAAGTTAAAGTAAAGTTTAAAGTTAAGTTAAAGTAAAAGTAAAGTAAAGTAAAGTTAAAGTAAAGTTAAAAGTAAAGTTAAAGTAAAGTTTAAAGTTAAAGAAGTAAAGTTAAAATTTTGAAGTAAAGTTTTGAAGTAAAGTTAAAGAATCAACGATGTTACAGAATAAGAAGAGATAAAGTCGTAATAATCCGTTAGACTAAAAACGAACACAAATGGCTGTTGATTTTCATTGTTTAGAAAAGTTTGTTTAGAAATTGTTTAGAAAATGTTTATTTTGGTTCCAATGCAGTTGAGGCCAAAATTCACAAACTTTAGCTTATTTCGTTCCGGATTTAATAAGATAAAAATATCTAGAAAAAAATTCAAATGTAGTTTTCAAAACTAAGAGAAATTGTATAATTAGATTCTTCTAAACCTTGAGTTCAAATAACAACTTTCTTATGTTTTAGAAATGTATTGATTATTTGACAGTTAAGACGAAAAAAACTAAGAAAATTGTTATTATTCAGCCTAATTAAAATCGCAAATAGCATTTTTAAATTTAGCCAAATTCTATTTTCAGACTTTGCCTAACAATAAATATGCAATGATTTTTGTGAAAGATGAACCTGAACTTCGACAAAAAAAAAAAAAAAAAAAAAAAAAAAAAAAAAAAAAAAAAAAAAAAAAAAAAAAAAAAAAAAAAAAAAAAAAAAAATGCTGTACAGAAACAGTGGTGAGGGAATATTTATGATCGCTTGTTTAAATTCAGCATAAACCTATTCTATTTATATATCATATTTTTATTTTTTTTTAAAGTTTACAAAAAATTGTACAATTAACACTTCCGTACTGTGGACTATTATCATTTTCAAGAAGAAAATGACATATGTGGAAAGCATTAGTGTTGACAACTAATTATGTTGGTGGGTGGAAACGATATAATGATTACCTAACACTTGGAAGCTAAGATTATGCAAGAACATGTGGAAACTCATTTTGCCACTTCCAAGAACAATGGGTGAATTTGATTTTATTTTCAATTACTCAAGAAAGCGTAACATATATTTCTGAAGTACTTCTTGCAGTAGGTTATTTCAGATTCCTTTTCTTTGAATTGCCAAACTTTGAGTAATAGCTGATTTTCGTATATGACTGAAGTTATTCCTAAATTTTTGCAAATTTAATTTTATTGTTCACATGATTGAATAACTATCAGCTTCTTATTAAAATTATCATCAATTTATGCTACAAATTAGAATGTGTTGAAAACTTCAGTGTTGATATAGTTGATAAATAATTTGCTGGGTGGGTGGAAATAAAATGTTATCCAGCTAACATTTTGTATCTGAGATTATGAAACAGGTGGAAACCAATTTTGTAATGCATTTTCAATTGCTCGGGATTAGAATTTTTGTTCGGGAGGGGGGGACGAAAAATGCTTTAAAAAATAGACAAAAAATTTCTTTTATGCATTTTTATTACGTTTTTACAATTCAGACAAATATTTGGGGGGGGGGATGGGGCTCAAATCCCTTAACCCCTCCTCTGAATACAGTTTTGCTCAGGATGACTAAGCCAATCCTTCTGAAGTTGTTGGTAAAAAAGCAAATTTTTCTCAGAATTCACATTTTATTCTTGTTTCGATATCCTGATCATTAGAAATTGCTTATTTTCGGACATGACTGAATTTCCTAACCTAAAAATAATTCTTTGTATAATTATATTTTTACCAGGTCCTCATTAACTATCTGTAAGTTTAAATTATAAATTTAAAATTAATTTATAAAAATTATAATAAATAAATTATATAAAATTAATTAAAAAATTAATTAAAATTTTTATCGGGTCCTCATTAAACATCTGTCAGTTTCAATTATAAATTTAAAATTAATTTATAAAAATTATAATAAACAAATTATAAAAATTAATTAAAAAATTAATTAAAATTTGTATCCCCTCCTCATTAAAACATCTGTCAGTTTCAATTATAAACTTAATTTATAAAAATTATAATAAATAAATCATAAAATTATTAAAAAAAATTAATTAAAAAATAAAAATAAAATTCTTTGTATAACTATACTTGTATCAGGTCCTCATTAAACATCTGTCAGTTTCAATTATAAATTTTATAATTAATTTATAAAAATTATAATAAATAAATTATAAAAATTAATTATCAATTATAAATTCAAATTTACATTGAATTTCAGTGTGATAGCTAATGATATCAGTGGTTGGAAAAAAAATATTGACTAGCAAATATTCTGGTAGTTGGAATTACACGGAAACATGTGGAATTGAGCCATTTTCGACACTAAAGGAGTGACTGAAATTTTTGAATTAATTATGAAATGGAAACCATACGTCTGGGGCTGTTTATCCAAAACTATTTTTTAGGATTTGATATGTAATTTAAATTATACTTTGGATTACTGAATCATTAGCAACTCCTCATTTCTACTTAACAGGGTCGAGTCCATTAAAAAAAATTATACTCTTTTGAACAAACTATTATATGATTTTGCCTGTCATAATTTTAAACAAACCTCTTTTTTTCACTGGTGGATCCAGGGGGCTGCCCCCCCCCCACCTTAAAATTTTTCTGATGCCCTCTTTCCCTGTTTTTTTTGGTCTTTTTTTTATAGTAAATTTGTCAATTTGGTCAATTATTGGCACCTTTGTCACATTGCCTGCCCCAAGATTTTACTCATTGGCGCCCTTGTCACAATCCCCTCCTTAAGATTTTGCTCTAGATCCGCCCCAGGTTGTTTTTTTCTTGTTTGCTTATAATGTATAATCCCCATGCATTTTCAGGCTCTGCGGCAGCTTGAATTGAACCCGAACCCCGTATTAAACAGTTCGTGGTAACGAACTGTAGGTAAGGAGCGACGCAGGTCAATACTAACCGAAACTCTAAAAAACAGAATTTTATATCAATAGGTATATAAAAAGAATCGACTTTTTATGTTAATTTGAAAAATATGAGTTTCATTAAGTTTCATAATACCCATCAAAGGTAACGGGCCTGAGAAAATTTGCCTGATTTTCGAGAAAAGCGGAAATATCCCTATCATAATGAAAATCACACCAAAGATTTGGCGTATCAGAGAACCATACTGTAGATGTTTTAGGCTCCTATCTACAAAAATGTGGAATTTTGTATTTTTTGCAAGAAGAAAGATGACGGATACGTGTTTATTGTTTGTTTGTTGTTTTGTGTTTTCCCCAGGTGTTAACTTATCTATCCAGTAGTCCTAGAATATTGAGAAAGTACTCATTTGAACGGAAACTAAAAGTTCTAGTTCCCTTTTTAAGTGACCGAAAAAATCGGAGGGTAACTAAGCCCCCTCCTACGCCACTTTTTCTCTCAAAATCGTTCGATCAAAACTTTGAGATAGCCATTTTGTTCAGCATTGTTCAAAGCCGAATAACAATGCCTTTTGAGATATCATGACCCCCCCCCCCCCACAGCCCCTGTAGAAAGGTTTTCAAGTTACAAAATTTGCTCATTTTTACGTATAGTATTTGTTATTGGGAAGTTTGCATACACTTTTTGGATGGGGAAGGGGGAAATTTCCCGCTGGTAGGATTTTCCACGGAGATAATTTTTCAGGGGGAGGGAAGTTTCCAGGGAGTGAGCTTTTCAGGGGAAATTTTACATTGTGAGAATTTAACATAAAATGGAGAGAAATTATTACTTATATGAGGGGGGTTGCTCCTCTTCAACATCTTGCTCTTTATGCTAAAGTTTGAATTTTGTCCGAATTCTTTAAGAAAGACTCCTGAGGACACTATGTTCGTTTAATTAGAACAATAAGAAGATTTTTTAAAGCACTAAAAATCTTTAGCTTAAAGAGCGAAGTGTTGAGAATGAGCAACCCCCCTCATATAAGTAATGATTTTTGTTCATTTTAAGTTTAATTTTGCTCCTTACTTTCAGTTGAAAAAAAACACTTTTTTATTATTTAATCAAGGAGGCACACTTGTGCCTCTATTTAGAGGCGACCCACCACAATGTTAAGCGATTTCAGGTCCTAGAGGTCGCAGAGAGACGGCGGTAATCGCATTTTGTAGCGCAAGCTCAAACTAAGAAACTTGCAAAATTTCATCCTCTTCCGACTTTATCTTCATGGGGTAAACTGGGCCGGAAGTTTCAACCCTCCCCCACACAGCCCCCTTTAACGTTGTCCGATTAGGCTGAAATTTAGAGGTTAAGCTTTCCTAGGGCCCGGGAGCTTATCCTCGAAATTTCAGCTGAATCCGATCACTCCTTCCCTGTTTTCAAAAAAACAAATATAGCCACTTAAAATTCATCATGTCTTTTTTTTGTTCTTATCCACGCCTACAGGCCACAGTTGGCAACTGATCCGGGTGAGTGAGGACTCATTCGAAGCAGAATTCGACCTGTTAGGGCCTTTTGATATTTTCAGACCAAAAAATTATCCCCGAATTTACATTTACGAAAAAACCTCGTTTTCCTATAATAGCCCATGTTTAATTTTTCCCACCAGCACCCCCCTTTAACGTTGTTTGGTCGGGCTGAAATTTAGAGGATAAGCTTTCCTGGGGCCTGGGAGCTTATCCTCGAAATTTCAGCTCAATCTGATCACTCCTTCCCTGTTTTCCAAAAACCAAATATCAAGTTTCGAGGGAATTTGCTTGCGTCGAAAATAGCTTCCATTTACTAAAAAAACAAATTACAATTGTGTCTGTTTAGTCCAGCGGTTGATACTCCAGACTGTTGGGCGGA
Organism: Artemia sinica; assembly: GCA_027921565.1. Classification (NCBI taxonomy): domain Eukaryota; kingdom Metazoa; phylum Arthropoda; class Branchiopoda; order Anostraca; family Artemiidae; genus Artemia; species Artemia sinica. Next base: position 11,620,811 of record CM051261.1, read on the forward strand.
AAACCCGGATTCGATTCACCGTCAGAGCACATTTTTTATATATTGAATTTAAACTTTAAAAAAGAAACTCAGTTTCTTTTTTTTAAAAATTTGAAAAAATTACGTTTTCTAAAGAGTTAAAGAGGCTGAGTTACAAGGTCTACCCTTAAAACGTACAGTGATTTTCATCCATAAATTATTTGAAAAAAACTACGTTTTCTAAAGAGTTAAAGAGGCTGAGTTACAAGGTCAACCCTTAAAAACGTACAGGGATTAGGAGGCACCCTGTACGACCTGATTTGAGTATTCAGGAATTAAAATCCTTAACACAAGAATGTTCAAGAGCGGGGGGTTTGGGGGGCGGCAGCCCCCCAACTTTAACTCCTGGCACGATCAGCTAACAGTTAGTCAAGCAATAATAAGTAATAAACTGTACAAAAACGTGCAGAAACTATTTGAAAAAAAACTACGTTTTCTAAAGAGTTAAAGAGGCTGAGTTACAAGGTCGAACCTTAAAACGTACAGGGATTAGGAGGCACAGTTGGGGGGCTGCCGCCCCCCAAACCCCCCTCTTTCGCAGCCTTTAAATATAAAAGAAAAAATTTCTTTAAACTGAAAGTAAGGAGCGACATTAAAACTTAAAACGAACAGAAATTATTCCGTATATGAAAGGGGCTGTGCCCTCCTCAGCGCCTCGCTCTTTACGCTAAAGTTTGACTTTCTCACAACTCTTTTTTTAAACAATAAAAACTTTAGCGTAAAGAGCGAGGCGCTGAGGAGGGCACAGCCCCTTTCATATATGGAATAATTTCTGTTCGTTTTAAGTTTTAATGTCGCTCCTTACTTTCAGTTTAAAGAAATTTTTCTTTTATATTTAAAGGCTGCGAAAGAGAGGGGTTTGGGGGCGGCAGCCCCCCAACTGTGCCTCCTAATCCCTGTACGTTTTAAGGTTCGACCTTGTAACTCAGCCTCTTTAACTCTTTAGAAAACGTAGTTTTTTTCAAATGATTGTTAACTAGAAATCACTCCAATGTAACACCGCAGGGTTATTTGAAATATTTTAATAACCTTTGGGTTATAGTCCATTCCGTTAAATTCAGTACCTCCATAGAAATTCCTCGGAAACTTTCCTCCCTAAGAAAAATTTTCCCCATGGAAATTCCCCGCAGAAAATACCCCCATTTTAAATTTAAATATTCTAAATGGAATATAAATATTCCAAATGGGAATATAAATGTCGCAAATGCACCCCATTTGACTCGCTGTGTTGATTTTAGTGGAGGTTCTCCGCAGTGGCGCGATTTCTCAAAATCCTGGGTGGGAGGGGGGGGGGGGGCAAAGTTGGAGCCAATTTTCCCAAATCAAGTGAAAATGACAGTAAAACTGAAAAATAAGCAATTTGGTACCATAAAGGTACTATTTAGTACAATAAAAATAATATAAAGGTACTTTATAGTACTATAAAGGTAAATATGTACTAAAAAAAAAACTGATCTGTTCTGTTGATGCTTGAATTATGCAGATTTATCTGAGTTTTAGACCAGATTTTGGAAGAAACTAAATTTCATCGGGGGGGGGGGGCCAAACTGGGATCCGGTGGGGCGGGGGAAAACCAAGATCTAGGAGGGGCAGTTGCCCCCCTGACCCATAGCAAATTACGCCCCTGACTCACTTTGATCTCAAAGTGGATTTCTTTGTAAATAATAGCTTTTGGCTATAGTTGTAAAGAGAACTTCCTCTACAATTAACTATGTTGAGTCATAGCTTTAATACAGGATGCTTTCACAAGTGTGAAATGCAATCAATGGTTCACAATTTTCAGAGCAGCATAGTCAGTTTTATTTCCTTATTTATTATTCCTATTATCCAGAAGAGGAGCTAAAGTTAATTAATTTACTGTAGCATTATGACGTAAGGGATTCCAATCCTTCCTTTTCTATATAAAAAGGTCTGTCCTCTTTAATATAAAAAAGAAATTAAAAGCAGACTCTTTGCTAGAAATCTTCAAGCAAAATAATTCTAAATAAGAATCAAACAGTTATTTCTAACCAACAATAAGCAAATAGCAACTAGGCCCAAATAGTAACCGGAATTCTAAAAGAAGGGAATTTCGGTAACAATTAATACATCACGGGAATTGACTTTTAATACTGATTCAAAAGACGTTAAAAAAACAGCTAAGTGCCTGAGAAAATGTTTTCCTAGTTTAGAAAGGGGAAAAACACCACAGAAGAAGATAAAACACATCATCAGACTCAGCATATCAGAGAACACTAAAGTAGACGTTTCAAGCATCTATCTACGAAAATTTACATTTCTGCATTTTTTAAATTTTTTTGTCAGAAATCATCGTATCAAGCCAATGGTCCTAGAAGATCGGGAAAATGCTCATACAAATAGAAATTAAAGGTTCTAGTGCCCTTCTTAATTGACCAAAAAGATTGGAGGCAACTAATTCTACCCCTACGCTTCTAATCCCCAAAAGACAACTAATCAAAATTTTGAGATTGTTATTTGGTTATATAACCCCCATAGCCCCTAGGAAAAGGGCTGTGACTTCTGCCAATTTGCCTATTATTTACATGTATTTTTTGTTATTGGGAAATCTACAAAATTCTTAGCTTGTGTAGTAGCAATAGTTGTAGTAGCATAAGTAACAGTATGCATATAGCGCCTTTAATTTTCGTCAACATCCCTTCAACACACAATGAGAGTTTTGACTTTTTTCAATCAACCGTTCCTGAAGTATTGTTTACACGCCCTCTTGACAACCTCTGTGGACATAGTGTACTCCTATTTTATTCAATGCAGTTTAAATATTGCCAAAAAATTCACCTTAAAACCCTTTCTTTAGTATTAGCACCGGTAGTAATAGTAAAAGCAGTAAAATTAATATTAGTAGCCTTAGCTTTAGTAACCGTAATTTCAGTAGCAATAGTAAGAAGTAGGAGCATGAGTAGAAGTAGTAGCATTAGGATGCAAATATTGTCTTTTGGTTAGTTTAAGATCCCCCATAACAAGCCCCGTAATTTTCAACTTTAGACATAAAACTGTTCCGAAGAAATTGCTGATATGTCCTTTTGACAATCTGCATGCAGAGGGCGTGTTGTGGTTCAGTTCACCTTTCCTCCTAAAAATTCTCTGAAAATTTCATCTCCACACCCTTAGGCATGCTTTCACAGTAGTCAAACTAGTAGTATTAGCAGCACTAGTAGTAGTGTTAATAGTGATAGCACTAGTACTAGTAGCAGCAGTAGTTTTATAATATTGCCTTTTGGTCAGTTTTACATTCTTCTCAGCACATCCTGGAAGTTTCAACTTAATGAAATTAGCCATTGCTGTGATATCGTCTATATGTCCTTTTGATAACCTGTATTTTCATATACGTCTTGTAACTTTCACCTTAATGCTCTTAGCCTTACAAGTATTGCAGTAGAAGTAGTAGTTGGAGTAATATTAAAAGCAGTAGTAGAACTAGTAAACGTAGAAGTGGTAGTAGTATTAGTAGTAGCATGCGTATGTTACCTTTTGGTCGATTGATCTTCCCATTAAGCATTCTCCAAAAGTTCCAACTTAATACTCAAGTCAATTCTTGAGATACATTTTTTTGACCATCTGAATGAACTTAGTGTATTTTAATCTAGTTCAAATTTGCCCTCAAAATTCTCTCAAATTTTCTCTTTCATAGACTTGAATTAATAGCACTTGTATCACAGTAGTTGTTATGGTAGTAGGAGAAGTGGTAGCAGTATTAGTTTTTATTAGTAGCAGTAGTAGCATCAGAAGCAGCAGTATTGTTAACAGAAGTAGCATGTACATGTTGCATTTTGGTCGGTTGAACATCCCCCTCATGATACCCCGGAAATTTTACCTTGATACGGTAAGCCGTTCTAAGAATATTTCTGATAGGCCCTTTTGACGCCCTTTTCATCTTAGTACTTTAAGCCTTGCCATTTGCTGCAGCTGAAGTAAGAGTTGGAGTAGTGTAGTAGCAGTAGTAGTAGCAGTAGTAATAGTGCTAGTAAAAATAGTAGTGGTAGCAGTGTTAGTAGCGGCATGCACATATTACTTTTTGTCAATTGATCTTCCTCTTTAAGCACTCTCTTAAAGTTCCAACTGAATACCCAAATCCATTCTTGAGATACGCTCTTTTGACAATCTGTATGCACATAATGTATTTCGATTTAGTTGAAATTTTCCCTCATTGTTCTGTCAAGTTTTCATTTTCATTCGCGTAGCCTTAATTGTAATAGTATCTTAGTAGTAGTGGTAGTAGTAGGAACTGTAGTAGCAGTAATAGTGTTGCATGAGCAGTAGCAGTGACAGTAGAAGCAGCAGTATTAATAGCAGTAGTAGCAGGTACATGTTATCTTTTGGTCACCTGAACGTCCACACTCATTATGCCCCAGAAGTTTCCTATTGTTACGGTAAGCCGTTTCAAAATATTGCTAATACGCCCGTATCAGCAATCTGTACGCACAGAGTATGTTTCGATTTAGTTCAACTTTCCCATTGACGTTTCCTCAGATTCAGATGTTTATTTTAATGTTCTCAGCCTTGTTAGGACTCGCTACAGAAGCAGCAGTTGTAGTGGTAGTACTGGTACGTACTGGTAATACTGATAGTAGTACTGGTAGGAGTAATAGTACTGGTGGTTGTAGTAGTATTAGTAATAGTATTAGCGCGCAAATATTGCCTTTTTGGTCAATTGATTATCACACTTATCATTTCCTGAAAGTTCTTAGTAACATATCCTATATGTAAACAATGAAGGAATTGCCTAACTTAGAGCCCTTGCCTTGGTGGCTGTAGGGGATTTGACATCCCCTAAGGCATAATTACTGGACCTTTTAACAATGTTGAACAAAATAGCTGTCTAAAAATTTTTATCGGATATGTTTTTAAAAGGATGACGGGGGGCTAGCGACAGGGCTGGTTACCTTCCAGTCATTTTGACTCTTGAAAAGGACACTAGAATTTCGGACTTTTCCAATGAAATGAGCCCCATCCGAAGTTTACTCGATCAAACATTCCAAAAAACCTTATGTGCCCCAAGGGCATAACTTACATCCCTTGCTTCTGGGCTCTAGGGGTTCTGTCAACCCTGAAAGCATTGTTATATGTTTTTGGACTATATTTTAACAAAATAGCTATCTTACAATTTTAATTCGATGCGCTCCGGGAAAAAGAGGGCGTCGTGGCGGGGTGGGGGGGTAGTTGCTTACCATCACTTGTGACTATTAAAAGGGAGCTAGAACTTTCAATTTTCAATCAAATGAGCCTCATTCAAAGTTTATATGATCATCCCTTCCATAAAAAAAATTATATACCCCAGAGAATAACTTCCTTGTTCCCAGGCCCTAAGGATTTCTTCCAACCCTAAAGGCCTTGTTATATGATCTTTAGACTTTTTTGAATAAAATGGCTGTCTCATAATTTCTTTTGAATGCATTTGCCGAAAATTGGACATGGTGGGGAGGGGACTTTTTGCACTCCAATCATTCCTGAGTCTTAAAAAGGTCCCAGGAATTTCACATTTTCCAATGGAATAAAGCCCTCTCCAAAGAACATCTGAACACCCCTTCCATAAGAAACTTATATGTTAACAGTTGGCAACTAGTGTACCCTATAGCCAGGGGCGTCCCGAGGCTCATTTTATTTGGGGGGGGGGGGGGGGGGGATTTTCGTAAATTTTACCGAATCGCTACCTAATTTAAGCCGAATTTTTGGCAAAAATCAAGAATTTTGCTAAATTTTGGCCGATTTGGCAAAATTTCTGCCGAAATTAGGCGAAAATTTTACCGAATGCTAAAAAAGTAGGGGGGGGGGGGCGGAGCAACCCTCTCCCCCCTCCTTCTCGGGACGCCCCTGCCTATAGCCCTTGCCCTGAGGGTTGTGTTTTGGGAAATTCTAAGGATGGAGGGGGGAGGGGGCTGGTTCTGGTTGCCCTCCTTTCACTTTTGACTCTTATAAAGGGTATTAGAAATTTTAATTTCCAATTGAATGAGCCCCTTCTGTAGTTTCTACGAAAAATTCTATACTAAGTGACTTGGTCTGAAGATACAAAGAAATAAAAGAAATAATACATTCTTGCAGTGCTGCAGCGCAGCATATAAAAATTTGTGTCTTCATCTATTTCCCTTTTTCCAAAAAGAAAAGAAATAGCAAACTTGCGATTTCTCATTAAATAAAAAATGTAGAGAGTAGGTATTGGTACCAGAGGACATCTTGTAAATTATTCGAAGGTGGACTAAGCCGTGGTAACACACTTTTTACCAAATAATGGAAGATAAAATCTCAAGCAAGTCCAAAAAATTAAACTCAACTGATTTAGTTTAGTTTAGATTCATGTGAGAGAGTTGGGATGCGATTACGATGATAGTGACTATTATACTTTGAAAGAGTATTGAATAGGGAATTGAACAGTACATGTCTTTTTTACTATCTGCTTTCTGTTTTATAAGATAAATTTACTGGAAGGCAATTAAATATCTTCACTCCGTTTTAAAGAAAATTAGTAATAGAAAAGTTGGCAAAGATTTAAACAAAATCTGTATTTAGCGTTTAACCTAGAGATATATTCTGTTATTAAGAAGGGTCAATTGAACTGAAACTGAATATAAAAATCAATTTAAGATACTTTTTCTATCAAGAATAAAGAAACTAATTGGTTGTTACTGTTCATAGTCGAGAAAAAGACATTATGCACAAAGTTTTTATTATGTTTTCATCAGCGATTTCTTCGATTCTTTTTCATCATCGTTTTCTTCGATTCTTTTTTATCATCATTTTCTTATGTGCTACATATTAATATAATGCTTAGCGTTTCTTAGCGGGATTCCAAGTTCTTTGCAGCTTATTTTTAAATGCCAGTAAATGATTCACTGGTGTGTTTAAATAATTGGCAATGCTGCTTGTAAAATTTGAAAAAACTCAAGAATTATAACGTGGGTAATTCGCTATTGAATATAGCATGGCTCTTAAATTTTAGTAGACTCTATGTCAAACTCTTTATTCAGAGTCAAAACCATGTTTTAAGTGGTGGTAACTGATGTATGACTTCAAGCAGTTGCTTTTTCAGACAGACTTTCTTTAATAAGCTAGCCTATTCGAATAGGTGTTGATCTGGCCAAGGTCAGTAGTGGGCAAAGTGCAGCTCCAGAGCTGCATGTGGCTCTTTGATCCCTTAAGTTTGGCTCTGGAACCAATATCCACAGAAGATGAAATAATATTTCATTAAAAAAAATTAGTAAAAAAAATTGCATCTTATTTTGTCAAATTAAACTTCTTCTATAATTTTTGTTTAGCCTAAGTTAAAAGATTTTAGGAATAAATAAGATATTTTGAAAAGAATTAAGGTTATCATTGGCTTCAAAAATCATTAAAATTAGAACAATTACAATTTGCTCAAATATAAAACACAACAACATAGCCTATGGAAGATCTGAAATTGGTCTTGCCTTTATCAATGACAGTTCACAAGTCTTGTGACATAAATGATATAGCACAAATTAAACTTTTTGTAATATTCATGTCTCATTCAGGCCCCAAAGAACAACTTAGGTTATAGGATTATTATGGGATACCACCAGATGGCTAATTTGACAGTGTATATATAGCCTATATACAAATCTTTAAATTAGCCAACTGGCCACCAGTATTTTAAGCATAGGAGTCCATCTGGACATAAGGAAACATATTAAGAAGACAATTCTTACTCCATAATATGGAGAAAAATCCTAGTTAACACATTTTGCAGGGGGGGGGCCTTTATCTTCAATTTTTTTCTTGTTTTTCTAAGAAATTCATGAATTTCTTAGAACCTATATATTCACAGAATATATACCCCCACCCCCCTAATGTGCAAATATGTACCTAGAATTGCATTGTCAATCTAAATATAACATCCATTTGCATCTCAAATGAACTTTACTCCCATATTAGCCATGTGGTGGATGCCCAATTATTACAACTCATGGTCAGACACATGAGAAGATATAATAAGTACTATAATGAGTGTATAGATAAACACCATCTTCCCCTTGATAAAATTGTGTTGATTTGAACAGATGGGGGTTTGGGCTAGAGGTATGACCAGCATAAGAAAAAGGGTTTGTTGCTATTTTGAAAACAAATTAACCACAGGCTTCCTGTTTGTCATTCATCAAGAACTGCTTCATGCACAAACATTCCCAGAAGAAATTGATAAATTTATGGAATTTGTAGTTACAACTATCAACTAAATTTTAGCTAAAGCTCTTAATCTCAGCCAATTCAAAGATTTTTATTTGAAATAGAGAGTGAGTACACTGATATCTGCTTCATGAGAAGACGTTTATTAAGTTGTGACAATGCAAAAACATTTCACATCCCTTTTTCCAGAAATTTGTTCATTTCTCCTTGAGAAGGACATTCAAAATACAGAACTATCCAACAATTATTGGATCCAAAGCTCTTATGTCATGATATTTGTTATGCATCATCTGAATCAGCTTAATGGTAAACTACAAGGGAAAGAAAACTTAATTTTTTCCATGTTAAAAGAAGCAATAACATTTGAAAAGTATATCCATTTTTACTCAGAATATTGAAAGGGAAACATTGTTTAACTTTCTGAGCCTGCTGAAGCTTCACATAGAAAATAATTCCTCAACTCATAAACACAATTTTAAAATTATAATTTAAATATGACTGAAGCTTTTGTCAGTAGGTTTCAGAAATTTAAAAAACAGCAGAACAACTTTAGCATTTGTCAAAAATCCTCTTAATGCTGTGATAACTGAGTTTTGAATTTTTCTCCTTTTTTAAATTGACACTGGTTGCTTTAAAATTCAGCTGCTGGATTTAAAAAACAAGGAGATATAACACTCTAAATTTGAACATCTTTGTGTTGAATTGTAAATAGTGGAGAAGAAAAAAAACATGATCTTAGTTGAAAACACAAGTGGTCTGCTTTGAATGACCTGGAGAAGGAAGACACAAGCAGTTTTGTCAAGAGTAAACTGAGTAGTTGTCTTATTGATGAGAGCTTGGAATCATGCCAAAATTAAAAAACCTGACTGACTCAAACTTTACAAGGAAAGAAAGCACATTTTTTGCATTAATAAATAAATATTAAGTACAGAATCTAGTTTTATTTAGTGTACTACTTATTTAGTACAAAAAAAAGCTATAAAACAAGTAGATTTGGCTCCAAATTCTCAAAAAATTATTCTATTGTATGTATTTGGCTCTCTGGCTAGTAAGTTTGCCAGCCATGAGCTAGGTTAATGCCACACATAAATTTTAAGGGTTGATATGGGATCTGTTTCTGGTAAAATTCTAGTTTAGCTACTTTTTGCTATCTTGGAAAGGGGTTAGGTTTGAAAAACAAACTTTCAGAGATAGATAGGTCTACAGACTAAAGTATATCCTGGGAAGGTATTTTGAAGTACCTACCTCCACTCCTTCTCCCTTTAGAAGGGAGTTACCTTTGATGAGCTTTAAAATTTTTGTTTTATAAAAATGAAACCTTGCAAAGTTGATCTTCTGCTTAAATGAAGTACAACAAAATTGTTTTCAGCTTCACAGCTTTGCTTAATGTCAATTTATGAGGTTTCAGAAATCTGCAAATGCACTTCCCAAATTTAGAAAAAAATCAATTGATATGACTTAAAATTCTACTCAAAATAATCAAAATTACATTTTCAGAACTAAAACAGGAGACAGAGAAACTTATAATTGAAAATTCAGGTAAAACATTGTTTTGTCTGAAATCCAATAGTTATAATATAAAAGGTATATATAATTTGCCTACTGTCAAGTAGGCAAATTTCTAGGACTTTGAAATCAGAAGAGCATTAACATAGAAGCTGGCAATACCTTCTGAGAGTATGTTTTGAGCACTGAATTTATTACTGAAAGGTTCATTTTCCTAACCTAATGCCTTTTCAATGTAATAAAAAGTAGCTAAACTAGAATTTTGCCCTGATTCTTTGGATCTCATTCATCTAGCTCTATTACTATTGTTTGATAAAATCCAAGGAATTTGCTTATGCAGAAAGCAATTGTTTGCAAAGTTGAAGCCAATTTTTCTAAATCAAGTGAAAATGTACTATTTAATACTATAAAAGTAGGCCTACTTAAAAGGTACTTTGTAGTACTATAAAGGTAAATATGTAGTAAAAAGCACCAGTGTTTTTGTTGATGCTTGAAATTATGCAGGTTTATTTTAGTTTTGACAAGAATTTGGAAGAAACTAAATTTAAGCTAGGGGGGGGGGCAAACCAAGGTCTGGCAGGGATACTCCCCCCCCCTGTCCCATAGCAAATTATACCCCTGATGTAGTGGTTGGAATATGTCCCAAAGAATTCACTTTTACAAGTGTTGTTTTTATCATTCTTGGTTTAAAAAAATGTTATGCTTTATTTAACCCTTGTTTTGCTAAATTGTTTTGAATTTCTATGTTTTTCTTTTTTTATATTTCTTTTCATATTGTCTGGCTCATTTAACCAAAAAATATAAAGAATTATCTGGTGTTCCTACAAAACGACTATTTAAAAGCAGCAATATATTTAAAAGATTTCACCTCTAACCTAAAGAAAGAGCATTTGATGGTACTTTCATGTGATTCAAATTCAAATTCTTAACAGAATCTTGTTTCTTATTTAATTTTTTTTTAGTTTATAAAAAAAAAACTATTTCAAATATATGGCTATTCTAGCTGCTTAAATATAATTAGATCTTGAAACCTTGGCTTTTAAACCACTTGCCATATTTTACCATGTTTTACCTAGTCATTTTACCATATTTTACCTAGTCATTTTTCCATTTACCATTTTACCATATGGTAAATATGGTAAAATGGTATTTAGTCATTTACCATTTTACCATATTTTACCTAGTCATTTTACCATATTTTATCCAGTCATTTTTCAGGTTCATATGATTGCTTCAACTTGACAATTCCAGATATACCAAGTAACAAGGTGGTGCTTAAGTTTTCATTGTCCACTCCAAACAATCCTGAACCTATAACTGGAAAAAAAACAAGTAAGTAATTTCCAATATGACATAGATAATTTCAGAGACCACACTGCCTTCCATGACAATAAATAAAAGTTCAAATAGGGATAAAATCCTTTTAATAGACAGGGATAAATTTCACAAACAGTGATAAAATTTCACAAAAAATAATAGATATTTTGGTCCATCAGTAGTAAAATTACTGATGATGGTCACTGCAAATGTGACCAAAATACCTAGTATTTTTGTGGAATTTATCACTGTTTGTGAAATTTATCACTGTCTATTAAAAGGATTTTATCCCTATTTGAATTTTTATTTATTGTAATATCCAATAATAGTTAAAACAGATAATATTTAAGAATTTTGTCCTTTACACTGGCATATTAGAATATTGTGCCATACATAAATCCCCTATAAATGCTGTGAGATTCAAGGAATTTGCTTTGAAAGAGAGTTGAAGCACAATTTCTTTGAAATTTTTAAATTTACTGCATTGAATAATCCTATGTACTTAAATATATTCTTCTCTGTCCCCTTAGAAATCATTTGACAGATAAGCTTTATTTGACAAAAATCAAAGTGCCCAAAACTCATATAGGCTAGTGCAATGATTTTTTTCTGAATATGTGTGTTGTCCTTTCATAGTTGTTTTTTTTTGTATAGTTTGCTTTGTTTTCATTGTCCTTAATTAAAAAAGCATATTGTTTGGGAGTTGTATCTTCTGTGGATGTTGTTCATTTTTTGCTGCTTTTCTTTGGGGCTACCCCATCATCCTTTCCCCCCTAATTTCAGCACAATAATACTATCCCCACAAGAATTCCCTTTCTATGTAGGATTATCTGCCCTATAATATTTTTTCAGCCCCTACTCGTCATATTCATCCCCTCCCTTTTTTTGCCCATCTGTTGCCTTACCTCAAGATATGACAGCATATATCTCCCCTGTCTAACAGAAAAGGATCCATTATAATTAGTTTTCCTATTTTGGTTTTCCTTTGGTTCCTTGTTTATTGTATTTTACTCTTTTTTCTTAATTCTGGCTTTTCCTGTTGATCTTTCTTACTTTTTTTTACATAATTTGTTTTTTTCTGTGTATTTTGTATAGAATTTTGTATTGATCTCTTCACATTGCCTTATTTGTATGTGTTACCTGTTTCTTATCAAGGACTTGTGATTGTAATATTTAATTTCAATAAAAAATTATCTTGCACATTTATTAAAAAATCGAAATAGGAGGCAAGGTTTTTTTTGTATATTTTCCACTTTCAAGGGGTGGACTATTCTGGTGTTTAGTATAATTTTTTCAATTATATTTTCTTTTATATCTATACAATTTGTTTTATTAGATTTATTAGTCATATTTTAATATTTTATTTTTTTGGTACACCAGTAATTATAAGAAAAAAAAAACAGAATGTAGAATTTTTTTTTCTGTTTTTCTTGTTTTTCTTGGTTTTCTCTTTCATTTCTTATTTATGGATGTCATGGGTTTCTTTCTGGCAAATCAGCTTACAAGTATTTCAAATTGTAAGCTGTATCTATTTAACTTGAAACTTAATCTATTTGACTTGACTCGAAATAGGCTTGAAACTTAAATAAAAAAAAAAGAGTCTAATTTTGTATGCTTGTGAGATAGGAAATTTTACCCACAGAGGATTCAAAAAGAAACCTCCTTCAAGAGGCTCTTTCATCAGAGGATTTCAGGAAGGTTCCAAAGAATTATTCTAAGAGGATTTCAAAAACATTCCATAGAAGGTGCTTTCAAGAGGCTGATGCTTAAGAGGATTCCAGGAAGATTCCAAAGAAGTTCCTTCTATTGGGCTCATTCTAAAGAGATTACAGGAAGATTCCCAATAGGTTACTTCTAAAACTGTTAAACGCAACAATAAGAGTTTGTAATGATGCTCACTGATAATTGTAGTATACAGTTATCACCATGGGTGTTGCTTACTAACCAAAATGTTCGGGGGGGGGGGAGTGAGTGATTGATTTTGCCAACTGGCTGATCATTTATACGAATGTTTCACCATTAATTAACATTTTGTGTTCATTTCTAATATGAAACTTGGGATCGCAATTCAGCCCAAAGAATTATTCAGTCTGAGGAAGAATAGTTGCTGCTTCGTTTTTTTTTTTTTTTTTTTTTTTACATAAGCAGCGTTTGAACAACGTCATAATGACTAGTGAAGTCCTAGTAAAGAATATTAGGAGAAAAGTAATAATATGATTTTATTTATACAAAAAGATCTCAGAAATGACAAATTGTCAAATTTAAATTAAAATACACAGATTAAAAAGAAGTAAAAGAAAAAAAAAGAAACTACAAAACTATATATCTTCACTTAAAAATTCAAATGTCTTGGTTTGGAAGATAGCCAGCCTTATAGTAATTCGTTTGAATTTCAGCTCGTCCGTAACGTCAGTCTCGCAGCACGTCATGGCAAGGCTAATCCAAACGGTCATCGTCCATCGTTGTGCATAAACGTGTCATGAACAGTTTCAGTTTGTTAAAAAACTTCTTTCTACTGTGCGCCAAAGTTGGTGGTGCTGTCGCCAACCCACTGGTAAACTGACCAGAGAATCGAGAATATCAATTTGGCAGCGTTAATTTCACGGAATAGTCCCTCAAAGATGGTGCGACTTATGACTTAATTGCTTTCAACCTCAGTCCTGGCCAAAAGTGCTTAATAGACTTTAGCTCTAACTTTTAGTTCCACATGATATAAGGCTTTTCAGGAAACATTTTCACGAGTTAAGAAAGGCTTTCATAGCTGTCATCCATTTTGCCCAGTAAAACTTTGGTATGCTGGCCCCGGGAAAGATGAGTTGTCCTAGATTGCATCATCCAAGCCATTCACTAGCTAGGGCTCTAAGGACACCGCAGAGCTCCTTAGCATAGAACGATTCCCAGGCATCCAGTGGTTGGCTCCAGAATTAGCAATTGCCTCTGAATAACGAGCAGTTTGGTGTCTAGGATGGGTTTAAGCTGGAACTCGTCATGGCTATTGAACCAAATTTTCTGCTACTCCTTTGACTGCCTCAATTTGCCTCCCTATCTGCTCCGGGTCTTCAAGGAGAGAATATTAAATATCACGTGTCACCCTAAGTTTTTTGTAGTATTCATCACATCGAGGTGTTCAGCCAGCAACTTTTCCGCAAGAACCTTTGTCATGAACCTTTGTCATGTTCAAGAACCTTTGAAAATGACTTGGCGCATGAACATAAGCGTCAGAATAAAATCAAAGCAGGTTATGCGACGGTGAAGAACTTTGGCTTTGTCTTTTATTATTTGTGCTTATTTTGTACTTTTAGCTGTTCGAGAACTTCCACAGTGGTGTCTAAGCTGGGTCTGTTATGCTGTCAAACTCTCCAACGTGGACATCCATCTTGTCATTGACAAATATTTTTAGTTTCAGTACTGATTCAGTCCTCTCCAGTGCTCGTTTGTGAGCAATAACTCTTTTCATTTCCACCATAAAAACACGTATAGTTCTTGTAAGATCTCAAGCATTTTCTGAACGATGGGACTGTTGCTGCATGCGTGTTCACGATAAGGTTCTCTCATGAGCCATGCATCGAATATAGCGTACTTGTCTTCCAAATTGGTTGATATGTGTTCCTGGACACCCTGTTGGACACCAGACATATTTCTTGCATAATTATATCTCTGAAACATGAAGTGCCTCTCTGCTTACGCCTTCCTTTTCTAAAAAACTTCTAGAATCTTGTCGGCATTTTGTTTACCTTTTTTGATTCAACTGGTACCATGGCTAAAAGTCTCCTAGATGATGCCATCGCAGTCAACGTACCTGTCACAAATCACAAGTCTTTCTTTGTGCGCACAGTCTGGAGTGGTATCTGCGATAATTGAATATGCAACCGCTATTGCTCACATCAGTTACAATGTGCGCCTGATTTTGTTTCCCAATACCTCAATGAATTGGTTTTGCGGAACACCACTAAGGTAGTTCACCGTATTCCTTTTCATCGTTCTTTCGGTGCAACCAGTTGGGGAAATGTGGACCGCAGCGAGCAACGAGGCTAACAATTTGACGAAAATTCTTATCGCTGTCATCAGCCGCACCACGAAGAGCTGTCTCTTGTTTTCCTTGTGTTTTTAGTATATCCATAAGAACCTTGACAACTCGTCGTTTTTTTTCAATTAATTCTTTTTCTTGCTGTCTTTTCAAGGCCGTATTCATTTCATCCAGCATTTTTTTTCAATGCCCGTGCTCGAGTTTGCTATAATTTGCCGTATCGATTACTGCTGACTGATGATCAACGCTTTCAAAATGTTCTTTCACCTAACCAGGGTTCTCCGCCTCTCAGCTCATCATCTGTGTTCCAGGAACATTTTTAACCCACCGCATCTTCTGTTTTTTCATGTTTTGGCCCGATAGGAAACAGAACGCATACAAAGCAGTGCACATGGTCCTTTCTGACGTTTTACTCAAGGTACCTGTATTTTTTTTTACCAACCAGCGTTCATTCTGTTTTGGTCTTTGTTACTCGTCGATGTTTTTTTCTGGTCCAGAAAGGTGGCAAGATACGGCTGGTTAGGACCTTTGTTAACCAAATAACGTTTCTGATGGTCCTTGAGTGGGAATGGTCGCTGTCTAAGGTCGTGATCGACACGACAGTCAAGAGAAAGGTTCTCAATAATTATGCTCTTTTGTGTTTCAGCTTTGAGTATAGCTGCTGACAAAACTTCAAGTTGTCTTAGGTTTTCACCTAAACTTTCACACATACTGCTTATATCAATACTAGAGTTTTTCTATTGTTCCTAGTTTTGCAACTTAAACTAGTTTGAGTGAAGCTGTGCATCATAGGTCTTTCTTGTTTTGTTTGTTCATTAGTTTTAGAAACTAAGATACAGTGAAGAATTGGAACTGGAATCCTTGAGTAAACTAATTAGAGCCAGACTTCGGACTTATGTTATATTTAGGCTGAACGAGCAAAGCTATTTATAAAACAAATTCTACACAATAGGCTTTATTATGTTTCATGTTCTTCATTTAACCGAATGAAAAATTGTGGCGCCATCCGTAAAATCAGGGCATATGTTGGTAAAACCGTTGTATTGCCAATACGGTTTTATACAGCAACCGTTGTGTAAAACCGTTCTGTTGCCAGGTTGATATTCTCTTGAAGTAAAAAATTCCTATTTGTATTCTTCCAAGATAATCTAGTATGATGTATAGTTGCCAAGTTATCTTGGTAGGGAGGTTGAATGATTACAGTGAAAGTTGGCTGCAGGTAAAAATGCGAAAAATCATAAAAATAATGAGCTTTGGTAGCCAAAAGCTAAGATAAGATTTATTACTGGAAAATGGCTATCACGAGCCAGAATGAGCCGAATTCGCACTTTTGCGCCAATAAACAAAAAAGAACCAAAACAAACAACAATCAAAAAATTATAAAAGGGTCAATGACAAATACGTAATAATGTCAAAACAACTAAAAACTCATAAATTTAAAGGGTCAATGGCGAATCAGTAAAATGTAAAAACAGAGAAAACTCGTAAAATTAAAAAAAGGTAGTAAAATAATTAAAACAAAAGAATTTAGTTATGCGACTAAATTGCTTTTAGTTGCAAAGCTAGTTCACGTCTCTTGCCCTGCTTACCAAGCCTGCTTTTTTTCAGTTGCTAGATTTAACAAAAATATTGAACTTTTGTATTTATTTAAATTTGTTGCAGGGTTATTTTTAAAGAAATTTTGATTTATCAGATAATTATAATGATAGATAAGCAGTGAGTAATATTTGACTAAAAGCAGGTTAATTTTAAGCAAAGCAAGAAGCATGGTTATTTTTCTGCCACAATGCATGACATTTGATGTAAAGACAATAAGAATCCGAGTTCACTTCACAACTATCAAACGGGAATTTTTTGGTACTTGTCTATTATATAAACCACACTCGAGAAGTAAAGTTTGGTGAATGCTAATGAAATAAAACAAAATATAAAGAAAATACAATGCTTTAGTAGCAAAATTATGAAAACTACCACAAAGAATTATGGAAGGGGGGCCGCCCAGAGCGCGTAACCTAAAATAACCTAACCTAATCTAACCAAAATACCAACTAAATATTTAATTTAAAAAAGCTATAATGTGGTTTCTCAACGAGCTGAAAGTTATTGTTTGGTATAGACAGCGTGAAAAACCGGGTATACGCAATACAAGTTCTCGATGTGTTTCATATTTTAGACAAGTACCATTTTTCTATCCCTGAGCTTGGAATCAACTGATTTGTCAACAAACAGATTATGTTTTTGAGACTCCTCCTACTTATCCTTAATTTTATCAACCTCTATGAGTCTCTGATTTCTGTCAACAGACCATTTATGAGAAAGATTGAGGGTTCTTGAAAAAACGAGGTTTCCCGAAGTTTTGGCCTATCTAGACCGATTTTTAACACTGGAAAATGATAGTATAGTAATTTTTAGAAAAAACATAGTTTCATTTTTCAGAAAAAAATTAAAGATAAATAAATAGGCCTACTTATGCATTTAAGGTTCGCTTCGCAATATAATTATTTAATAATATGAATCGTTTAATAATAAGTATATTAAAGTAATTAAAGTAAACTTGCTATTTTCAATGTTGATAAGTTGTGTGGTGATATAGGATTGATATAAACTTTGTTTAATAAAGAATTTTTATTTAGCGCAGCAAGGGTTTCATAAGCTTATTTTCCAATAATTGAAAAGTTAATTGAGGTGCAATTTATCTATTTAAATTAGTGAATTGCAAAATTAGTTTGTCAGTGTTAACTTCATTTTTCTTCGATCACCCAGAGGGTTTCTTTGAACGTCTACATTGTCTGATATACCAAGAAAAAATATGGAAAGCTTCATAACGTTATTAAATACAAATTCTGATTGATCAGGAATAGGTGATCAGATATTTGAAATTTACCACACAAATTTGTCTTGATAAGTTTTTAAAGCAGTAAAATTATTTTTCTAATAAAATTTGCCTATTTCAATCAAAATTTACTATTTCTGTTTACTATACTATTATATTACAAAATTATAAAAAGATTCAAAATTTACTATTTTAGTAAAATTTACAATAGCCGTCGTGCACAAACTTCTAACTATGGAAAAATTTTTTTGTTGCTAATTCATCTCTGGCATAAAGAGCTAGTACAATTACATACATTATTTCTTGATTATTGAAGAAAAACGCAAAAGAGCTGCTGGATATTATTGAATTTTTATTTTTAAGATTGCTGTCAAAAGAAGGGAAAAACTTTGACGCTAGTCCAAACCGACAAAGCCATGGTACAAACCAGGCCAAACTGTAAAGTTCAGAGTTCTATCACTTGATTATCACCTAAAGCCTATTTACGAAGAGGTAAGTTACTAACTTAAAGTTAGCGGCTTCATTATTAACTGCTCCTTAATTTTGTCCGATGTGTGGAAGTATGGATGAGAGTTTGGGTCATATGATGTATGAGTGTGTAGAATTGAGTGAGTTGAGAGATGAAGTATATATAAAGTGTGAGTCTGATAAGAAATGGCTGGTGAATTCAATAGAGATGGTTGTTCTGCAAGTATTCAAAATTAGGACGATTTCTCAGGTTGGCAATGGAGTAGAGAAGTCAATTTTGTGATTTATGTCACTCTTTGTTTTGTGATTGTAATTTGGCTTTGTGTTATGTGATGGTTCTGTTATGTTTATGTAATAACAGTCATTTAAAAGTGAATTCCCTTTTCGTTTTGTATTGTCATTGCCCTAGGGCAATAGGCTCTAGGGCTTTTAGTGTAATAAAACTTACTTACTTACTTACTTTTACTGTTACTGACAAAACTACCAGTTGACAATCTTGCAAGTAACATCTACCCATTATTTTTAAACGCTGAAATTTTCTGGGGGGGGAGGGATTGAGGGTCTGAGGAGCAAAAAAAACAAGAATCGGTCAATTATGTTGAGGAGG
Source organism: Artemia sinica (assembly GCA_027921565.1). Lineage (NCBI taxonomy): Eukaryota > Metazoa > Arthropoda > Branchiopoda > Anostraca > Artemiidae > Artemia > Artemia sinica. The sequence goes on from CM051261.1 coordinate 11,639,741, forward strand.
ATGTGGAAAATTATAAGAATATTGAAAGAAAAATGTGTTTTTTTGAAATGAGGAGGGGAATAAAGGACCAAATACCTCTCCTTCCTGTTTACGTATCTGCAGAGATTTGCGACTTTCTATCCAAGGAAGAAAAATCATTGACTCTACAGTATGTCTTGGTCTTGGTATGTTTATGCAATTACAGCTATTTAAAAGGAAATTTACTTTTCGTTTTGTAATGTCATGGCCCTAGGGCTTTTAGTATAATAAAACTTATTTACTTACTTACTTAATATTAGTGTTACCGCAGAAACTACCAGTTAGTAATCTTGCAACTAAAATATGCCCATTATTTTTAATTGCTAAAAATTTCCGGGAGGAGGGAGTGGGGGTCCGAGGAGTAAAAAAACAAGAATCAGTCAATTGCATGGAGGATCTGAAAAATTATAAGAATATTGAATGAAAATGTTTTTTTTTTTTTTTTAATGAGGATGGAATAAAAGACCGAATACCCGACCGCCCTGTTTACGTGTCTGTACGGAATTGTGACTTTCTAGCCAAAAGAAGAAAAATCATTGATTCTACAGTAGGTCTTGGTCTTGAATATGACCAAAAAAAAATTATTATTAAATAAAACACTAATATGAGATAGTAGATGATTCATAATAACAGGGTACAGCAATAAAAACTAATTATTAGACTTTGACAAAACCTTGACCTAAATGTTTTATCAATTTTTTTTTTAAGCAAAAAGTAGTTTTGTTTGGGGTGCACCATCTTAAGCGATTAGAAAAATCGATCGGGTCGAGTCAAAGTTTCTACGAGACAAATAGAGTATGCGCTTATCTGTCCTTTTGCGTCAAAAGGACAGAGGTGTCAAAGTTGTTTTGACAAAAGGTGTCTTAAAACAAGCCTTCGCAAATGCCTTTTAGTGATTACCTTTTGACAAATTTTGAGTTTTATTGGTTGAAACTATTTGACAAGATTTTGTAATAAAGCGTATAGCAGTCCAATTTTGGACATGACAACTGTGGTATGTACTTCTTAGTTCTTCTGGGTCAAAATAAGAGTATTTAAAACAAACCTCGGCATATTCCTTTCAATGATATCTTTTAATGCAAATTTGAGTTTTATCAAGGTTGCACAACTTGAAGTAATTTTGAAAAGAGTGTTTAGCAACATGGGTGCCCATTAGAGGGGGTGCCAGACCCCCCCCCCCCCCCACCCCCTGCTGAATGACGCTGATTTATTTTTATATTGCTGTTTTGAGATTTCTATTTTCAAACATTGGAAGTGCTGATTAGACCAGGTAAGCCCCCCCCCCCTTAAAATTCAGCTTATGGGTGCCCATTTATAACTGTGTAACTGATGCCTGTAGTTTGTACTTCCCAGTCCTGCTGGGTCAAAATATTGTGTCTCAAAAACAAACCATGGTATATCCCTTTTAGTGATGTATTTTAAGGGGAAAGTAGCGTTTTATTTGGGCTACAGTATTTGATGTGATTAGAAAATTGTGTATAGGAGATAGAGGTGTGCTGTACTTGACGATTGTGCATAGTTTGTGTGTATAGGAGATATAGGAAATTGTGTATAGGAGATAGAGGTGTGTACATGACGATTGTTATAGTTTGCCTGTATAGGAGATATAGGAAATTGTGTATAGGAGATAGAGGTGTGTACATGACGATTGTGTATAGTTTGTCTGTATAAGAGATATAGGAAATTGTGTATAGGAGATGATAGAGGTGTGTACATGACGATTGTGTATAGTTTGTCTGTATAGGAGATATAGGAAATTGTGTATAGGAGATAGAGGTGTGTACATGACGATTGTGTATAGTTTGTCTGTATAAGAGATATAGGAAATTGTGTATAGAAGGTAGAGATGTGTACGTGACGATTGTCTATAGTATAGTTATACACACCATTGTGTATAGTTTCAGTCCTACAGTGTCAAAATACGGTATTGTAAAATTACTTTGTCTCTTTTTCAATTTAGTCATTATTGATTATTTTATTGTTTGATTATTACAACGATGATTAAGTTATCATTTGACAAAAAAATTTGATTAAACTAATTTTTCTTCTAGATATGTAAGTTCAAACTTCAGCTTTGAAATCAGAATTTGTACATAGTTTGTTATTTATTGATTTTTAAAGGTCAATGCACCATAGAAAGGTGCAAAATCTTTTTTTCATAAAGAAAGATTTAATGGAAATGGGAACTTCGTGGGAGGGTGTAAAAAGGGAGGCTTTGAATAGATCGGGATGGAGGAGGAGCGTGCGTAGCTGTGTTGGCCTCAGGTGGCTTGGTGCTGCGGTGAGTTGTTACTAGTAGTAGCAATGCACCGTAGATTATCTTTGTTTAACATCAAGACCGTTTACTGCTGTATCTATTATTGTTATGTTGTTATGTATTTTTAAAGTAAGTTCAGATAAAAATGTTCATAAAATATTTTTGAAAAAGGTTTTTAAAAGCTTTACCCAAGGATTAGAAGATGCTTCTCAATCTAAACTGTGAAGTTACTTTTACCTGTAATTTTCAAAAAAATATAGCGTCAACAATGCACATACTTCGACAATTTTTGAAATTGAAAAACGGGATGTCATCTTGGAGCTGGGAAGGGGGGGGATTCATGTGCTATTATTATTTTAAAACCAAACTACTACTATTAACAACTCACCACAGTACCAAGTCGCCTGAGGCCAACACAGCTACGCACGCTCCTCCTCCATCTCGATCTATTCAAGGGCTCCCTCTTTACAGCCTCGCACGAAGTTCATATTTCCTTTAAATTTTTTCTTTATGGCATCCTCCCACCAATGTACTATAGTTTGATGAAACTGTAATTGAAGGTGCCATTAAAGAAAATGTACATGTTCCGTAGAGTCAAATTTTATTAAAACTTAAAAAATAAATCATTTCAGTTTTATTACGAAAATGCTGATCAAATATCCTATAGTCATATTACTAAACCATGTATGCAAGAGGAAGCTCTTAGAGATTCATTGAACCTTGTGTTGGATTTTTGGGGAAAAAACTTTGAAATTGTTATTTAATGATATTTATTTTATGTTCTTCTTATGATGGGCATTGTATACATAACAGAAATATTAAGTTTTTGATTTGGCCTTGTTCTATTTTCTTCCTAAAAATTCACGTTTTAGAAAGCTTTTTTCTTCTCTATGGTATTCTTTCTTATTCTTTTTTAATTGTTTTTTCTCCTTCTCTGCATTTTTTTTATTTCGTTTTCTTCTCTAAAAATATTTCTAGACAATTAAGGTTTATGTTCCCTGTACATTTTTGGGATGTTGTATTTCTTCTCTCCTACGATTTTGACATAGCAGCTGAAGAAAACAATTTTTCTATGATCCCACAGAAAAGATTTAGTTCTATCCATCTACTAAATTACATTTTTGAAATTTTGGGTATATTGTTTTCAAATTGAAAATATGTTGAAAATTGATTAAAGAGTTTGAAAATGGACATCCCCCCCCCCTTTTTAAAGTAATTTTATCTTCCTCTTCTGGAAAAAAAGTCTAAGTAATATTATAATTCTTTATTGAAAGAAGTATCTTTTCCTTTTGGTGCGAGTTAAATCTGCAGGCTTTTTATAAAATCGCTTATTGTAAAGAGAACATATAACTTAATGCTAATGACGACTGAAAATCAAAATTACTTTTAATAAATATTAATTTAGATATTTCTAAAGTTATTCCGTATAGGCTATTTATTCTCAGAATTTTTTTTTTCTACAAGGGAAGGTTTGTTGAATGATAAGTAAAAATCTTAAGTGTTATAGAAAACTTGAAACCAATTTAAGCTTGCACCACTTTCATAAGGCTATTTTCCATAGACTATCATGAAATTTAGTTACAGTTTGGATCCAAAGCAGAGTTTATGTTGAATTTTGGAGTCCAAGGAACTTTAAGGATTTGCTCTCACGAGTTTGTATCCTGGTGGACAGAAGAGTTTGAGTTTTAGGCAAGATTTGAAGATATTAAAAGCAGCTGAAAATATATATTTTTGGTCTGTTCTCATTTCTCTGATGACGGGAGAATCTGATAGGGACCTGGCGAAACGGTTGGAATTTTAAGTTACCAGAAACGTAAGGCCTTAGCTCCCAGGCGTTTTAAAGCTTTCATCAAGCTTTGATCTCATCAAGTCTGGGTAGCTCGGATTTTGTCAGGGTGTGATTAAAGTTTTCATTCGGGCCGGAAAGTATAACCTGGACACAGAGGGCAGGGGGGAGATTCTCGCTTAATATGGGTCCAAAGAACAGAAAAGACCTTTCCCTAAAATACTGGAAGATGATGATCAATTGCCCTCCATATGAACCCCTACTTCTCTGAGCCTGTTCTAAGAGTTGGAGCTATGTGTATATATGTTTGGAAGATAATAGCATAATTTCGTTGAACTAGAATGTTTAGAGATTGCTCTATTGACGCCGATGCTTGTTTTTATTTGCTCTCAGGCCAAAGGGTAAATTTTCGCAGTTCATATTATTGACTTACAAATAAAGTAAACATACCACTCGATGCCTTTTCTGTGCTCTTTCCAAATATAATAATCATTTTGTCGGAAATAGAATTTTACCCCCACCGCTATATATACCAGTTCAGTGTATATATTTGCACATTGGGGTTCGGGGTAAAGTTTATCAGACCAAAATGAAAACCAAAGAAGTAAAAACTAATGTTTCTCCAGAGAAGTAGGTGTAAGCCTAGTAGTTTGTAGATCAAATGATATGTCGTTGTATGGTACTCTGCAAATCTGAATTAAAAATTCAACACCGCGAGAAGGAAAAAAATATGTATAAAGCGGGCCAAACTATCACAAAAAACTTCTTTTTGGGGGACTTTTTTTATATATTAGACCTATTTTCCAAATTAATTTGTATAATATAGTAGTATTCATTTTTTATATTTTTAGTTCAAACGGATCTCTATTCAAGATCCTGCTGGTACAGTTGTGGAATTATGGAAAAACCTGGTTCCAGAAGAGGGAATGCTCCAACTGGAACTACAGCTGTCAGATGAACCAATTCAGGTAGGATCATTAAACTTACTTCTCCTTTTTGTTTGGATTAGTTAAAAAAAACTTTTTCCACAAAATAAGTTTTTCAAACAAAAGTAAAGAACTCTATTAAACCAAAAATGAGCAAAAATAAAATCAAATAATCTACCAAGCGTGAAACAACCACAAATCACTATTGATAAATAAACGAAACCCGAAACGAACAGAAATTACAATAAACAACCGGGTCAAACTCAAAACGAGCAGAAATTAACATGAGTAGGGCTCAAAACCCCTATGCCTTCCCAAGGCCAGAACATAATTTGCACTACAATTTCAACACTTCTACTACGGAAATCAGTTACGCTGAACAAAATGGCTATCTCAAAATTTTGATTGGATGTGTTTGGGGAAATGGTGGGTGTGGAAGGGGTGTTAGTTGCCTTCCAATCACTTTCGACTATTAAAAAGGGCAAAAGCCACTCCAATTTCGAATTGAATGAGCTATTTTTGAAGTTTCTACGACAACTTCTTCGATACGAAGTGCCTTGGTCTAAAGCAAAAAAAATAATATATTGTGCCAACATCGTTCTTTACTTAGGCAGCGCGATTGCGATGCATATGATTATCATGGAGCTGCTTTCGCATAATTAAACCCCTGGAATCACTTCCCAGGGCCTTATGCTGGCCTGCTGTTGCTGATATCTAACTCAGGATCTGGGCAGTGTGTAATCCCGCTGCGCAACGGCAGAAACTAATAAAAACAAAATTGAACAAAAAGAGGATAGAGCTCACAATCAATGGTTGTCAAGGCAATGATCGGCATGAGAATGATCTCCCTGCAAAGCTCAATGGTCGGGAATGTAGGATTGTAATCAAATTGTACGATTTAACCGTGAATAATGGAAAGAAAAATGAAGTTGGAAGAATATTAAAATTTTCTTTAACAAATATCGATTGTTTATGTCTTAGCCATAAAGCTTGTCTTTGGTCACATGCAATAAACACGAATATAGTATAATCAGATGAATGGGCCGCCGAGGAATGCCCCTCCCTCTGTGGAATGCCGCTGAGGAATGCCGTTAGGAAGACAAAATGAAAAAAGAAAACTTAACGAAGAACAAAAACTGCACTTTTATTGTAGTGTTTATTTTTTAGATTTATCTAAAAATTTATTTCATCCAGAAGACTTTTATTTCTGTTTTTTACTCATTAATTAATTTCGTCCACTGAGGATGGTTCAGCATAGGTCTTGACTGAAATGTTCACACATTATTCTTCTTTTTGTCTCCATTTTGATATGGCTATTTTGTTCAACGTAGTTGAAAGGTCAGGAAATTATGTCTTTGAGGATAACAAATCCCCCCAGTGCCTCAGGGCAAGGGTTGTAAGTTATGCCCTGGGGGCATATAAAGTTTTTATAGAAAGCATGGTCATGTAAACCTCGAAGGGGCTCATTGGATTCGTAATGAGACGCTGGGATTACCGTCATTTTTTTTTGTTACAATTTTTCTATATTTTTCACGCCTATCCAGTTTGGTCTTAGAAATCATTTACATCCAGGAGGGGACGATGGAAATTCAAATAACTAGTTTTCTTAAGAAACAGCCCTGTGCATTTCTGTCATGTATGTACTGACAGAAAGATGTCAGATGTTTTTTGACATGAAATGTCAAAAAAACTAGTATCGATAATGTCGAATACCAATTTGGGGAGTAAAATATCGCTTTGTACCGTTTTTCTGTTTTATTCTCTGATAGTGAAATTGTTTGTACTAGCAAAAGAGGGGACGGAATCGATTTTTAAGTCTGATTTTCCAATGGTTTCTAACGGTAATGGAGAGTGCTGTTCCAGGGTCTGGAGTTTCTAAGGTCGCTTTCAGGGATAGTGGCCTAGCCAATAAAAGATATCTTCCGTTGATTCCGTTGATTGAATAAAAGTTTGCTTTTTTAGGCTGTCTTCGTTTTCGTATGTGTGTTTATATTAGAGGGGGGGGGGTAGCTTTTCTTTACAATTCCCTTTTTTGACGTTAAAATAAGTCTAAAATATCCTGCTGTTCTTCATTTTCTTATTTTATCGTGTTAGCCAATTCGGTTTAAACATTTATTCTGTTGATTTTACGAGTTCTTCTAAGTTTTCAAATTCATAGAATAAGTGGCTAAATTTAAATAACGATTTTGTAGAGCATATTGTTAAATACCATACTAGTTATTAGCTAAAGTTAAAATGTTAATAATAAACCTTGGCAAATAATGGATGCAAATAATAATTTTTTTTATTTAGTACCTACATGTTTCAACAAAATCTAACAAAACCCGTGTGTGTTCTTACAAATATTTTAAGTAAGAGAGTATTGACTTTATAAGAAAAGGAGGCAAATTTGGCAATCTTGTGACTAATTATTAAAATATATTTTCAAAATAAAGTTAAAAAAAAAAGATATCTGAAGATGATAAGAAATAAAGTCAAATCGTAAGTAAAAAACAAACTGAAATCACTAAAGGCCAAAGTGTCCTTTGTGCTTCACTGAAAACACTTCAATATTTCGAGTAGTATGTTTTTGTTTGTCATAACATAAAAAAAGAAAAGAACATCAGGCATATAATATTAGTGAAAAGAATTAATGAAAATAGACGGACTGTTTAAAGCATAATGATATTCATCAGAGGCAACGCTATAGCGTTGCCTATAGTAAAGGCAATACGGCTCCAATGTTTTACTATTTATTTCTTATTATTTTTTTTCCCAGAGGCGATTTTGTGTTCGTTTCAAGCTTGATTTGCCTATTCAATTAAGTTTCACCCGTTTTAAGATTTATTTATTCATTTACATGATTATCTATTGTATGTTTGTTTGCATTGATTGTTTATTTAATTTCTGTTCGTTTTAAGTTTCATTTATACTTCAATAGCAAAATATTTTTTTTTTGTTTTTAGATTGATTTTCATATACAATTTAAGCATTACTCGCTTTAAGATCTATTTATTCGTTTATATTATTATTGTTGTATGTTTTTTCCTATGATTGTTTATTTAATTTCTGTTGGTTCTGGGTTTCATTTATTCTTTAATAGTAATTTCTGGTCGTTTTGAGTTTAAATTTTAACAGGTATTTGTATCTGCTGAGCTTAAGTTTAAAATGGCCTTTACTTTTTTGAAAAACTTATTTTCGGAAAGTTTTTTTTAATTATTCCGAGAGCAATTTTGGATTTGTTAACGTTTTACAAGAAAAACTTAAAATATTTTTTTCAGTAAAACACAAATTACACAGTGAAGCAATAATGTTCGATTATAAAAGCATTGATTTTATGTGAAAAGAAGGTAAACTTGTCGATTCGTTGATTATCCCGCTTTCTGAAAGACAATCATATTATCAGATGTTTTGGGAATCTTAGGTTTGTGTTCCCTCTGAAATGTACTTTGTTTCTTCTGTGTCCCTTCGGCTATTTCGCAACAAGCATACAGGTCTAACTTGCTCCAAGTACAAGATAACAAGATATTGTTTATCATTGGATTCTTTAATGTCAGATCTGCCCATTCACCGAGTAAGAACTACTTTATTGCCTAGAGTTTTCTTAGAGAATGATAAAAAAATTTCATAGAATTTTTTTTATGTATTTTTCAATAGTAAAAAATATTGCAAAGTTGAACTATTTTTTTTTGTTAGTCTTGGCTTGACCTCTGTGTAGGGACACACGGCGATGAGGGGACTAGCGCCGATATCCATTTCTGACAACCGATTGTACAGACCTGTCAATTTCTCAATAATAATTGACAGACAATTTTTTTTACTATTTTTTATATTTAATACAAAAGAGATGCATAAAATATTTTTATTTTAACTATATTTACTTTATGATTTTAGTTTTAAAATTTATTTTGTTGATGATATTTTTTGAGGAAGTTTGTTTGTTTTTTAGTATGTTTTATATTGTATTTCGCTGATGAAGGCTGCTGCAAATATAAGAGAAATATCTGGATAGGTCGAATTCGCTGTGTTATTCACTTTACAAATTTCCTCGTTATATTTTTTTTTTTTTTGATCAAAAGTGTAATTCGGAAGGTAGATAAAGCAGAATCGGAGCCATTGAATGACGATAAATAACAGTTCGAATAGGGATAAATCCTTTTATTAGACAGTGAAGAAAAAAAAAAACTACATATTTCGATCACCTGTTGTACCCTATCGTCACTGTCAGCCTATCTTGTCACCGTGTTCAGCCTATACAGTGATCGCAATCAGCAGAAATGTTGATGACGTATCATTGGACATGTGATCGAAATATCCAGTATATTTTTCTATAATTTTTTGTTTGTCTGTCTAATAAAATAATTATCTCTATTCGAACTGTTATTTATCGTCATGGAAAGGGAGTGTAGTCTTCGATATTACCTAAATCGAATGATAATAAAATTGGGGTGTTATGTTGAAATTTAAAACCGTACAGCTGCAGAAAAGTAACATGCCACAAAATTGCTCAGGGGACAAAAAACCTTAGCGGGGTTTCAACCATATGGTGATACATGACTCCTTGTGTTTTTTCTGTCATATATATACAAAAGGTGAAATAAACAGTTAAATTTCAAATAAATACTCTGTTGCCATTTGATAGTCATCTATTTCAAAGGTGTTTATTTTTTAAAATCGTTTTTGTGTTCTGACTAGAAAAATAACGTGTGCCTGCACCCAAAGGGAGATTACCCAACTCTCCTTTTGGGTGCAGGGTGCAACATTTTGGGTGCAGGGTGCAACACTGTATCCAAGGAGATATCTTTTTAATATTTATTGCTGTCATCGTCAATATTTAAAAGGTTCCAAACAGAATTAAACTTCTTAATTTTCTAAGAATATTACAATCTTGTTCAGAAATCAATACTCTTTTGATATTTGACAATCATATATTCCAAAAGTGTATTTTTATTTGTTTGATTGTCCCACGTCAACATTGATTGGTGAAGGAAGGAGGTTGACCTCTTTTTGGTATATATGTTTGTTAATTAGTTCCTCTTAGGCTTAATATATGTCCGCCTGGTTGGATATGACACTTTGTCAGTATAATTGAGTTATATTTTACGCTCCCTGTTGGTTATTCCCCAACAGCGTTATTGCGCTGTGGTTACTACCTTACCAGGTTTGGTTTTGGGAAGAGAGTATTTAGTTTTAACTTTATCATTTAATATATATTGGAGGACCTATCCCCCTCCAAAGGTATATAAGAATTTTATTTTTCAGGGTAATTGGCAAATAAAAGTGGAACAAGGCTCGGTACAAACGTACAAGATGTTCTCTGTAAAGGAATTCGTATTACCCAGATTTGAAGTTCAGATTAAAGCACCTGCTAAAATTGGCAAAAATGATTCGGACTTTGAAGTGGAAGTTTGTGCCACGTAAGTTAGTTGTGTTGTTGGAACTTTGGTTTTGTCCTGTTTTTTCCCATTTCATCGATTTTGATGTTTATTGCAAAAATTAATAAGGTAGTAAGGTCTTACTTCTATTCTAAATGGTGATGGTCTAAGCTATCTTTGGTGTGGTAAGAGGTAAAGTTCTAACCTCTATAGTATTTACGGAAAGAGTGGGCATCTGGCTGGATTGATGATTTTACAATAGATTCTGAAAATGGTTCGTTAAACAGTTAAATTTTGAATATTAAATGGTCTTAATTATTCTCAGTTTGGATGATTAAATTTAGGTCTAGCTAGACACACTGTATAACAAATAGTCAAAACAAGACCCTAGTTTTGGAAATTTTAAAAACTAGTTTTAAAAAACTACTGCTACTAACAACTCACCGATGCAACAAGTCCTCTGAGACCAATACAGCTGCGCCTGCACCACCTCCATCCCATTCTATTCAAAGCCTCCCTCTTTATACCCTCTCAGGAAATTCCCATTTCTCTTAAGTCTTTCCTTACGACTTCCTCCCACCCCAACCGAGGACAACCTGCTTTCCATTTAGGCCTAGATGGTTGGCCAAAAAGAACAATCTTTTGTAATCTATTATCCTTCATCCACTGAACGTGTTCTAGCCATCTCAACCTTTCTCTAATTACAGCCCTGGAAAGCGGGACTGAAGCATACCATATTTTTTCACAAACCAGAGTCAATGAAATTGAGAAAGAAAACACAAAATTAAGGTACAATGTCTTTTGTCAAAATTTAAATAGGGATAAAACGGTCATCGATGTTGTCTTCTAACCTCCAAAAATAGGGAAATGATAGAGATTTTAAGTGTGGCGTTCATATGCGTGTCTAGCTAGAATCTTATGTCTAGACACTTGTCTAGCCAGACTTCAATGTCTAGGCAACGACCGTTCACAAGTAAAATCGGTGCTTAGCTAAAACTACAAATTTAGTTTCAAATAGATTACAATTGTCATTCTAGCCAATCAAGAGAGCTTATGCGGGCAAAACTTTCAAAATTATAATCTTTATTTTTACTGTCACAAGATAATGGATGAGATATGCAAAACAATTGCCTTAGCGTGCCTCACTATTATGTCTGGTGTTGCATATTTGCCTGAAATGAAAAAAAAAACAAACAATTAATTAGAAAACAAAAATTAAATTTCAGTTTGAAAATGTAAACATAGGTGATGAAAATAGTGGAACTTGACACATTCTGATTGGCTGTAATCGAAAAATCCTAGACATTGAGTCTAGAACTCAAAGTCTAGCCAAGCACCTTATCTAGCATGTACCGAATTTTACTTATGAACGGTCGTTGCCTAGACATTGAAGTCTGAACGCCGCTTTAGCTTAACAACATTTTCTCAGGCTGTATTTTAGGCCATGGATTCATTCATGAAAGTTTAATTTACCCATTTCAGCCACTTTCCAAGATATCAAGAAGCTAGAAGTTAGCTACAGTCAGTGTTAATATATTAATCAGGTAGTAAATAAAAAGACCATTTGATTTTATCTTTAAACATAAAAAACTGGAGACCTATAAACCAGATTTTTTTATTTTTGAGCATAAACAAGGATTAATATAAAATTTATAAATATATAGTTTCTGGGTCTTATTATATATATGATAAAAATGTTTATTTGTGCCCGCAAGACATTCTAATTTGATGCTGAAACTTCAACTGCTAAATTTGAGTACAGATTTGCATACCATTTTGTCAAAGTTATGACAGTCGTTGCAATTTTGCGTCCAATCCTAAAAAAAAAACTATGGAAATCTTGGATTTTTAAAACTATGTTTTTTGTAAAACATTGGTAAGAACAACCTTTTTTGCTGAAAATCTGGGATAGTAGAAGCAATAAATGAACTAAACACAGAGAGAGATACGGTACGTGTCATTCATCCTAGAGATGAATCATCTTCTGTGAATCAAATGTACAATCTAGACATTTATCAAACAGTTTCGTGGTAACGAACTGTCATCTTCTGTTAATCATCTTCTGTGGATCAAATGTACAATCTAGACATTTATCAAACAGTTCGTGGTAACGAACTGTAAGTAAGGAGCGTCCCGGCTCAATAGTAACCGAAACTCTAAAAAACGGAATTTTAAGACCAATAAATACATCAAAAGATTCGAATTTTAATGTTGATTTCAAATATATAAGTTTTATAAAGTTTTGTCTTACCCATCAAATGTTAGGAGCCTGAAAAAATTTGCCTTATATTTTTGAAAAAGAGGGAAACACTTCTTAAAATTTATAGAATCTTAATGAAAATTACACCGTCAGTTTCAGCGTATCAGAAAACCCTACTGTAGAGGTTTCAAGCTGCTATCTGCAAAAATGTGGAATTTTGTATGTTTCGCCAGAAGAAAGATCATGGATGTGTGTTTATTGTTTTTTTTTCCCAGGGGTGATCGTATCGATCCAGTAGGTCTAGAATATCGCGATAGGGCTCATTCGAACGTAAACTAGAAGTTCTAGTGCCCTTTTAAGTGACAAAAAAACATTAGAAGGCAACTAGGTCCCACGTTCAATTTTTTTTTCAAAGTCACCCAAGCAAAATTTTGAGATAGCCATTTTGTTCAGCATAGTCAAAAATCTAATAACTATGTCTTTGAAGGTGACTTAATCCCCCACTGCCCCCGGGGGAAGGGCTGCAAGTTATGAACTTTGCCCATTGTTTACATATAGTATTGGTTGTTGGGAAGTATACAGACGTTTTCAGGAGTGATTTTTTCTAGTAGGGAGGGGTCGGGGGAGGGGATTACGTGGGAGTATCTTTCCATGGAGGATTTTTTCATGGGGGAAGGGACATATCTATAAAGGGGGTGCCAGATGTCTAAGGATTATTTAAAAAACGATCAGAAATTAAATAAATAAAAACAAGTTTTTTCAACTGAAAGTAAGGAGCAACATTAAAAACTTAAAACGAACAAAAATTATTACGTATATAAGGGGGTTTGCCCCCCTAATCAATACCTCGCTCTTGATGCTAAAGTTTTTTTTTTAGTACTTTTAAAAGAGCTATCTATTCTAATTAAACTGCCTTTGTGATTCAAGGGCCATTCTTAAGGAATTGGAAAAAAATTCGAACTTTAACGTAAAGAATGAGGTATTGACTAGGGGGCAGATCTCCTCATATACGTGATAATTTTTGTTCGTTTTAAGTTTTATATTTGCTCCTTACTTTCAGTTGAAAAACTTGTTTTTTTTTTATTTAATTTAAGAAAGGAACGAAAGATAAGAAGCAAAAAAACCACAAAATACCTTTTCTGGTTATCCGTAGTATCCTTTCAGTTAAATGTCCTTTCGAATAAGATAGTACAAACACACATCAGGGTATACCCCTGATTTTTTTGCAGTAAGTATAAAGGCTAATTAATTGGTGGTGTTTGATGCGTAGATGGACGTTTTACTCCTCTATTTTTTTCTTCCTTCAATTGCTTAATCTGGAATGGGAGTCTGAATCTCCTTAACAAATGTTTTGTAGCATGATCAAGGCGTAAGCCTTGGCCAACAGTGGCCTATGACCAGGATATTATATGGCCTGGACTAGGGTATTATATGGTCTACGGCTAGGGTCTATGGCCGTTAGGAAACTCGGCCTTTTTGTTAAAATTGTTATGGTTTAGATTCTTTCTTTCTCAACACTAAGTGTTGAGAAACACTTAGTATGCAACACTAAGTATATAGGCTAAATATTTGTTTGATTGTTCTGTTTTGATTTTCCTAAAGGCTTTAGGTCCGTTGTTTTTCAAGACTTTCTTCTTTGTTTCGTCACAATAGACCAGTCTCGCTTTAGATACTTTATTGTTTTTAACATAGTCAAATGGGTAGTCAAAAGAACTCCTAAAGCTGTGGGTAGTCAGGGTAGTTAAATGGATTATCAGAAGCTTAACATCTTCTCCAATTCTGGCTTTACGTGGTGTTAGTGTTGTTGCAGGCATGATTGTTGCGTATATTATTGGTTTTGTGTGTTCTCAATCATCAAATAATAAAACAAAAGTAAATAAGTTTTGGATTAATCGTACTAACAAAAAGTTATGCCAGTTCAAGGCCTCTGTGAATAAAGTCAGCGAAAAAAAAAAAATGGGCAAACAGCAAGTCAGAAAAGATACAACACGACAAAAAACTACCTTGACAAAAAAGAATTGAGCCAACAATAAAATAGAAGGAAAGGAAGCTGTAAATTTATCAAATTGATTACTAGTTCGTTATTAATTAAAAGCCTTTGTGACTAAAAATTATCAAGTAATTTGGCAAAAAATAAATCTGCAGATAATACATTAGGCAAAATAACAAAATGTAAGTTGTGAATTAATTAAGTTAATGAACAAGCTATATAATAAATCAAAAGCCTCTGTGACTAAAATTTACAAAATCTGCAAACAATAAAGTCTGCAAAAAAAAAAAAAAAAAAAAAAAAAAAAAAACAAAAAATGGAAATAAGTAAAGAAAGACTGACAACAGTAACCTGCCCTGTCTTATTTCTATAGGTAAAGGTAAATTTCGTAAAGAGAATTTATAAAATAAATTTGCAGTTTTTACAAAACTGAAATTCCTATGAAATTTTAAGTTGGACAAATTCAATTCTGCAAAAAATGGAAATTCGGTTCTAGAAGACAGAATGCTAAATAATTGTACAAGAATTCTACAGGATGCTATTCTGAAAATAGAAAATTCTCCACCAAAAATTTCCCAACAAAATGAAATTGCAACAGCTCAGATGGTTAGGACGCACACAGTGTTTAGAAAGCACTCATCTCCCGGATTTGGTTTTTGGTAATTCTCACCCTAGTTGTTGCCCCCAAAGAGGTGAAAAAATCAATTATACATAAATCAACGTACCGCACCTTCTCCACGTCTTAACGTAGGAATTACATCAATATTCTGCAAGGTTTCGCAAAATATCAACATTTCAAAATACTGATATATCGGATTATCGGTAAAAAATGTCAGTATATCACCTACCAGAATATCAAAACATCATAAATATCAAAAATAATAAGTAAAAATAAACTACTAAAAATACTAAAGATTACAGTGAGATAAGATAAAATATAGTGTATACTTAATTCAATAAAACAAAAGGATGAACAACAGACAATAGTAACCTGAACCAAAAAAAGGAATGTTTAGTTGCTTTGATGAATTCAAATAACCTAAAACGACGAGACGAACAGCTTGAATGTATTTAATAAAAATAATATTACATGTGTCAGAATTAGGAAGCTTTCACAATTCTTTCAAAGCGCTTCAATTCTTGATGTTTCATAAAACTGATCCCCAAGTTTTTTTTTTTTATTATAGATCTTATTTTTTTGAAAATCTTTTTTGCTTCATATATAATTAGAAAAGATTAGATTTAACTTTTTTAACTTTAGCTTTGTTTGATAATGTTTTTAACAGATATTCGTATGGACAACCCTGTCAAATGGGATACAAGCTTTCTGCAGTCATTGACAAGTCTTGGAGTAGGTTCTGGCAGAGGGACTGGACGCGTCTTGTCAGTGAGCCACTTCACAGCGAGGACTCAACGACTAGAAGTATTCTGCACATTTCTGGAAAGGTGAGGACTCTCATTTTAATTAGTAGTTTAAAATAGCATACAGTATATTATTGTATATAACATTTGTTATATATTTGCTTATTGTATTTATTGTACATTGTTTGTTTTATATTTATATTTTATATAGGTAGAACGCAGCAGAATACAACATGTACGAAAAACTTTAATAAATAAATAATATTAACATTTTGATTACTAAATATCAGTATATGTATATTAAACTGACAATGCACATTCATTTGTATTTTTTTCAGTAAAGTGCAAATTATGTTCTGGCCTTGGGAAGGCATAGGATTTTGAGCCCTGCTCATGTTAATTTCTGCTCGTTTTGAGTTTGACTTGGTTGTTTATTGTAATTTCTGTTTGTTTTGGGTTTCATTTATTTATCAATGCTGATTTGTGTAGTTTCACGCTTGGTAGATTATTTGATTTTATTTTTGCTCATTTTTCGTTTAATTTACTTTTCTTTGAAAAACTTATTTTGTGGAAAAAGTTTATTTTAATTAATTTCTGTTCGTTTTAGATTGACATAGTCTTTTAAGGGAAAAAGAAAATAATGCTTTAAATCTTTTCGTTTTTTTAAGATTATAGTTTGGCCTGCTATTTGTATGCTGGAGAAAAAAAAATTTTCAGCAATTTTTAACAACATACACCCTTTTAAAATCTGGATACAAATGGTAGTGTTTAATTTAGTTTCATACCTATTCTAATTGACCTGAAATAGAAAACTTGATACCATTCGCAAGAAATTCTGTTTATTTTCTTTGATAGCTTAGATACACTTACGCTATTTTGATTTGGTTAAATTTTAAGAGCAGAAGCAGCCCCGAAAGTTTGAACAAAATACCCTCAGTCATTCTTTGGATACTGCTGAGATGCCTTATTGTGAATTAGCATTAACCCAGTGCATTTTGATTTAATCTTAAGGCGACATTTAGTTCTTAAACATAATTGGCAAATGGGAGGGTAGGCGTGGGAGGGGGACTAGTTGCCCTTCAATCACTTATGACTATTAAAAAAGGCATTAGCCCTTTCTATTTTCTATCGAATGAGTCCTTTTCGAAGTTCCTACGACAACTCCTTCGATACGAAGTGCCCTGGTCTAAAAAAAAGAATATAATAATACATTGTACCCACATCGATCTTTACTATAAAAATGTCAAGCCTTCCAATCACTTTCGACTATTAAAAAGGGCAGTGGCTATTTCAATTTCCAATGGAATGAGCCCTTTTTGAGTTTCTACGACAACGCTTCTATAAAAACCTTATGTGCCCCCAGGGCATAAATTGCAGCCCTTGCCATGAGGGCTGTGAGGGGGTTGTCATCCTCAAACAGCTAATTTCCTGAACTTTCAACTACGTTAAACAAATCGGATGCCTTAAAATTTTGATTGGATGTGTTTGGGGAAAATGGTGTGCGTGAGAGGGGGGTCAGTTGCCTCCAATCACTTCCGACTATTAAAAAAAACACTAGCCCTTTCAATTTCCAATTGAATGAGCCCTTTTTTAAGTTTCTACGACAAATATTTTTATAAAAACCTTATATGCCCCAGGGCATAACTTAAAACCCTTGCCCTGGGGGCTGTGAGGGGGTTGTCATCCTCAAAGACATAATTTCCGGACCTTTCAACTACGTTGAAACAAAATGGCTATCTCAAAATTTTGATTGGATGTGTTTGGGGAAATGGGGGGCGTGAGAGCCGGGTTACTTGCCCTCCAATCATTTTCGATTATTAAAAAGGGCACTAGCCGTCACAATTTCCAATGGAATGATTCCTTTTTGTATTTTCTACGACAACTCTTTCTATAGAAAAAAACCTTATACGCCTCCAGGGAATAACTTACAACCCATGCCCTGAGGGCTCTGGGGGAAGTGTTATCTTTAAAAACATAATTGTCGGACTTTTTAACTACGTCAAACAAAATGGCTATCTCAAAATTTTTATTGGATGTGTTTGGGAAAATGGTGGGTGTGAGAGGGGTTTTAGTTATCCTCCAATCACTTTTTTTTAATTTCCAATCGAATGAACCCTTTTGAAGTTTCTACAACATCACTATCTATAAAATGACCTAGAGAATGACGGAATGCCGCTGAAGTTTGTTGAACTGATGAAGGCATACTATGACGCGTCAGTGAGCCGAGTTCGAGTCTATGGTGAAGAAACTGAAAAATTCCTGGTTGAGTTCGGAGTAAAACAAGGGTGTATCCTCTCTCCGACTCTGCTCAATTATTGCGTCGATTGGGTGCTTGAAAATGCACTGTCGTCCTATCCAGGAGTTCAGATCGGACAGAATCTTTCACTGACTGACCTCGATTATGCGGATGATGTTGGCCTCCTGTCAGAACCCGTAGAAGCTCAAAACATGCTTGACAACGTGGTGGCCTGGGCAGACCTGATCGGCTTGAAAGTCAGCACAGAGAAAACGAAATTCATGGCTATTAACCACGACACAGGACCATTCACACTAACTGTCAATCAAGTTCAGCTGGAAAAAGTCAACTGTTTCACATACTTAGGCTCCCAAATATGTATTGACGGATCCTCCGACGCTGATATCCAACAGAGAATACAGAAAGCGCAGACAGTCTTTGCCTCCCTTCGGAAAACCTTATGGAATCGCCGCGAAGTCAGTGTCCGAACGAAAGTTCGAATCTACATGGCACTAGTCCGCACCGTTCTCCTTTACGGATGTGAAACATGGTCGGTAAAACTACAGCATGAGAATACGCTGAAGGTGTTTGAGCATACCTGTCTGCGAAGAATTCTCAGAATACAGCTGCGTGACCGTATCTCCAGCGCGGATCTACGTCGAATGTGCAATATTCAGAGAGATGTTGCGCTCACTATTAAAGAACGCCGTTTGAAATGGTTGGGCCATGTTTTACGGAAGCCGCCAGAATACTTGCCTCGCCAAATACTTCTAGTCGAGCCTATTAGCTCCTGGAAGAGACGCCAAGGAGGACAGAGGAAAAAAACTGGTGGAACCTGGCCAAATCAGACCTTGAACCTATCGGGGGATTCAGAAAGTTCGGACACAGATGGTCAACTCAGTGGCTTACTTTTGCAGAGCAGCTGGCAGAAGATCGCTCAACATGGTCCAAGAAGGTCTCCAAGATCATCGATGCCGGGCGACGTGGAAACGCCTGATTCCTGCCACAAGTACAAGTAAGTACTATCTATAAAAACCTTATATGCCCCCAGAGCATAACTTACAACCCTTGCCCCGATGGCTCTGAGGGGGTTATCATCCTCAAAGATCTAATTTCTATAACTTTTAACTACGTTGAACAAAATGGCTATCTAAAAATTTTGATTGGATGTGTTTGGGGAAAAGTGGGCGTGAGAGGGGGGCTAGTTGCCCTCAAATCACTTTCTACTATTAAAAAGGGCACTAGCCCTTTGAATTTCCAATCGAATGAGCCCTTTTTTCAAGTTTCTACGACAAAGATTTCAATAAAAAACCTTATATACCCCCAGGGTATAACTTACAACCCTTACTCTGAGGGCTGTGGGGGGAGTGTCATCCTCAAAGATATAATTTCCGGATTTTTCAACTACTTAGAACAAAATGGCTGTCTCAAAATTTTGATTGGATGTGTTTGGATAAATGGTGGGCGTAGAAGGGGTGTTAGTTGCCTTCCAATCACTTTCGACTATTAAAAAGGGCACTAGTCATTTCAATTTCCATTCAAATGATCCTTTTTTGAAGTTTCTACGACAAAGCTTTCTATAAAATCCTTATATGCCCCCAAGGGATAACCTACAACCCTTGCCCTGAGGGATCTGGGGGGGGGGGTTGCCATCCTCAAAGACCTAATTTCCAGAACTTTCAACTACGTTGAACAAAATGGCTATCTCAAAATGTTGATTGGATGTGTTTGGGGAAAAGGTGGGCGTGAGAGGGGAGTTAGTTGCCCTCCAATCACTTTCGACTGTTAAAAAGGGCACTAGCCCTTTGAATTTTCAATCAGATGAACCTTTTTTTAAGTTTCTACGACAACGCTTTCTATAAAAACCTTTGTGCCCCCAGAGCATAACTTACAACATTTGCCCTGAAGGCTGTGGGGGAATGTCCTCCTCAAAAACATAATTTCTATCTGGAAATCAACTATGCTGAACAAAACGGCTATCTCAAAATTTTGATTGGAGGTGTTTTTGGAAATGGTGGGCGTGGAAGGGGTGTTAGTTGCCTTCCAATAACTTTCGACTATTAAAAAGGGCACAATCCACTCCAATTTCCAATCGAATGAGCTCTTTTCGAAGTTTTTTACGACAACTCCTTCGATACGAATGCCCTGGTCTAAAGAAAAAAAAAAACAAAACAAAACAAAAAACACATTGTGCCAACATCGTTCTTTACTTAGGCAGTGCGATCGCGCTGCCTATGATTTACAAGTTAATTTGAATCGACCGATTTCTAACTTCTAATTAAAATAATAATTTGACTAATTGTAAATTCGTCTAATCAAATTATTTTAATGTGTCAATATATTTTAGGGACTTGGATGCCATAAGACTACTATCAAGATGTCTGAATTCACTCCCCCTTATGTCACTAATGAGTGGTATAGCATGAAAATTGGGCTGTTCGTCGTTGTAACTGAAGATGGGACTGGAATTTCTTTCAATAAAACTGCAACAGTTGATCTCAAAGATTCATCGTATACAATAGAGATGGGTGGCACTGATGTTTTCAAGCTTGGTATACCAGTAATGGGCCAGGTAAACAAGTCTATAATATCCATTTCCAGTTTAATCTTTGTCGTATATTTTTTATTTAGTACCGTCGATTCAATTTAATTTATTAATTAGCTTAAAAAACTTTACACATATGCAAAGTGTCTACCTTTTTGTCTCTCCTTTTTTACAATGTAAGGAAGACTGTGCTGGCAAACGGTATTTAAACTCTTAAATCCATTGTACATTTAAGCACATGTTTTCCAGCTATTCAATCCGCTGTAACTTCCCCTAGATAAACTGGTGACTGCTGAAAACGCTTCTCGCTTCATCGTTGCTTCGAAAGACATAGCGGTTAGCCTAGTTCTTAGTTTTTAGTAGACATAGCGGTTTACCCCTGTTTTAGCCCAGACATCGCGGTTAGCCCAGTTTTCATTATTGGTGTTTGTTTGAGTAAAACAGGACTACGCTTGTCATTGATAGATGCCGAGGAAGTTGGAATCCATATCCTCATCCGTCTCTGTCCTCACACCTGGTCTTCATGTACCAACAGATTCAGCGTCTAAGTGTGTTTCACTGTCAGCTGTGGGGATGGGCTTTGATGTGTCAACTTTCTCAGAAACAAACTGCTCTTTCTGCTTCAGACTCACAGTCGTTGCGAACTGACTCACACCAAGAAAAAGTCATGTCCACTTAGTTTCGTTTAGCAACTTAAACCAAGCTGATTAGGTGGAAAGCATAAGTAATTTTTTTTTCCCAATACGTTTCTAGCTTCGCCAAGAGTTTTCTCACTGGGCTTGCATCCAATGTATCAACAGTCAAAATCTCACTCCTCTCGTCCGAATGATAACATTTGTCACCATTTGACATCTAAAAACATACTTGCAGTACACTGGACTGAAAGAATACTGAATATATGTAGATTGGAGCCTAGACCAAGCAGCTTTTAATCACTAAAGAAATTCGAAAGAGACTTTTGAGGTACTGGAGATATATGACAAGAATGAAAGAGGGCAAACTCCCATAGGGACGTGTGGTACTGGAAACCGCAAGGTCTGCGCAAAAGTGGAAGGCAGTGCTTAACCATTAGTTGATTACTGGAGAAAGAGGTTGCACAGTCAAGTAAGTCAATGCAGGAGCTCTGGTCGCAAGACTTGAGGTCATTAAGTACGTAAATGAAGAAGCCTGAAATCAAACAGTTTGTTGTAACAAATTATAAGTAAGGAGCGACTCTGACCAATGGTAACCCGAAACTCTAAAAAAGAGGATTTTTTATGACAATTGATATATAAAAACATTGGCTTTTTATGTTGACTCCAAATATATAAAATTCATTAAGTTTAATGTTACCCATTAAAAGCTACGATCCTGAAAAATTTACCTAATCTTCGAAAAAATAGGGAAACACCCCTCAAATTTGAGTGATCTTAATAAAAATCACGCCATTAAATTAGCATATTAGAGAACCCTCCTGTCTTATTTACAAAAATATTGAATTTTTCATTTTGTCCCAGAAGAAAAAAAATCACGGATACGTTTTCATTTTATTTTTCCCCTGCGGTGAACGTGTCAACCTAACAATTTTGAAAATTTGGAAGAGGGCTGTTTCGAACGCAAATTAAAAGCTCTAGACTCTTTTTAAAAGGCCAAAAGTGATTCGATTGAATTGAAATGGATGGTTCCTCCTCTCTTCCTGCAAGGATTCAGGAGGCTGATAAAGTGATTCGATTGGATTAAAATGCGGTTTTTCAAAAAAAAAAAACTACATCTATTTGGCATCTATTACGTATCACTATATGACGTCATGGCATCATGCAAAATTCCCATTAACAAAACTGGTTCATTATTTAGGGGGTTTTGGAGTTACGTCACAAAGAATCCGAAATAATATAGAAGTAATAATGAAATAGTCTGAAATGATTCATGATCTGAAATGAATATTTACCTATAATCTGAAGTGAATCTGAAATAATAACGCATAATTACCTATATTTTTCAAGGAAAAGCAGATAATAGTTAATATGGTACCAAACCTCTATCAAAGCCTGTAGAAACTAAGAAAAGACTAACTAAGAAAAAAAGAACACAGTATCAAACAAAGGAATAAAAATAATTTCAAAACTCTGGTGCAAATAGTGTCTTTTGACCTACTCAGATACCCTTGCCGTTTCTACCTTCTTACTCAGGTACCCGTGCCGTTCTGAGTAAGTATTTTGACTTACTCAGTTACCCTTGCCGTTTCTACCTACTTACTCAAGTACCCGTGCCCATCTGAGTAAGTCTTTTGACCGACTCAGGTACCCTTGCCGTTTGTACCTACTTACTCAGGTACCCGTGCCGTTCCGACTAAGTCTTTTGACCTACTCAGGTACCCTTGCCGTTTCTACCTACTTACTCAGGTTCCCCAGCCGTTCTGAGTAAGTCTTTTTACTTGCTCAGGTACCCGTGCCGTTTCTACCTACTTACTCAGGTACCCGTGCTGTTCTGAGTAAGTCTTTTGACTTTATCAGGTACCCGTGCCGTTTCTACCTGCTTGCTCAGGTTCCCGAGCCGTTCTGAGTAAGCCTTTGACTTACTCAGGTACCCTTGCCGTTTCTAGATTATACCCTTGTTAAACTTTGGTAACCTAGGCCGATCAAACGGTATTTAAGAGCTTTCCCGCTAAAAAACCGATGTTTGATCAATAGCTAGTTTACATAATTCAGGATCGTGCTGGACGTATGCTGACCCTGAAGGCAGACTACCTCTCGTTTTTTAACGACTACCTCGAAATATCGGTCTAATATCATTGGACTTGCGGGGATTGGGGGGGGGGGGGTAGCAGTTTTGGGTATGTAGGTGAATCTCAATTACGGCTGAGACTAGTAGGGAGGGAGTCACGAAATAATTTTTTTTTTTTTTGACTACATTAAAATGAACAAATGATCTTAAGAAATTAAGAGAGGGGTTATTTGGTCGCACATTCTGGGATGATTCTTCATGTAAAGAGCAACAGCTTAAAAAAATAGCCTTTGGGTGAAAAACACATCATACATTTTGGTATCACAAGATGGAAAAAAGAAAGAGAGATAGAAAGATATGAGAGTCGAGCTAAACAAGTACCTGACAAAAAAGTGATCACCATGAGAAAAATAAGGAAACTATCAACTCGGAAAAGATCGACCATCCTTTACGGCTGCTTTTAGTGGCATCAAGTCACAAAATTTAGGAATGGAGGGAATATATTTTTAAAATTTTTGAGGGAACGGCCAATGGTGAGTTGTTGTCTACCACTCTTTCGGAAGCCCGGAGGACTCCCGCACCAAATGACATAGGGATATCGCCCTTGCCTCATTCCGAGTCATGTGCCCCCAGTATGGCCACCTTCTCTGTCGAACATCATCGGTTATTCGGGGCTGCTTGGTGAAAAACCTGATCCTGGTGTTGGGTACTCTATCAGCCCATTGAATCACAAGTATTCTTCGCTTGCAATTATTCTCAAATCCAAGTAACCTTTTCTCTACAGCTCTAGACAGGCTTCAGCAATCGCATCCATAGGTCGAAATGAAGATTACAATGCTGTTAAACAGACTCAGTTTCTACCTAAAAGAATACTTGCTAGATCTAAGGAAAGAGATACTACAGAGACTTGTGCTACAGACTCTGCTAGAGAGACCAAATGGCAAAAGCTAAGAAAATGGAAAAAAGAAAAAACTTTCCCCAGTTTTTTTTTAAGGATTGTTGCTTCTGTTTCGTTTTTTTTAACTTTTTCCTTTGTTCTCCTTGAAAATGTTCTTTATTCTAGCTTTGTTTTAAGGTGTTATTCTTGTTTTTCTCTATTATTCATTTTACTTCCGTCTGAAACACTTTAGTCTATGGCTTTTTTTCATTCTACTGTTGGTACTCTCAATTAATTATGGTGGTGGCCTACTAAGGACAAGGTGTTTTTGTTTTACATGCAACTGTCACGTGAATTGTGGGGGATATATTCAATTATCAGACTAATACTAAAGGATGAAAGTTGGGATGGAGGATAATAGACGATCGTTAGCAACTACACCATTAGATAACTATTTCGTTTTGTTTTTTTTGATGACCGTATTGGTTGTAAACCCTTTTAAAAAACTTAAACTGACAGTATCAATTTTCTCTCTTTATTTATTATAATTTTGAGCTATTTATTGCTATTAAAACCATTGAAATAAAATTTTGCTTCCAGTTGGATTTGAAAATAAGGAGTAGTGACGAAGAAGTGATTGAAATGATGATGAAGTGAAGATTTTTTAATAATGATGATTAAATAATAGATAATATTGATGAAATAATGAAAGATTAATTAGCATCATAAACAATGCCGCTCCACTAAACGTAAGCCTAGTCAATTAATTATTTATTTGGTAGTTATCTGTATTTATTTATATATTAATTAACTCTTTACTTTTCCGTGTTTATTATAATTTTTTGCTATTTATTGCTATTGTAACACACTGGAATAAAACTTAGTTTATAGACAGAGTAAAAAATAATGATAACAGTGGTGATGAAATAAGGGTGATTATTAAATAATAAAGATGAAAATAATACGTGATAGGGATGAAATAATGAAAAATTAGTTAACATCATAAATAAGGCCTGTCTACTCAACGGTGGCCTAATGAATAATTTTGATAAACATTTATGGATACTACCCTAGTTCCTTCTGTGTCTCCAGAGGCACCTAGGGCATCCACGAAAAGTATCCAGTCATCTCGAAGGTGTGCTGCAGCTAGTACATCTTCCCATTTGGGCTTTGGGGACGCATGTATATTTGACAAGTCCCTTCTGCGTGAACGTCTGTAGGTGTTTCTAGGACGGCCTCGTCTTCTTGATCCTTCTGGTTGCCAGAAGAGGATAGAGTTTGGCAAGCGATTTCTTCACATCCTGATGACATGCCCAAGATAACGCCACCTACGTTGACGGATAACGTCTGTTATTAAAGGTAGCTGGACCTGTTTCCTGATGGTGTCATTTCTTATCCTCTGGGTCCAGTTTATATTTAGGATTCTTCTGAGGCAAGTGTTTTCAAATGATTGTATTTTTTCTCTTTTTTGTTGGTTGAGGTGCCAGGTCTCAGATCCGTAAAGCAGTACTGACTGAACATTGCCTTGGAACAGTCATATCTTTAGCCTCAAGGAGTATTTTTTGAGATTCCCAAACTCGCCTCGTGTGCTTGTCCCAACCTAAGTTGGACTTCTCTTGCGTTTGAGCCAGTGTTTTCGACTGTACTGCCCAGGTATCTGAACTCAACCACCTGCTCTATTCGGTCAGCTCCACACTTAATATCAAGAGGAGATCCACTGGTAGCCATGCTTTTTGTTTTATTTGTGTTAATTTTCAGTCCAAATTGTTCTGCTGCATCTTTAACACTATTTATAAGGGTCTGCAGTCTCAGTTTGCAAGTTTCAAGAAGGCTTATGTCGTCAGCAAAATCGAGATCTCCAAGTCTGGGCCAGCTCACCAATATCAATCCCATATCTCTGGCAATTACTTAAGATGTAGTCAAACACAAGGATGAAGTGTAAAGGGGGGGGGAGAGGAAATATCCCTGCTTAAACATCACAATCAGTATACGGCACTATTCCCACAAATATTTCAAAGCTTATAAAGGGGGCCATTTAGTTTTCTTAAAAAAAAAAAAAAAAAAATAGTTAGGATTCATTAATATAAAATTTTTCTAGGTCGAGCTTCTGGTAACTCTGGTCTTCTGCCCTTCAGTTTTCTTTGATTTTCTATTATTATTATTAGACAAATTAAAATAAAATGTATTTTATAGGTGACACTGAAGACGGAGGATAAGACATCTCTGGCTAACCAAGTAATCAAGCTTTGCTTATCTGCTCGATGTCCTAATTTTACAATGGCTGAACAATGCAAAAACTCCACCACTGACAAAAAAATGGATATATTGAGTATTCCTTTGTTCCGACAATAGCCAATTGCACTTCATACACGGTAACGGTAAGTTTTTTTGCCTCTAAGCTGAAAATTAGCCGAATTTAACAGTTGCCCCTGGAAATTAGCTCAATTAATGACCTGTGGCTCATCATTTCCTGTGACGGTTGGTTTTAAATCCTTTGTTTTCTCAGTGGAACGAAAGTTAGCTCACTTTGTCATTTTAGTCCAGGAAGTTAGTTCTTTTAGTAGCTAATTGTCCTTTATGTATGACGGCTAGTTTTAAATTCTTCTTATACCAGTTGACTGAAAATGAGCCCAGTTTTTGACTTTTTCTCCCAGGAAATTTATTTGAGAAAATTAGTTCCGTGCATACACAATTATATACTGTGAAGATATATTTAAATATTTGTTTTTGCCAGTGGACTGAAAATTAGCCCAATCTGGCATTGTATCACTTGGGCCTTTTAGTTATGAGAAAAATTCCAACTAACCCATGCATTTAATTTCATTCAAGATGAAATGTCAATAGAAGGTAAATATGGGCAAAAAAAAGTCCCTCATGAGAACTAAATTGGCATAATAACATGTATAATAGAAAATAAAATCAAAATATATTAAGTAAAGTTAAATATGTTAAAAACCGTATTTTATCCAAAATAGACTTCCAAATACTTGTGATGAAACTTTGTAGTCCATTTTGACGTCACTGTTGCCAGATACTAGTTCCAGGTATCGAAGTTTAGAAATAAAAACTTCCATGCATGGCCAATAATATACTGTGAAGATAGATTTTAGATATTTTTTTGGGATCAGTGGACCGAAAATTAGCCCAATCTGGCATTTGTATCACTTGGGTATCTTAGTTATGAGAAAAATGCCAACTAACCCATGGATTTAATTTTATTCAAAGAAGAAATCTCAATAGAAGGTAAAATGTGGGCAAAAAAGAAAAAAAAATGTCCCTTATGAGAACTAAATTGGCATAATAACATGTATAATAGAAAATAAAATCAAAATATGTTAAGTAGAGTAAAATATTGTTAAAACGTATTTTATCCAAAAAAGACTCTTCCAAATACTTGTGATGAAATTTTGTAGTCCATTTTGAATTAACAGTTGCCAGATACTAATTCCAGGCATCGAGTTTTAGAAATAAAAACTTCCAGCCAAATTGATTATTCTCAAATATTAGATTTGTTATATGATTTTAATTTTACATTTTTCATATTGAAGTAATTTTAATTTGTGAAATATTTGTGTGTCACAACGTTGGCTTAGTATTTATAAGAAGTGCCATTGGCTCTTATGATTTTTTTGTATCGATACATAGACACTTTGATATCTTATTGAATGTAATTTTTTATTAAAATAGTATGCAAAGAATTTATCTTTTTTTTAAACCATTGTGCTGGCAAAAGACGACTGCACTTTATTGAGCAATTGGTCATTCTTTGAAATTCCGATTTTGAGGTTAAATTTTTCAAAAATTTGGCACTAGGAAACATTGGAAGAAGTTGGCTGTTCAGAAATTAATCACAAAGAAATGGTTGGAATCAGCAATATCTTCGCTATTCTTTCTGGCAATATTTTCCATTCCAGTGGTTTGATCTTGGAGTAGTAATTTTTAGACTGGTTTGATCGTTTTATTTTTATTCTTCTTTGACTTTAGGTTTCGTATTTGTTTTTTTTTATGTTATTATGCAGCAATAAGGGTACCTTTTTGGTGACAGGTGAGATATTCGTGTCATTTCTCTTCTTCTTCTTTCTACTGACCAGAGTCGTTGTTTTTCAAGATTTGATTCTTTGTTTAAACCCATCTTTTACAATCGAACGAGCGTTTGCTACGGTTTTTGGTTGGCAGTGCGGGTAAATACGTACAACATTCATTTTTTTGCCGTAATTTTACGGGTATGATCAAAATAGACAGTCAATTAATTAATTTAAGGTTGTTCTGAATTATCTTTGACTCAATATTGGATGTTCGACCCGTCAAAATCATCATAGGTGATGCGGTGAATGACCTTTAAAGTGAACGAGGAATGGTATTGGTAGACGGTAGATGGTAGATGGCATTGGTAGATTGATAGAAGGTGAACGAGGAATGGTATGTAATACTACAGCTGGTTACTGTGTAAGAACTGTATTATGATTACAGTAGATAATTACCATAAATTTTTGTATTTCAATCTTTTTTTTCACGAACTGTCATTTTAACAAGGGGTTGCATTTATCAGATTATCCAAGAGTTTTTTAAATGCTTTCATTAATTTTAACTTATAATTAATGAATTTATAACTGTCACACGCCTAGGAATTATGATAATTCTGGCGGCTAAAAAATTCAGAGCCATCTACCGATAAATGCTCAAAAATTGGTAACGAATTGTAAGTAAGGAGTGACTCAGTTCAATAGCAACTGAAACGCTAAAAAAACGGAATTTTTATGCCAATATATATATCAAAAGAATTTGATTTTTATGCTGATTTTAAATATGTAAGTTTCATTAAGTTTAGTCTTACCCATAAAAGGTTACGAGCCTGAGAAAATTGCCTCATTTAAAAAAAGGGGGAAAAATTCTTTTAAAGACATAGAATCTTAACGAAATCACACAATCAGATTCAGCGTATTAGAGAACCCTATCGTAGAGGTTTTCAAGCTTCTATGTGCAAAAATGTGGATTTTTGTATTTTTTGTCAGAAGAAAGATCACGGATGCGTGTTTAATTGTTGTTTTTTTCTCCCAGTAGTGATTGTATCGACCCAATTGTCCTAGAATATTGTGAGAGGGCTCATTCGATCAGAAATTAAAAGTTCTAGCGCTCTTTCTGAGTGACCAAAAAAATTGGAGGGCAACAAAGCTTAAAACGAACAGGAATTATTAAGTATATGAATACGGTTGCCTCCTCCTCAACA
Organism: Artemia sinica; assembly: GCA_027921565.1. NCBI lineage: Eukaryota > Metazoa > Arthropoda > Branchiopoda > Anostraca > Artemiidae > Artemia > Artemia sinica. Next base: position 11,669,222 of record CM051261.1, read on the forward strand.
CCTCGTTCTTTACGCTAAAGTTTGAATTTTGTCCCAATTCTTTAAGAACGACTCCCGAAACACAAGAGTAGTTTAATTGGAACAATAAGAATTTTTTTTCCAAAGCACTAAACAGCACCAAAGCGTAAACAGCGAGGTGTTGAGGAGGATGCAATCCCCTTCATATACGTAATAATCTCTGTTCGTTTTAAGTTTTAATATTGCAAAATATTTTCAGTTGAAAGAATATGCTTTTTTTTTGTTTAATTTCTGTCAAGAATAAAAAATAATAGGTTAAAATCCAAATGTTTTTCTCCACGTATAAAGAAAAGATAAAACCCACTGGAAAAAGAAGAACAGGGATCGGATTTATATTTATTTTGTTCCAAAAATAAAAAGATGAAAGATTGAATCCCCAAGATAAAAAAGGATAGGGATAAATACCATGGGATCTGTTCTAACAAAGGTACAATTCTGAAGATAATAAAACAATAGGGATAAAATCCTTACGTTCTTTAGCCCAAATAACAAAGTACATAAATAAAATCCTCAAAAATATAGGGATAAATTGGGATACGGTTCAAAAAAATGTTGCCTGAAACAACTTTTTCTTTTCTCGCGGAGTACTTTTGGTCAATGAAGAAAAGAAGCTAAGCAGTATTTTTTAAAATAAGTAAATCGTGTCGGTTTGAGCTGCATGCCTCCTAGGGGCTTGAATATGCCACGTATCCTGTATATTTTTCTTCTTTTCCTCTATACACAGCGTCATATCCCGTCGTACTCCAAATCATTAGTGCTCTTCAAAAGTTATCGTTCAGTCATAATTTGTATTCCCAGAGTACAAAAGGACAATTACAAAGTCCTAGCGTTTTGCTCCATAAATTATAAAAGGGCAGATAAAATCCTGGAAAAAGAGAATGGGGATACAATCCCCTTTTTCTGCTTTATAATTAAAAAAGGGAAGATTAGATCACAGGATTATAATTTGTTTTCGGTAAAAGGCCAACGATGAAGTAGGTTTTTAGGAAAGAAGCAGTAGCCAAACTCTTGTTTGCAGTGATTTTTGTTCGTTTTAAGCTTCATTTTATATATTCAGTGGAAATTTTACTCGTTTTAAAATTTATTATTGATCTATATTAGTACCTTTTGTATGTTTATTTCTTATGATTATTTATGTAATTTATGTTTGTTTTGGGTTTATTTACTCTTTAATAATAATAGATTGTTTGTTCCTTTTAAGTTTCATTTGTATGTCCAATTTATGTTTTTCTCGTTTTAAGATCTATTTAAAAATTTACATTAGCACATGTATGTTTGTTTCCTATGATTGTTTATTTATTTTTGTTTGGGTTTCATCTATTCTTTAATAGCAATTTCTGGTCGTTTTGAGTTATTATAGGTTTTTATTTCTGCTAACTTTAAGTTTAATATTGCCTTTACTTTTCTTTGAAAAACTTTTTTTGATTTTTTTTTTATGAGAGAAAAGGAAGAAAAATGTTGATGCAAAATTCTTCAAATTTTATTTACACTTTATGGTGATGAGCTACACATCCCGTTGAGGAATTTGCGTCTAAATATAGCACAAATCGTACAATGTTCCATATCAGTAGTGCTTAGTGTTTCAAACAAAGTTATCTTAGTTTGAAGCTAGGATTACCCCCCACCCCCCTTAAAAAATTGCAATTTTATGTGCTTTGACTAAACTTCAATTTTAAAAAGTATTTGCGTGATGGTAATAATATGAATAATTCAAAGCTTCACTGTTTGTATACCTTACTCAATTTGCATTAGTTTAGATGACATTAATGCATGGCGTATAATATCGTTTTCGGAAACCGTTTTTCCTGGTCGAGATTTTCTTTTTTTTTCATGAAGAATAATATATTATGAGATAGAGGTCTACTATTTGGGGAACTATGAGAGAAACAGAAAGTGTGTGTAACCTATGACAGGTTTTAAACGACCGTTTTTGTTGCAGTTGAAGATATTTTCGTTGAAGTTGGAGATGCAGAACTCCAGCTGCAACTGCAAAGCTTCAACTGCATGCAAAGATTCGAGACCTTTTTTTTTTTACTGGAGATAAGATGCTATGACATAAATGTTGGCTTATGGATTTTTAGGGGACTATGGGTAAAGGAGAACGCAGGTGGCTATTTTTGTTGTTGAAAACAATATGCTATTACATAAAGATTGGCTATTTGTTTTTTTAGGGAACTATGGGTAAAGCAGAGAGTAGGCATCGACTAAAACAGGTTTATTCCCCATCCGAAACTGGAATGGAATTCTTCAATATCACCAAAGTTCAGAGATGTGACACTGCTAAGCCAATGGAAATATCACTTATGGTTACTGGAGATTCAGACGATGTGTTTTGACGTTCACTTTCAGGTAAGTTCTTATGCAAAGAGAGTGTACAAGAAATTCCTAAGATTATTCTGAAGTTCCTCTTTTTATCGAAAAGTCTAAAATAAAAAATCATGAAAATCTAAACATTTACCAGTTTTTTACTGAGCAATAGTAATTTAGCCTAGATAATTAAATCAATTAAAAGACACCCCTTTTTCTGTACATGGAATCGCAGCCACTGGAAAAGGAATCTCTAGTTTGTTTCTCTTTAAACTTTTTCTTTATTCATATTTTGAAAATGACATTTTTATTCAGTGACATTTTTATTATACATACAAATGAAATTTTTATTCAGTTTTGAAAAATAGGTGTATGTACAATAGATGTGTATGTACAATAGGTAAGGTGTATGTACAATAGATTTGTATGTGCAATAGGCAAGGTGTATGTACAATTGATTTGTATGTACAATAGGCAAGGTGTATGTCCAATAGATTGTCTGTACAATAGGCAAGGTGTATGTAGAATAGATTTGTATGTACAATAGGCAAGGTGTATGTACAATAGATTTGTATGTACAATAGGCAAGGTTTATGTACAATAGATTTGGACTTCTTGTCTATCCTCTTTTCCCGCCCTAAAATCTCATAATTTGCGAAAGTTTTGCACGATGTTTTATGTTGTTCACAGTATTCATGTTTGTTTTTTTTCGAGTCTCCCCCCCCCAGACATGATGGCATGGTTTGGAGCATATGCTGCAAATTATTTTTCAAGGATAGGCAATAGCCGATAACGCTTTAAAAATTAGCAGAAATGTTCTCACGACTCCATCAATTATTGCTGGTGATGCTCTGTCTAGTACAAGAGCCTAATATACTTAAATAAGTTTTTTTGTTGCGAAAATTCATGAAAATGTGATGGCACCTCACCAAACTGAAAGATCAATTCAAATATATATATTTTATTGTATTTTTTAATATATTAGTATATATTTTTTAATATATTTTTGTATATTAAAATTTTCTTATGATGACTCTACAGAGTCAAAGTGATGTCAAACTATTCCAAATTGATGTTGAATGCTGTCCGAAATCAAAATACATTCACAGCATAAAAAGAATTGCCTGGTCGTTTCCACCAATTACCGCTGATTGCTCCCTTCAAATGTTGGCTGAAAGTCCGCTGTTGGTCATTATTAGAAGTTACCAGCAGCATTAGATAGTAAAGGCTGAGGAATGGAGTAATACTTATGATCCCTTTTTACACCCTCTGTAAAACAACCTAAACGTCTAGTCAGAGAGACCAGACAGGTCTCTCTGGAAGAAGAAAACTCTCTCGGAAAATCTTCTCTCTATTTACCTGTCACTTCAGATTCCCGTGCTCGGTGCTAGTTTGGGGGGAGGGGGTAACCTTCTGGTATTACCGAACGGTAATCTTATCTATGCTCGGCAAAAGCGTTCTCGATCTTTAGAGCCGTATCGGCAGATATCTTCTTTCGTAGAATATATCTCAATAGCATAGGAGTGCCCTCCTATAACAACCTCGTATCAAACTTCCCATAACCTAAAACGGGAAGGCGTCATAACATCTAATCGTCAGGAGCACTAACGTCATTTCGTCTACAAAATCCGTGATAACATCGATAAAAAATCCGTCAGAACCGCTAACCGTCATAACATCTAAAATTTTAAAACTTTAGTTTTTTGGCGTTTAGGGGGAGGGGGGAGGTACCTAGGTTAGGTTACGTATTTAATATATGCTATGCTTTACCCCCACCCCACTGATGTGCAAATATATAGCCGAAATTTGTTTCTAAACTATTATATACTTATTACTATTATATAATCTTATAAATTTTTTTTAGATGTTAAGACGGTTAGTGGTTCTGACGGATTTTCCTTTTAGATGTTATGACGTTTAGTGCTTGTGACGGTTAGTCGAAATGGTAGCACCCACCTAAACCTAGGTGAGAAGCTAAAATATAGGCATTTCCAAAAAAGAAGGAAGAAACTTACTATTACTTTATTGCTATTAAATTACTACTTTGTTACTATTACTATTACTATTACTTCTCTCAGTAAAACAGAACTGACTTAAAATGGACAAAATATAAAAGTACATGACGAATCGCTCATGGGGCTCTGAACCAATTAATGACACCCGCCACCCAAATGAAAGACTAGCCTCCCCGTGACAACACTGTCTTGGACAGTTTAAAATTTCCTGGGTGGCCAGCGTGATGACTCATCAGCCTGGACTTTCGGACAAGCTGATTAGCGAATTCTTCCCAGGCGTCTATTAATTCTCAACAAAAAGAAAAATATTAAGGGAAGCTAAGAGAAAGGACAAAAAGATTTTTAGCTAAGTAGCTAAGGCAGGAGTGAAGCAATGAAATTAGGGAATGGATAATATCATCTGACAGAAAAATCCGACCCGTAACAATCAGGCAGAAAAAAAAGCGAAACATATTGCCCATTCAATATTCTCTCGAAAAATAACAATTAAACTGAAAACAGGTCATCTCTTTCATTCATTTTTACAAACAGAATAGAAAAAAGTACTCCTGGAAGCAGAACAGAAAACAGAAACAGTGCCAGCGCTTAATTCTAAGACTTTTCTAATTACTCGGACAACTATCTTTACATTTCTACTTAATAAAGGAATATATTATTATGGGCTGTATTCCCAGTCGTATTAGTTTATCAAAAAGCTGTAAGTAACCTCTCTTCTTCTTCTCTTCTCAAAAAAAACACTTGAAATGGGCTACTTTCGTCTTCCAACTGCACTATTTCACTCAAATTTCGCAAAATCACAGCCATAAAAAAACATAATACATCCTCAATTAAGGGTTAAATACATTTTTTTTTTATTGACTTGTGTAAAGATCCTGAACTGAAGCTGCCTTTTCCCAGCAGTTTAAAACCTACAGGCCGGCTAGTTCCGATACGGCTCTTCTTTTTTAATCCAGCTCTCTTTTGCACCAGTTTACAAAACAAATTCTCCCATTTCTCCAGATTTTAAACTTTAAAATTTGGAAAAGTCCTTTTAATATGATATTTAAAATTCTTTCGTTTTTTCAGTTCATGAAAAATATTTCACGCAATACAAAAAAAGGGGTACATTTCTGAAACTATAAAAAGGACTTTTAACTGACAATTAGAGCCAGGGACCAAACCGTTATCAGAAACCATGTGTTGTTCATTAATTTTCCCCGAGAACAAGTTGTTGATTAAAACATCACCACAGTAGACAGAATATACAGTATCGACGAAGGATATACTCTCCATTAGAAATAAGTGACAAAGATTTAAAACCGAACAATATTCATACTCCGCCTTCGCGCACGCGCGATGCCGATGTACACATCACGAGAAGCCTACGGAGAAGCCTTTTTTTTCCAACCACTAGCAACTAAACTAATGTTTTGACGTATATTCCCAGGGTCAGTACGAGCGGTATCAAATGTGCGTTATGTTTGGAAAAAGATGACGTTACAGTCTACAGTGAACATCACGAAAAGACGCGTATAGGTCAAGTGCAGAGAACTTACTGTCATCTTCATACTACAGACCCATTAATTTATCTGATGGCAACGAAGAGATTTATAACATAAAAAGATCGGATTGACACTCCCGTATTTATAGCAAGTGATAAGACAAAGAACTTAGGCAAATTTTAATCAAGGAAATGCCTTTCTCATTTAACGTCTCATGGACAGGGTTACCACCCAGTGAAAAAATCATTAAAATTCAGTGATTTATTGGTTGATTTAGTGTTTCCCTTCAATAATCTTGTGAATTATGTGCTGATTAAGTGATTTCTTTTTTTTTTAGACAATATGAAAAGTCACTAGAAATAGTGATAAATAACTAGGGATGGCAACCCTGTTCATAGGGAATTAAAGTAGTTAAAGAAATTTAAAGTAAAGTTGTTAGATCAAAAAATGAATTAATTTAACAATATGGGACAAATACTTGATTACGCTACCCAAACGATACTCTTATGACTATAAAGATGGGACGAAAAATAGGCCAACAGCCTCCAACCATCGATTATTCACCAAAAACAAACCCAGATTAATGTGTCACGTGTAATTATCAATACCAGTATAGATTTCCACCTTGGCCCAGAACAATGCGCCACATAGAAAAGTTCTAGGGTCTAGGATTCTTAAATAGTATACCAAATAAGCAAGAGGAAGGACTTTGGACTGTGTCCGAAAATAATTTTTCTAAGGTAGGAAGCAAGGCTGGCAGTTGATTTGGTGGAGGATTAAACAGGTTATCCACGTTTATTTTATTAGTTTTGATAGATTTTGTTCTAAGTAACACAGCAAAATCTGAAATAAAACGTTGGGTTAAATGGCCAGATAAGATTCTTGTACAGGGTTGCCACATGATGAGGAAATCACTTGATTTTAGTATTTTTGACTGATTTTGTGATTTCTTCAATAATCTAGTGATTTATGTGCTGATTTAGTGATTTTTTTAGACAATATAAAAAGTCACTATAAATAGTGATAAATACTAGGGGTGCCAACCCTGTTTTATGCCAAGTATCTGCGATTACCCAAAACACAGGAAGTCTCATTACAGTTGAAAAATGTTTGGAAGAAAGGATGACGCTAGTAGCCATAGTTTTCAAACATGACCGCGAAAAATGGATGCTTCAAAAATCCAAAGAAAATATGCTAGATGGTTTCCCAGGGAACTTTGTAAGATAGATTTCTCACTCGTTTGAACGATTTTATGCATAGCATAAATCTAATCTACATACGGTTAGACATATTAATGTACTTATATATTATATTATACGTACAATTTTATATAAGACATATTACATAAAACACATGTAAAATACGGTAAATATGGAGCAGTTCATATAATTGACCTACAAATAAAGTGAACATACCAGTCGATGCTATTTTTTGTGCTCTTTCTGAATATTATAATCGATTTTCTTGCAAATTCTATTTTAAGCCTCTTTGGGGCCCTTGAAAATGATTTTTTTTTCTATGGATTTTGGGTATAAAAGGGTTAAAACTTTGGTTTCAAACTTACTCTTTCATTATGAAACCTATTTTGTTAAATTTATATAATCCATAAGCATTGATTTTTCATACTTAAGTCGGATAAAAAATTCAAAATAATTTCTCCATTTTTCTATCTGCCATATTTCTTCTGTCGGCTTTGATATTTTTCAATATAGACGTGAAACGGCAGTTTTAAAGTGGCATAACAGAATAAGAAGAAAACATGGCGGAATTGTTTTAATTTTTTTTTCAACTTAATCTTGACGAATCAATGTTTGTGAATTATACCACTTTACAAAATGGATTTATAATGAAATTATAACTTTGTAAGAAATATTTTAACCCATTTTCATATCCAAAACTATAGAAAGAAATTATTATTTTCAATATAAAACTAAGAGGGGAAAAAAAATAATAAATGTAAAATTAAATCAAAAAAGGTTTATTATTTTCAATGGTCCTAAAAAAGCTTAAAATTGAATCTGTAAGAAAGAACATAAAAATGACCTTGAGTGGTATGTTCACTTTGTTCGTAGGTTAATTATATGAACTGCTCCATGTTTACCTAAAATACATTTACATAAAAATACATCATATTATACATAAAATTTTATACATATTATATAGTATAAATAAAAATATGCTCTCCGAAAAATGTGGCTCCATCCCACTGTTTGCGGCTATAATGAAATAAATATTGAGATTTGTAGGACTCGTTTTGGCAGATTAGAGATGATGGCTTGCAAAATTAGTGCTTTCAGGAATGTAAGTGGGGCAAAACGATAAAGAATGAGGTCTGAAGAGGTCGTAACCAAATATTTAGAGGGAGTCAAAAATTGATTGCTGGGGAGGGGGATAAAGAGTGAAGCTGGGAGCAGGGTGAGGGGCAGAGACTTTTGGTCTTTGGTCTCTGATGAAATGTTAGAAATGCAGTTAAAGTGTTAAGCTCTTAGAGCAAGGTTAAAAATGTTAAGCACAGGTGTTTTCAATGTGTAATACTTTTTGAATAAAACTGTTGGTCTTTTGTATAATCGCATTGATCTTATCGTGTACAAGTCATCAGCTGTTTCGGTGTTTCCAGTGCAAAGTAAAAAGTTCCCCACCCTCTCTACCTCTGCTCTTATCTAGATTTTCTACTGTAGCGATAAGATAAGGAAATATATGTGATAAGATATGTGTTTTAACCTGAAAAAAGTCTGATAAAAAAAGTAAACGATTTGTAAAGGAATTTTCACGTTATTTGTATAGGGGTTTCTCAGATTTGAACAAAAGTCAGGTCCTTTCTTTTGGCAATATTTTTTATAACTAAATTTCAAAAGTCATTTTGCCTGGAACTATTATATTCAACTTCAAAAATTTGGTTCGAAAATTGGTCTTAGCTAAATTTCGCCCAAACTTTCACAGACAAGGTGCGGACGTGGGGTTCTTGATATCGGAAATTGGGATGATCGTATTCCTATGTTACTGGCAGTGTGACCTTTCACAATCACTTCTTGGCTAAATTGAATAAACTTTTGTAACATCATACGCCGGAGGCCTGAAGCTACAGCAATGCATTTCTTTGTTTGTCTCATTATGCAGTAAGACACGGTTGTAGCAGCAGCCGTGACCTACTGGGTGACCTACCGTGACTTAGTAAAGGATTCCACAAAGCAGGTGACGAATTCAATACATCTCTTCGGTGAGCTTACTGCATGATCTATTCTCTGCCGGTGACGAATTCAATACATGTCTTCGGTGAGCTTACTGCATGATCTATTCTCTGCCGGTGACGAATTCAATACATGTCTTCGGTGAGCTTACTGCATGATCTATTCTCTGCCGGTGACGAATTCAATACATGTCTTCGGTGAGCTTACTGCATGATCTATTCTCTGCCGGTGACGAATTTAATACATGACTTCGGTGAGCATACCTTTTTTCTCTAAAGCATAAGGGATCGAATGGAATTTCTTTTGGATCAAGACAAATGAACTTCAAATTTTTGAGGGGAAGGTGGGGTTTTTTCCCCAGTCGTCATTAAGAATATAAGCTATAGTTTTTCTTTTGTATATCCATCGTCGCCAAATTTTACCCCTGGCTGGGTGTGGACTGGGACAGCTAAACTCCGAATTTTTTGGGGGATGTTTTTTTTTTCGAGCGTCGTAAATGAAATACGGTATCCTATGTTCTTTTTTTTATTTGTCGTCGTCCAACATTTGCTGCTAGTCAGGTTTGACTTGTCTTATTTACAGGTAGTTTCACGTGGTGACTTGGTTCATAAGGAAGTGAAGACAATTTCTTTCAGTTCGCTCCCGACGCTCCGCCTAACTCAATATCAAACCTTTTCTCCGAACAACGTAAGTGATACTTTTCCTTAATGATTTTGAATTGCTGCGCTTCGTACTTTTTTTACGCGTCCTAATTTGACCTACATCAAATAATTTATTCTTCTCATCACTTTCTCTTTTATTTGGAATAAATATTGCTAATTTTCTACATATTCTGTTTTTAATTTATATATTTATATTATATATTATTAATACCAGCATATTGTCATATATGCATTGACATTTGCATATATATTTAAACGTATTCATTCACTTCGTAGGAAAAAGGAAAAGTTCCAAATTTTGCATATCGTGCCTTTAGGTCTCTCTCATACATGTTGAATCTCATTGCATAATTTCCGTCAAGACAACACTCCTTTTTGGGGAAGTTTAATTTTTGTTTTTAGAAATGCGCTAATAGTTTTAACGCGTAGCTATAAAATTAAAATACATTTTGAATATTTAAAATTAGCGTGAATATATATTCTGTTGTTGCATGTGTTTTTAAGAGAAACCTATAGGGCTTTGGTTTCTAGTGACAAGGGTTGCTCTTTGCTTCCATTTTGTTATTACCAACTGTTTGACCCAAGGCTCTATTAGATGTAAGAGAATTTGCTTTAAAAGAAGCTCCAATAGATGTAGAAGTTTAATATTTGCAAAATGATGCTTCAAGAATAATATTTTATCCTGAAAAAATATGCACCCCTCGACTATTTATTACGAGGATTGGGGTTGGAACATAATTTCTTTTTAATAAGACTATCTTATCTACTGTTTTAAAAGAAAGTTCTTCGAGAAAACCTGTTTTATTGGAATATTTCCCATGGACGCTAGTAGGGGGGTGATGCCCCCCAGGAAAGAAGAAGACATTCATCATTAAACAGACATTAACCTCAACCCCCCTCTTGCCCTCAAGGAATGTCCTGGTGAGGCTTAGTATACACCATCCCCATTGTTTCACCTGTTTTCTGATCGATGTGTGAATGCAATATTTTATGCTACATCGAAAAGATGGTTGGAATAAGAGAGACACTCAACCCCTCTCCTCAACCCCCAAACCTCAACCCCAGCACCAATAATACAGGTGTAAGCGAAAATTCCCAGGAATCAAGAGGTATTAGATATTGATTTCTAAGGCATGGTTTATCATGTCCCCTCCCCCTTTTCACCTCTTTGCCAGTAACCCTGTGAATATAATCTTTTATTCTACGTAAAAAAAAGACTGTCGCAATGGGAGGGGCACAATCACCCCCAGCAGCCATAATAAAGGCGTAGACCAAAGTTTTTTCGGGAATAAAGAAGGATTAGGTATCATTTTCTACTGCAACCCTTGCCCCCTTTCTCCAAACTCATTTTAAATTTATCTGAAAGCTCAATTAGAGTTAGGAAATTTGGGAATAAAATGCACCCTTCGAGGCATCTGGTAAACCCTCCCACTTACACAATAACCCACCACCTCACCTTCATATTAGCTAATGCGCACTTATACATCCTCTATATATTTTTTTGTGTATAATTTGAAACATCAAGAGAATAAATTTAGTTAAGTGAAGCTTTAGAATAAAGGCCAACATTTTTTGAAACATTTTTTGCAAAAACAACGGAGCTATCTCCCCTCTGAACCATTATTTAGGGTTATTCTAATTGAAAAGATGAAAGATTAATCCCTACCCTCCTTTCCCACGCCCCTTTTCTATATTAACCTGAAGGCATAGGGATATTTATACTTTCGTTTGATTTGGAGATTATTCGTTTGATTTTGTTCTCTTCGATTCCTTCTTGGCCTTAGACCCGTTTGTCATTTTCAGATTCATTTCTTTGTTTTGAGATTTAGGGATGTTAGGCATTGAAATACACTCATTTTAGGCATCTGAGGCACCCGCCCCTTGCCTACAATGACCCACTGCCCCTCCTTGATAATAGTTGATGCCAAGTTGCACATTACCAAATCAAATGAACCATCTTTGTTAAATGAAGCATTAAAATAAATGTATATATTAACCATTTATTTTGTATAGAACACCTGATTTTGAGAAGCAGATTCCCCACTAGTGCGGAATTATTTTTCTCTGCAACCTGGAAGCTCAGTATATAGTTTTTCGAAGCTTTTAAATACATTGGCTATTTCATAATTTTTAGTCCATAGCAACATTGGACAAAACTGTAGTTTTGTGCCCAAAATAGCAGAGAAGGCCGCTTCCTGTGGCACAACCATTTTGGAGACTTAATAGGGTACCTGAACTTTTAATTTCCGCGCAAATAAACTCGCCCCCAATCTTCTAGGGCCATAGGTTCGATACAGTAAAAACAAACAAACGCTTCACCATTCTTTTTGGAAAAGAAAAAGAAAATTTCATATTTTTGCAGATATGATGTTGAACCTCTACGATAGGGCCCTCTGTGTATTGATTTTAATGATTTGATTTTTATAAAGATCACTTACATCATTTGGGATATTTTTCATCCTATTAGAAAATCAAGCAAATTTTCTCAGTTTCCCAGCTTTTTTAAACTTAATAAATTTTGTATATTCAGAATCAGTCGTCAAAGCAAATTATTTTGGTATATCATTTTTTATCAAAATTCCCCCTTTTTAGGGTTTACATTACACCTAGGGTCGCTTCTGATATACAGCTCGTTACCACGAACTATTTAACAAGCAACATTTAAGTAATATATTAAACTTCAAGCTCTTATAACTTTCAGATTTGTTGACAGGTTTTACTGAATTTTTCCTGTCTAGTTTCTTAGTTGTAATAAGCAATTTAAGTGGCAAAACTGATTGGAACTGAAAACAAAGCAACTGGAAACTGGAAACAAACAACTCTTTTACAATCCTGTCTTATTTTATAATGTGTGCTTTTGTATTGAATTACTGCATCTCTGTGTATTGAATACACAACTGCTTTTTGGAATCACCCAAGTGCCTGTTTTTTGTTACTGTCGAAAATTAGGTTTTTTTGCTTAGAAGCTTTATCCACAATTTATTTGAAATCATTGCTTATCAGTCTGCATTGATTTAAATCTAACTTAGTACGTTTTTACTAAACTTTCCTGCCAGAATGTTAGATATGTAACTCCTGATGTTTATTTAAGTCTTGTGTATAGAAACTTCTACTTTTGTGGTTAATTCTAATGTATTTCTGAAATAATGGGCTTTTAGCCTAAATAAAATAGTTTAGATATCCTCCAATCATGTTTTTGTCAAGTTTTTCAATTATCATGAGATATGTCACAAATACAATTATGGCTACCCCCAATGGCAAAAGAACGAACTCTAGTGCAGTCACTGAAAATTTCTAAATGTGTTTGTAACAAAAAGCCAATTGAGTTAGAATCGCCATCTGAACGTGATTTTGGAATGTTAACTATGATTTAGTTTACTCTTCATGATAAAAGTTAAGTGCGAAAAGAAATTTATAGAAATTCTGAACAATACCTTGAAACCTATATTGAATTTTGTTGAATCGAAATGAAAACTGCACCATTGGGGTTACCGTTACCAAAAACCCGATTAAATTTTTTTAAAGCAATTTTTATGTACCTTAAAAGACAAATATACAGCAGTTTACCATTGGAATCACCGTTGCCAAAAACCCGATTCAATTTTTTTTTTTTAGCAATTTTAAAATACCTTAAAAGACAAGCATACAACAGTTTACCATTGGAATCACCGTTGCCAAAAACCTGATTCAATTTTTTTTTTTTTTTAGCAATTTTAAAGTACCTTAAAAGACAAGCATACAACAGTAAACCATTGGAATCACCGTTGCCAAAAACCCGATTAAATTTTTTTTGGTAGTTTTAAAGTACCTTAAAAGACAAGCACACAACAGTTTACCATTGGAATCACTGTTGCCAAAAACCTGATTAAATTTTTTTTTAGCAATTTTAAAGTACCTTAAAAGACAAGTATACAGCAGTTTAGGGTGGCCCTGCGATGGAAAATGGTGAAACGTTAGATGGTGCTGATAATTTTTCTTACCACCAGTATAAGCACCATAATAAGCACCAGTTTTCACTCTTGTAAGTTTCCCCACTGTTTGGATTTACTTACATTACATCTGATTATAATTCAAAAGACCCCCCCCCCCTTGAACCCCGAAAAAAATAAAAATAGAATACTTATATTGACAGAAATACGAGAAGAGCACTTAAACTGATACAGAAATGTAGAATGACTGTTTGAGATACAACATTATAAACTCTGTTCAGATTAGGTAGTTATTTCAAGATAATTTTAATTTCAGGGAACTGAGTCGACCAAAGAACTGAAAAGACTTTCATTTTCGTACAAACCGAGTTGTTTAGATGCTCCAAAAGCTATGATTATGGCCTACACCCTGCGAGGGAACGGTGAACTTCAAACAGCGGTAGCAGAATTAGAAATCAAACCCAGATTTTTGAATGATGTAAGTAACATTAGATGAATTTTCAGAAACTGCGAGGAAAGAAAGTCAAAATTAAAAGTGTGATTAATTGGTAAAGTGAAAAATGATATACTGATACGTGGGAGTTTAAGCTGGTCTCCAAGAGAAAAATTGCTCTTAGTTATATTTTGGCATTTATACTCATCTAGTAGTAAAATCACTTTGTGGGCCGCTATTAATATTTATTTATATATTTCTAACCCGTCATACAAAACATTCTGTTTATTTGTTTGTGAAAAGATCTTCCAAAATGATGCTGTGTATATGTGTTTCTACTTTTTAATCTTATTGTTTATCAGTTGGGGACCTGCTGTAGAACTACTGCTTTTTTCTTCTTCTTTTTACTCTTTCTTTTAAGTCCCGTGTTTCTACTTTTTATTTAGTTCTTTGAAAAATCTTCCAAAATGATGCTGTGTATATGTGTTTCTGCTTTTTAATCTTATTGTTTATCAGTTGGGGACCTGCTGTAGAACTACTGCTTTTTTCTTCTTCTTTTTACTCTTTATTTTAAGTCCCATGTTTCTACTTTTTATTTAATTCTTTGAAAAATCTTCCAAAATGATGCTGTGTATATGTGTTTCTGCTTTTTAATCTTATTGTTTATCAGTTGGGGACCTGCTGTAGAGCTACTGCTTTTTTCTTCTTCTTTTTACTCTTTCTTTTAAGTCCCGTGTTTATACTTTTTATTTAAATCTTTGAAAAATCTAAAGCCAAACAGGCCAGCCTTGACAAAAACAAAAAGAGTGAGAAATTTCAAGATGAAGAAAACATATGGGACTAGTAGAAGGAAGGAACAAATAACTAGTAGAAGGAAGGAACAAATAACTAGTAGAAGGAAGGAACAAGAAGGAAGAAAGCCAGTACAAGGAACAGACAAGACTAAAGTGACGCAAATACTTCTCCTGTATAAAACAAGGCGTTTTCCAAAATAAGAAACAAAGATAAAAACTAAAATAACCTAAAACAAAATGGTTTTGGATTTTATTGATTTTAGGTTATTTTTGTTTTTATCTTTGTTTCTTAGCACGTGAAATATCCGCGTCGTTTTAGTTTTGTCTTTTCCTACTGGTCCTATTCCCGTTTGTTTTCTTCATCTTGAGATTTCTCCCTCTCTCTCTCTGTTTTTGTTCGATTTTTTATTTTTGTTTACTTTTACATTTTTATAGGAGTCTCTTAAGCTCACTTTGTTTTAGGCATCTGCAGAAATTATAATATTTCCAATAATTCTATGATTGTAGTTTACCATCAAAGCTTAAAGCATGTTTCAATTTGGCAAAGTTGGCAATTTTGGAACGCGAATCTGCAAATTTCATTTCAATGGAGGCTTGTTTACTGGTTCCATGTTCGCAATTTGGAGAGTGCAAGCGCTGCAGAATTGATATTCTCGTAGCTTGGTTGACTCTATCAAATCAAGATGCGGTTTTTAAGCAATTTTTAAAGTCCATCTTTGGACTTTTATCTATCTTTTCTGTCTTCGTTTTTTTGGGATATAATCTTCTAAGCCAAGGTTTATCAAAGCAAATAATCTATAACTATAAATATAACTATCTATAACTATAACTTAATGCATAGAATGCTATAACTTAATGCATAGAATGGGTATTCTCAAATACTGCTTTTTCATATAATGGTGTGTACCAGAACAAGTTGTCCATAGGCAATTTTAAACTGGCAAATATTCATGGAAAGAAAACTATCATGTTTTGAAGAAATGACAGATTTTTCAAATCCTGTTGCAACGGTCGGCTTATAACAGCAATTTTGTGACAGTGCAGTGGATGAGACAGTGGCTTCTAATTGCGGCTCTCGTGGTTCAATCCCGTTTGTCACAAGGAATAAAACAATTCCTGTTATTGCCATAATTTTGTCCTGTGACGGCGTAGTGGGTTTGCTCCCAGTAATTTGGGGCCAGACTTCAAATCAGGCTGTAACAACACTCTTTAGAGCTGACGCAAAGACCTAGTAGTGAAGAACCATCATTAATCCGATGCGTACATATATTATAAGAGTAAATGAAACTCGTTGCGAGAAAAGGTAAAAAAAGTTTGCAAGAAATAATCTTTACACCTTGACCCGATTTTCCGTGCCTTATTACTTAGTTATTCATTAATTTTGTTTTATGCTGGATTTTAATTTTGCTTAGATTTTTTTGCCGTCTAGTTGAATATCTATAGTCGATTTTGTCGTCAGTATCTAGACATCATCATTTTGAACTAATTAGAACTAATTAATTTTGCTTTGATTTTTTTCGTCGTCTAGTTGACAACCTTTAGTCGACTTTGTTGTCAGTATTTAGACATTATCATTTTGAACTAGTTAGAAACTAATTAATTTTGCTTAGATTTTTTCGTCGTCTAGTTGACCACCTTTAGTCGACTTTGTTGTCAGTATCTAGACATCATCATTTTGAACTAATTAGAACTAATTAATTTTGCTTAGATTTTTTCGACGTCTAGGTGACTACCTATAGTCACCTAGACTTTGTCGTCAGTATCTATATATCATTATTTTGAACTAATTAGAGCTAATTAATTTTGCTTAGATTTTTTTACCGTCTAGTTGACTACCTTTAGTCGACTTAGTCGTCGGTATCTAGACATTATCATTTTTAACTAATTAGAACTAATTAATTTTGCTTAGAATTCTTCGCCGTCTAGTTGACTACCTTTTGTCAACTTTTTCGTCAGCATCTAGACATCATCATTTTGAAGTAATTACAATAATTAATTTTGCTTAGATTTTTTTTTTCGTCTAGTTGACTACCTTTAATCGACTTTGTTGTCAGTATCTAGACATGAACTAATTAGAACTTCTTATAAAAGATGAAACTTGTTATGGTTGATCGAAAATAATTGTTTTGACACTCAAATCCAACTTGCAGCATGTGCAGATCTGACTGTAATCACTTCTGCGAATATTTAGCTCGTGATTTGTTGACAAAAAAGATACAAAGATACCATTATGGCACTGGTATTTGAGCCATCTTCTATAGTACGAATAATGACAAAAAAAACGCAACAAACCAGAAAACTCCGTGGCCAACGAACCCAGGACAATAGAAAACGACAGCTAACTAAGATATTTTGTTATGGTTAAACTTATTAAAAAACCACTAATTTTACTGCAAAAAATGACTGTTTTCCATATAGTCAAATATATTAAAAGCTATAGTCATTTTTTTTATTTATATAAATTTGCTTGTTGACAATTTTTATAGCATACTGCGAACCAGCCAGGATGAATCCAAACTCTACAACTAGAAGGACTTAAGTGATTTTGATCAAAATATAGATTGATTATAGATTGATTAGATCAAATAATAGATCAAAATATAGATTTATCTTATATTTGTGCTAAATTGCAAAATAAATTCAGGATAACGCTTCTTCAACTGTAAAAAATATGAAATGGGTATTTTAATTCTATCAAAGGGCTAAAATTATTTGACTGATTTAAACAAAAAGTGTTGTTTTGCTTGTTTTTTCAAGTTATTTCTTTTTTAGTCTTGTGAAATTTTAGGCCAGGTGCAACCCTGGCTTAGAACACTAGCGAAGAGATCTAAAGGTCTTTCCAGACAAGCGAATGATTTGACAATAGTCTGATGTAGACCTAAGTACCCATGCCTGTGTTAAATACTTAATTTGCATGCGTGCTAGTGTTATGTTTTGTATAAAATGTAAGGAATTTTTTATTTAAATCAAATATTGCAAGTCCAGATGGAACGAACTCGTTTTTAGAGTAAAAAAGAAAACAGGCCAATATCTTTTTAAAGAAAAGAACAGCAAAACTAATTGGACAAAAGACCATAAAATCGTCTAAAGACAAAAAAAATCAATCGAAACTTGGTATAGAATACATTAGAGACAAAATGAATAAATTATTCGTTGAATATTGGGCTGAAACCGTCTTATGCAAATTAAAAAAAATTATAGTAATAAAACGGCCATAAGAATAAAATATTATATGAATAGTGATATTTATAAAGAAATTAAAAAGTAAATAAAGACGCAGAACGAGAGATAAAACGAAGGGGCTGGTACAAATATAAAGAAAACAAAACTGTTGGGATGTTTTAGTGATTTTCCCAATGATATAACAACAGTTTTTTACATCTTGAAGTAAAACAGCAAGTGGGATATGAAATAGATGTAAGCTGAGAAAGGGTATGGTACGGGTGAAAATCTGAATTTCATGTGTTTGGGGAAAATATTTTCAAGCAAGGTGTTAGCACTGCATTTTCTTAAAAGTGGAAGCATAGCGTTCTGCACTCGAGTGCTTCTAGCCTACTTTTTTAGAAGCAGAGAGAATGAAATTTAAAATTTTTGAAATTGTTCACAAGACTGTTTTTTTTATATATTTAATTTCGCTCCATTCTTCGTGGGATAGGAGGGCATAAAATTTTAAGGGCAATTACCTTAAGGAAATAAAACCTTAAAGGCATAATTTGACTAGAGGGCATAAAACCTTAAGCAATAAGAAAGGGGACGCTGAATTTATTAAGGAGATTCAACTTATTCAAAACTTATTCAGCTTAAATATTATCTTAAGTAGCCTACTAAATATTATAAAGAAGCTTAAATGTTAGCCTTTCGATGATTCTTTTTATCATGAACATCTCTTTTAAGTTGGGGAAAGTCTCATTTACTCTATTCTTTTGTGCCAAATTACTTAGCACATATTCAAACTTACGATTTTAGGTAAAAAATGTCTTTATTGGTCTTTGTGCATTTTTACATGTGTTATTTCCAAATTAGGGAAACCCTATTTCTACTTGTAGATACCCTCTAGCTTTTTTGAAAGTTAATTCATTTTTAAGGCTAAAAGCGACCTGTTTTTAGGCCTAAACATCCGAACTCACGTACATTTTAGTGAATTCTATTAACCTCTAGCTTCATTTTAATCGATTTTCGTCCGATTTTGAAGGCAACCTAAAAGCGGTAGCCTCATAACCGTAACTGTTTATCTCGTACCATACATCTTATTTGCGTGTCTGATCTAACTTATTTTCTTTTTAGGTAAAAATGAAATGGTCATCTAGTAAGAAAAAGCCTGGTAAGAAAGTAAAGCTATCAGTTCATGGACAAAAGAACTCAATTTGCGGCAGCGTTGTCGTTGATAAGTCTGTAACGTTTCTTGAGCCAGAAAATCAGCTTGATGAAAACACTCTTTTTGACCGTTTGGCTGACTTCAGCATAAAACGATATGATGGAACATCTGAGGTCACTCCTGATTATCAGTATTGCAAGAAGGATCAGGATGAAGTTGAGGATGGTGAGAAATTATATCTATAAATTTTAACGTCTAAAATAAATACTTGTTTTTCGCAAAACGAGATTATTCAAAGCATCTTCTACAAAATCTTTTATTCCTTTGGTGAATTTTTTTTTTTTGTTTTTGTTAATCTTTATGTATATTTTTAATCTTCTGAAATTGAAATAATATGGGAACATATTATATGTGATGGGAATATTCAGATTATTTGATACGACAGAAGATCCTCGTCATAATATAGGGAACTGCAGTATACATCAAAAAGTGAAAATTTCAAAGATAATTTGATTATTTATACAATTAAGCTGGAGTGTTATAATATTAAAGCGGATAAACTTTTTGATCGATAACTAATTAAAACTCTTTTTTTATTCAAGTATTTTTAAGTGAAAATCCAATCTGCATAAATTAGACATATAAAGTTGGCTAAGATTAGCTTGAGAACGCATCAGGATGCTAAGTAAGCATGTTGACTTGAGAGTAGCAGGCCTACTGGTGTCAGAACTTTGTTTTTACCTTTCCTTCCTTTAGTAATGCCTAAAAAAAACAAGTTTGAAGCATTTTAGGGCACGGTAAAAGAGAGATGAAAGTGCTGAAAGTTGGATAGTGTTGGTCTGAAGGAAAGTTGGAAGTCAAGTCAATGGCACTCCTACTCATCAATGGCACTCTTGCTCTAAGTCAATGGCACTCCTACTCGTCAATGGCACTCCTGCTCTAACTCAATGGCACTCCTACTTGTCTCTCTATCTGAAATTCTGCTGAACATAGAAAGTCTCAAAGGTGATTCGGCATCTGGTTTCGACCGAATACACAATAGAGTATTAAGAGCAGTTGCCCTGTCAATCATAAAACCCTAAAGCTTACATTCCCAAAAATGCTAAAGAATTTTGAGAGAAAAAAGAGAGAAAATTCATTTTATTAAAGACCAATATTCACAAAAAAATCATATCAAACAGACCTACCACGTCTTAATCTATACAGATTTGTTTGTGGCAGGACTCATTATTTTACTCACTTACTACATATATATTAAAAAAAAAAAAAAATACAATCATATAAATAAATAAGAAATAAACTTCATGGGAACCGCGAACCAATACTTACACAAGATAGAAGACAGAATGCATTCCCCCCCCCTCACCCATCCTTATTGATTAAAAATTCTTTAACCTATTTTTGAAAGAGGACACACTCTCAGCCATCCTAGTGCTTTCCGGAAGACTGTTTCTATACCGAAACACCCACATGCCTAAATACAAAACGAGACCCGTAGCAGTGTTTCGTCTCTCATGTACTAGGTCCGCAGAATTCCTTGTATCATAAGAATGGTACGCAGAATTCGATGATTAAACATCACAAAAATAATTAGGTGCTAATTTATTTAAACACTGATACACGAAAATACCGGTCAGACAATCCCTCAACTGCCCAACATTTAAAATATTAAAATGGCGATAACAATCCATTGTACGTTCACAATTTTCAAAATCACCGAGCAGGCGCAGTGCTTTATTCTGCACAATTTGTATCCGTTTAAAATTTATAACCAAATTACTAGCCCACACAGAACAACCATATACAATGTAAGGATGAATAAGTGAATTATATAAAATTTCAAAACTGAAACAGGAAAAACCTGTTTAAATCTACGAATCAGCCCTAAGCCCGCGCAACTTTCACCGATACAATTTCACTATGTTTTTTTCCTATTTAAATTACAATCAATCTGAAAACCAAGATACCTTGTATCAAATATCTGCTTAATCTCTGTACCATTAAAATTAACCAAACCGAAAACATTATCAATAACTCCAGTACGACTAAAAATCATGTAATTAGATTTACTCACATTCACTGCTAAGGAACTAAGACTAGTAAAAATATGCAGGTCAAGTAGCACTTTATTTGCTTTTGGAACAAGCTCACTCAAAGCCTTTCCAGCAATCGTTATAGCTGTGTCATCCGCAAAGGATTTTATGCGGTATCAGGAATGTAGAACCTAATAGCTAGAATAAAGCCACTGCGCAAAGAAGGCTCTCAAATTGACGCACTTGGTTACAGACCTGATTCCATCCTCAAGTTTTTCAACAACTTTTGTAACCTGCGTAGCAGCAGCCACCCCAGTATCTGAAGGGAAAGAGATTTTCATTTGTCACCTGTTGGGGTTGAGACCAAAGCACTCCAACCGAGATGCAGTGACGGTGTTGAGCGTATGGGTATACAAACCTCTGCATTCTGGCCTACATTATTTATTTGTGTCTCCCAGGACTGAACCACTACTGCTTCTGATCCAAGTTAATGATCTGTGTCGAGTGTATGACCCTGAACGCACACATCTTTGTTGTTACAGCCTATGCTTACAAGGGTTAAAAGAAAGGAAAGAATTACAAGGATTATAGTGGAGATTAAGCTGCACGTTTTTATTTAGAACTCGATAATGAGCATAGCTACATAGCTAAGGTACGTGGTACATCACGTTTTGGCTGCCTTTGACATAGGATAGAGCGTTTTTACTTAGAACTCGATAATGAGCATAGCTACATAGCTAAGGTAGTAGAGGTCTAAGTTATACTTTGCGTGCAGGTATAGGAATTCCCATGTTATTCTATCGCGCCTCTACACCTTTTCAAAGAGATTCAGTCCTCCCTCACACAGTTTGACGAGATTACGTTCCTTGGCACCTTTTCAGAGCATGTACTTATGCAACGTGATTAAACACGCTTTTACAATTGGAAATCATTGATTGACATTTGCAAAAAAGGGGTAATTAGTGATTTGATAATTTTTTAATATGAAATCTCTGAATAAAATATTTTTGGAGCATGTACTTGACGATGGATAAAAGGATTAAAGTGATTAGCAATTACGAGCGAGGATTCCCCCACTGGTTCCTGGCAGTAGGCTACGCATATCAAGTTGAAAATTTGACAGAATGAGGTATTTGAGGTGGAACTTGAACTAAATCAAAATAAACTATGTGCACGCAGATTTTCACAAATGGCATATCTCAAAAAGGGATTTGTGTATTAAGTTGAAACTTTCAGAGAGTGCTTAAAGGGAAAGTCAATTCACCAAAAGGAAATATGTGCATGCTCAGGCCTGGATAAAAGGGTTAAAGTGATTAGCAATTACGAGCGGGGATTCCCCGCTGGTTTTTTTAAAAATCGAAACTAGAGATTGTCAAATTGCGTATTTAAATGCTTAAAGAGATTGTTTTTTAAAATCAAAAGAGATTGCGTATTTAGGAATGCTTTTGTAGGGAAAGCTGTCAATCATCCGTGTGTTATCCACAGTTCCATTTTTGAAGTCTGTGCTATCAAGAGCGGTTTCTGATTTGTTTTGGAGAATTGCCTTTAGCCAACAATAGTTTGATATGAATGCGTCGGTAGATAGGATTTGCGAATTTGATCCTATTAAGGTGGAGAAAAAAAAGAAAACGGTTTAGCATTTGTGAATACTTCGATGTGTTGTCAATTTAAAATAGTTTAGAAATAAAAAAAATTTAACAAGAAATGGCTGAAAAGTGTTTTGGGGAGATGGGTTGATTGTGTTCTGTATAATACACAAGTGGTGTTTGAACAGTGTTGTCAATTCAAAATAGAGTTTAACGTTATAGTATACTAAAAAATTGATACTAAGAGAGATGTAGAAAGCAAGAAAAGAATTTTAATAATGAAATTCAGAACAAACCTTAGAAATCCTTGTAAATCAAGTAGTAAGGTGTATGTGGGTACGAACCATCAAGGATCATAAGCACCAACGACCCTAACCAGCAGAGACATCAACCCCCCCAAAGGTCCCTTACCCTCAAACTCTAAGGGTGTCCCCTCCCTCCAACTTTTTGCCCCCCCCCCCCCCCCTCCCCATTTTTTTTGATTTTTTTTAACATGATATATTTTTTCAACTTTTTTTTTACATGTCTTCGAATGAGATGAAACAAACTTAAATTCAGGAGTGTCTTGTTGTGCTTTACCTTGTCACAGTTACATTCTCTTGATTTTTCAAAGTTCATTTGAATTTCTTTCGTGAAATGCAGGAGTTGGAATATTTCAGTAGTGTTTTGTCGTGGTTTACTATGTCACAGTTACATTCTCTTGATTTTTCAAAGTTCATTTTGAATTTCATTCATGAAATTCAAGAGTTGGAATATTTCAGTAGTGTTTTGTCGTGGTTTACCTTGTCACAGTTACATTCTCTTAGTTTTTCAAAGTTCATTTTGAATTTCTTTCGTTGAAATGCAAGAGTTGGAATATTTCAGTAGTGTCTTGTTGTGCTTTACCTTGTCACAGTTACATTTTCTTGATTTTTCAAAGTTCATTTTGGATTTCTTTCGTGAAATGCAAGAGTTGGAATATTTCAGTAGTGTTTTGTCGTGCTTTACCTTGTCACAATTACATTCTCTTGATTTTTGAAAGTTTATTTTGATTTCTTTCGTGAAATGCAAGAGTTGGAATATTTCAGTAGTGTTTTGTCGTGCTTTACCTTGTCACAGTTACATTCTCTTGATTTTTCAAAGTTCATTTTGAATTTCTTTTTCGTGAAATGCAAGAGTTGGAATATTTCAGTAGTGTTTTGTCGTGGGTTTACTATGTCACAGTTACATTCTCTTGATTTTTTCAAAGTTCATTTTGAATTTCATTCATGAAATTCAAGAGTTGGAATATTTCAGTAGTGTTTTGTCGTGGTTTACCTTGTCACAGTTACATTCTCTTAGTTTTTCAAAGTTCATTTTGAATTTCTTTCGTTGAAATGCAAGAGTTGGAATATTTCAGTAGTGTCTTGTTGTGCTTTACCTTGTCACAGTTACATTCTCTTGATTTTTCAAAGTTCATTTTGGATTTCTTTCGTGAAATGCAAGAGTTGGAATATTTCAGTAGTGTTTTGTCGTGCTTTACCTTGTCACAATTACATTCTCTTGATTTTTGAAAGTTTATTTTGGATTTCTTTCGTGAAATGCAAGAGTTGGAATATTTCAGTAGTGTTTTGTCGTGCTTTACCTTGTCACAGTTACATTCTCTTGATTTTTCAAAGTTCATTTTGAATTTCTTTCGCGAAATGCAAGAGTTGGAATATTTCAGTAGAGTTTTGTCGTGGTTTACTTTGTCACAGTTACTTTCTCTTGATTTTTCAAAGTTCATTTTGAATTTCTTTCGTTGAAATGCAAGAGTTGGAATATTTCAGTAGTGTCTTGTTGTGCTTTACCTAGTCACAGTTACATTCTCTTGATTTTTCAAAGTTCATTTTGGATTTCTTTCGTTGTAATGCAAGAGTTGGAATATTTTCAGTAGTGTTTTGTTGTGCTTTACCTTGTCACAGTTACATTCTCTTGATTTTTCAAAGTTCATTTTGGATTTCTTTCGTTGAAATGCAAGAGTTGGAATATTTCAGTAGTGTTTTATCGTGGTTTACCTTGTCACAATTACATTCTCTTGATTTTTCAAAGTTCATTTTGAATTTCTTTCATGAAATAGAAGAGTTGGAATATTTCAGTAGTGTTTTGTCGTGGTTTACCATGTCACAGTTACATTCTCTTGATTTTTCAAAGTTCATTTTGGATTTCTTTCCTTGAAATGCAAGAGTTGGAATATTTCAGTAGTGTCTTGTTGTGCTTTACCTTGTCACAGTTACATTCTCTTGATTTTTCAAAGTTCATTTTGGATTTCTTTCGTTGAAATGCAAGAGTTGAATATTTCAGTAGTGTTTTGTTGTGCTTTACAATGTCACAGTTACATTCTCCTGATTTTTCAAAGTTCATTTTGAATTTCTTTCGTGAAATGCAAGAGTTGGAATATTTCAGTAGTGTCTTGTTGTGCTTTACCTTGTCACAGTTACATTTTCTTGATTTTTCAAAGTTCATTTTGGATTTCTTTCGCTGAAATGCAAGAGTTGGTATATTTCAGTAGTGTTTTATCGTGGTTTACCTTGTCACAGTTACATTCTCTTGATTTTTCAAAGTTCATTTTGAATTTCTTTCGTGAAATGCAAGAGTTGGAATATTTTCAGTAGTGTCTTGTTGTGCTTTACCTTGTCACAGTTACATTCTCTTGATTTTTCAAAGTTCATTTTGGATTTCTTTCGTTGAAATGCAAGAGTTGGAATATTTCAGTAGTGTCTTGTTGTGCTTTACCTAGTCACAGTTACATTCTCTTGATTTTTCAAAGTTCATTTTGGATTTCTGTCGTTGAAATGCAAGAGTTGGAATATTTCAGTAGTGTTTTGTTGTGCTTTACCTTGTCACAGTTACATTCTCTTGATTTTTCAAAGTTCATTTTGGATTTCTTTCATTGAAATGCAAGATTTGGAATATTTCAGTAGTGTTTTATCGTGGTTTACCTTGTCACAGTTACATTCTCTTATTTTTCAAAGTTCATTTTGAATTTTTTTCATGAAATAGAAGAGTTGGAATATTTCAGTAGTGTTTCGTCGTGGTTTACCATGTCACAGTTACATTCTCTTGATTTTTCAAAGTTCATTTTGGATTTCTTTCGTTGAAATGCAAGAGTTGGAATATTTCAGTAGTGTTTTGTTGTGCTTTACATTGTCACAGTTACATTCTCCTGATTTTTCAAAGTTCATTTTGAATTTCTTTCGTGAAATGCAAGAGTTGGAATATTTCAGTAGTGCCTTGTTGTGCTTTACCTTGTCACAGTTACATTTTCTTGATTTTTCAAAGTTCATTTTGGATTTCTTTCGTTGAAATGCAAGAGTTGGAATATTTCAGTAGTGTTTTATCGTGGTTTACCTTGTCTCAGTTACATTCTCTTGATTTTGCAAAGTTCATTTTGGATTTCTTTCGTTGAAATGCAAGAGTTGGAATATTTCAGTAGTGTTTTGTTGTGCTTTACATTGTCACAGTTACATTCTCCTGATTTTTCAAAGTTCATTTTGAATTTCTTTCGTGAAATGCAAGAGTTGGAATATTTCAGTAGTGTCTTGTTGTGCTTTACCTTGTCACAGTTACATTCTCTTGATTTTTCAAAGTTCATTTTGGATTTATTTCGTTGAAAAGCAAGAGTTGGAATATTTCAGTAGTGTTTTGTTGTGCTTTACATTGTCACAGTTACATTCTCCTGATTTTTCAAAGTTCATTTTGAATTTCTTTCGTGAAATGCAAGAGTTGGAATATGTCAGTAGTGTCTTGTTGTGCTTTACCTTGTCACAGTTACAATCTCTTGATTTTTCAAAGTTCATTTTGGATTTCTTTCGTTGAAATGCAAGAGTTGGAATATTTCAGTAGTGTTTTATCGTGGTTTACCTTGTCACCGTTACATTCTCTTGATTTTTCAAAGTTCATTTTGGATTTCTTTCGTTGAAATGCAAGAGTTGGAATATTTCAGTAGTGTTTTGTCGTGCTTTACCTTGTCACAGTTACATTCTCTTGATTTTTCAAAGTTCATTTTGAATTTCTTTCGCGAAATGCAAGAGTTGGAATATTTCAGTAGAGTTTTTGTCGTGGTTTACTTTGTCACAGTTACTTTCTCTTGATTTTTCAAAGTTCATTTTGAATTTCTTTCGTTGAAATGCAAGAGTTGGAATATTTCAGTAGTGTCTTGTTGTGCTTTACCTAGTCACAGTTACATTCTCTTGATTTTTCAAAGTTCATTTTGGATTTCTTTCGTTGAAATGCAAGAGTTGGAATATTTCAGTAGTGTTTTATCGTGGTTTACCTTGTCACAGTTACATTCTCTTGATTTTTCAAAGTCCATTTGAATTTCTTTCATGAAATAGAAGAGTTGGAATATTTCAGTAGTGTTTTTGTCGTGGTTTACCATGTCACAGTTACATTCTCTTGATTTTTCAAAGTTCATTTTGGATTTCTTTCCTTGAAATGCAAGAGTTGGAATATTTCAGTAGTGTCTTGTTGTGCTTTACCTTGTCACAGTTACATTCTCTTGATTTTTCAAAGTTCATTTTGGATTTCTTTCGTTGAAATGCAAGAGTTGGAATATTTCAGTAGTGTTTTGTTGTGCTTTACATTGTCACAGTTACATTCTCCTGATTTTTCAAAGTTCATTTTGAATTTCTTTCGTGAAATGCAAGAGTTGGAATATTTCAGTAGTGTCTTGTTGTGCTTTACCTTGTCACAGTTACATTTTCTTGATTTTTCAAAGTTCATTTTGGATTTCTTTCGTTGAAATGCAAGAGTTGGTATATTTCAGTAGTGTTTTTAATTATCGTGGTTTACCTTGTCACAGTTACATTCTCTTGATTTTTCAAAGTTCATTTTGAATTTCTTTCGTGAAATGCAAGAGTTGGAATATTTCAGTAGTGTCTTGTTGTGCTTTACCTTGTCACAGTTACATTCTCTTGATTTTTCAAAGTTCATTTTGGATTTCTTTCGTTGAAATGCAAGAGTTGGAATATTTCAGTAGTGTCTTGTTGTGCTTTACCTAGTCACAGTTACATTCTCTTGATTTTTCAAAGTTCATTTTGGATTTCTGTCGTTGAAATGCAAGAGTTGGAATATTTCAGTAGTGTTTTGTTGTGCTTTACCTTGTCACAGTTACATTCTCTTGATTTTTCAAAGTTCATTTTGGATTTCTTTCATTGAAATGCAAGATTTGGAATATTTCAGTAGTGTTTTATCGTGGTTTACCTTGTCACAGTTACATTCTCTTGATTTTTCAAAGTTCATTTTGAATTTTTTTCATGAAATAGAAGAGTTGGAATATTTCAGTAGTGTTTCGTCGTGGTTTACCATGTCACAGTTACATTCTCTTGATTTTTCAAAGTTCATTTTGGATTTCTTTCGTTGAAATGCAAGAGTTGGAATATTTCAGTAGTGTTTTGTTGTGCTTTACATTGTCACAGTTACATTCTCTCTGATTTTTCGAAGTTCATTTTGAATTTCTTTCGTGAAATGCAAGAGTTGGAACATTCAGTAGTGCCTTGTTGTGCTTTACCTTGTCACAGTTACATTTTCTTGATTTTTCAAAGTTCATTTGGATTTCTTTCGTTGAAATGCAAGAGTTGGAATATTTCAGTAGTGTTTTATCGTGGTTTACCTTGTCTCAGTTACATTCTCTTGATTTGGCAAAGTTCATTTTGGATTTCTTTCGTTGAAATGCAAGAGTTGGAATATTTCAGTAGTGTTTTGTTGTGCTTTACATTGTCACAGTTACATTCTCCTGATTTTCAAAGTTCATTTTGAATTTCTTTCGTGAAATGCAAGAGTTGGAATATTTCAGTAGTGTCTTGTTGTGCTTTACCTTGTCACAGTTACATTCTCTTGATTTTTCAAAGTTCATTTTGGATTTATTTCGTTGAAATGCAAGAGTTGGAATATTTCAGTAGTGTTTTGTTGTGCTTTACATTGTCACAGTTACATTCTCCTGATTTTTCAAAGTTCATTTTGAATTTCTTTCGTGAAATGCAAGAGTTGGAATATGTCAGTAGTGTCTTGTTGTGCTTTACATTGTCACAGTTACATTCTCCTGATTTTTCAAAGTTCATTTTGAATTTCTTTCGTGAAATGCAAGAGTTGGAATATGTCAGTAGTGTCTTGTTGTGCTTTACCTTGTCACAGTTACAATCTCTTGATTTTTCAAAGTTCATTTTGGATTTCTTTCGTTGAAATGCAAGAGTTGGAATATTTCAGTAGTGTTTTATCGTGGTTTACCTTGTCACCGTTACATTCTCTTGATTTTTCAAAGTTCATTTTGGATTTCTTTCGTTGAAATGCAAGAGTTGGAATATTTCAGTAGTGTTTTGTCGTGCTTTATCTTGTCACAGTTACATTCTCTTGATTTTTCAAAGTTCATTTTGAATTTCTTTCGCGAAATGCAAGAGTTGGAATATTTCAGTAGTGTCTTGTTGTGCTTTACCTAGTCACAGTTACATTCTCTTGATTTTTCAAAGTTCATTTTGGATTTTCTTTCGTTGAAATGCAAGAGTTGGAGTATTTCAGTAGTGTTTTGTTGTGCTTTACCTTGTCACAGTTACATTCTCTTGATTTTTCAAAGTTCATTTTGGATTTCTTTCGTTGAAATGCAAGAGTTGGAATATTTCAGTAGTGTTTTATCGTGGTTTACCTTGTCACAGTTACATTCTCTTGATTTTTCAAAGTTCATTTTGAATTTCTTTCATGAAATAGAAGAGTTGGAATATTTCAGTAGTGTTTTGTCGTGGTTTACCATGTCACAGTTACATTCTCTTGATTTTTCAAAGTTCATTTTGGATTTCTTTCCTTGAAATGCAAGAGTTGGAATATTTCAGTAGTGTCTTGTTGTGCTTTACCTTGTCACAGTTACATTCTCTTGATTTTTCAAAGTTCATTTTGGATTTCTTTCGTTGAAATGCAAGAGTTGGAATATTTCAGTAGTGTTTTGTTGTGCTTTACATTGTCACAGTTACATTCTCCTGATTTTTCAAAGTTCATTTTGAATTTCTTTCGTGAAATGCAAGAGTTGGAATATTTCAGTAGTGTCTTGTTGTGCTTTACCTTGTCACAGTTACATTTTCTTGATTTTTCAAAGTTCATTTTGGATTTCTTTCGTTGAAATGCAAGAGTTGGTATATTTCAGTAGTGTTTTATCGTGGTTTACCTTGTCACAGTTACATTCTCTTGATTTTTCAAAGTTCATTTTGAATTTCTTTCGTGAAATGCAAGAGTTGGAATATTTCAGTAGTGTCTTGTTGTGCTTTACCTTGTCACAGTTACATTCTCTTGATTTTTCAAAGTTCATTTTGGATTTCTTTCGTTGAAATGCAAGAGTTGGAATATTTCAGTAGTGTCTTGTTGTGCTTTACCTAGTCACAGTTACATTCTCTTGATTTTTCAAAGTTCATTTTGGATTTCTGTCGTTGAAATGCAAGAGTTGGAATATTTCAGTAGTGTTTTGTTGTGCTTTACCTTGTCACAGTTACATTCTCTTGATTTTTCAAAGTTCATTTTGGATTTCTTTCATTGAAATGCAAGATTTGGAATATTTCATTAGTGTTTTATCGTGGTTTACCTTGTCACAGTTACATTCTCTTGATTTTTCAAAGTTCATTTTGAATTTTTTTCATGAAATAGAAGAGTTGGAATATTTCAGTAGTGTTTCGTCGTGGTTTACCATGTCACAGTTACATTCTCTTGATTTTTCAAAGTTTATTTTGGATTTCTTTCGTTGAAATGCAAGAGTTGGAATATTTCAGTAGTGTTTTGTTGTGCTTTACATTGTCACAGTTACATTCTCCTGATTTTTCAAAGTTCATTTTGAATTTCTTTCGTGAAATGCAAGAGTTGGAATATTTCAGTAGTGCCTTGTTGTGCTTTACCTTGTCACAGTTACATTTTCTTGATTTTTCAAAGTTCATTTTGGATTTCTTTCGTTGAAATGCAAGAGTTGGAATATTTCAGTAGTGTTTTATCGTGGTTTACCTTGTCTCAGTTACATTCTCTTGATTTTGCAAAGTTCATTTTGGATTTCTTTAGTTGAAATGCAAGAGTTGGAATATTTCAGTAGTGTTTTGTTGTGCTTTACATTGTCACAGTTACATTCTCCTGATTTTTCAAAGTTCATTTTGAATTTCTTTCGTGAAATGCAAGAGTTGGAATATTTCAGTAGTGTCTTGTTGTGCTTTACCTTGTCACAGTTACATTCTCTTGATTTTTCAAAGTTCATTTTGGATTTATTTCGTTGAAATGCAAGAGTTGGAATATTTCAGTAGTGTTTTGTTGTGCTTTACATTGTCACAGTTACATTCTCCTGATTTTTCAAAGTTCATTTTGAATTTCTTTCGTGAAATGCAAGAGTTGGAATATGTCAGTAGTGTCTTGTTGTGCTTTACCTTGTCACAGTTACAATCTCTTGATTTTTCAAAGTTCATTTTGGATTTCTTTCGTTGAAATGCAAGAGTTGGAATATTTCAGTAGTGTTTTATCGTGGTTTACCTTGTCACCGTTACATTCTCTTGATTTTTCAAAGTTCATTTTGGATTTCTTTCGTTGAAATGCAAGAGTTGGAATATTTCAGTAGTGTTTTGTTGTGCTTTGCATTGTCACAGTTACATTCTTCTGATTTTTCAAAGTTCATTTTGAATTTCTTTCGTGAAATGCAAGAGTTGGAATATTTCAGTAGTGTGTTTTCGTGGTTTACCTTGTCACAGTTACATTCTCTTGATTTTTCAAATTTCATTTTGGATTTCTTTCCTTGAAATGCAAGAGTTGGAACATTTCATTAGTGTTTTTTAGTGGTTTACCTTGTCACAGTTACATTCTCTTGATTTTTCAAAGTTCATTTTGGATTTCTTTCCTTGAAATGCATGAGTTGTAATATTTACAGTAGTGTGTTGTCTTGGTTTACCTTGTCACAGTTACATTCTCTTGATTTTTCAAATTTCTTTTTGAATTTCTTTCGTGAAATGTAAGAGTTGGAATGTTTCAGTAGTGTCTTGTTGTGCTTTACCTGTCACAGTTACATTCTCTTGATGTTTCAAAGTTCATTTTGGATTTCTTTTGCTGAAATGCAAGATTTGGAATATTTCAGTAGTGTTTTTATCGTGGTTTACCTTGTCACAGTTACATTCTCTTGATTTTTCAAAGTTCATTTTGGATTTCTTTCCTTGAAATGCAAGAGTTGGAAGAATAAATTTTTTTTTATCAACATCATTTGTCAGATACATCAAACAAAATTGACAAAATCTAAATTTCAGAATGAATAAATGCTTTAACAACATCCTTTATCGGATATGTCGGATAAAATTGACATAATCTAAGTATCAGAGTGAGTAAATTCTATATCAACATCCTTTTCTCAGATACATAGGATAAAATTGACAAATTCTAAGTGTTAGAGGGAATAAATTTTTTTATCAACATCCTTTGGCAGATACATCGGGTAAAATTGACAAAATCTAAGTTTCAGAATGAATAATTTCATTATCAACATCCTTTATCGGATATGTCGGATAAAATTGACAAAATCTAAGTATCAGAGTGAATATTTTTTTTTAACAACATCCTTTGCCAGATACATCGAATAAAAATTGACAAAATCTAAATTTCAGAATAAATAAATGCTTTATCAACATCCTTTATCGGATATGTCGGATAAAATTGACAAAATCTAAGTATCAGAGTGTCTAAATTCTATATCAACATCCTTTAATCTAAAATTCTATATCGGATACATAGGATAAAATTGACGGAGTCCATGTATCAGAGTGACTAAATTCTATATCAACATCCTTTTTCTCGGATACATAGGATAAAATTGACAGAGTCCAAGTGTCAGAGTGAATAAATTTTTTTTTATGAACATCCTTATCTCGGATACATAGGATAAAATTGACAAAATCTGAATTTCAGAATGAATAAATTCATTATCAACATCCTTTGTCGGATATGTCACATAAAATTGACAAAATCTAAATTTCAGAATGAATAAATGCTATAACAATATCCCTTATCGGATATGTCGGATAAAATTGACAAAATCTAAGCATCAGAGTGACTAAATTCTATATCAACATCCTTTTCTCGGATACATAGAATAAAATTAACAGAATCTAACTGCCAGAGTGAATAATTTTTTTTTATCAACATCATTTGTCAGATACATCAAATAAAATTTACAAAATCTAAATTTCAGAATAAATAAATGCTTTAACAACATTCTTTATCGGATATGTCGGATAAAATTGACAAAATCTAAGTATCAGAGGGAATATTTTTTTTATTAACATCCTTTGGCAAATACATCTTATAAAATTGACAAAATGTAAGCATCAGAGTGACTAAATTCTTTATCAACATCCTTTTCTCGGATACATAGGACAAAATTGACAAATTCTAAGTGTTAGTGTGAATAA
Source organism: Artemia sinica (assembly GCA_027921565.1). Taxonomy (NCBI): domain Eukaryota; kingdom Metazoa; phylum Arthropoda; class Branchiopoda; order Anostraca; family Artemiidae; genus Artemia; species Artemia sinica. The sequence goes on from CM051261.1 coordinate 11,702,386, forward strand.
TTTTTTTTTTATCAACATCCTTTGGTAGACACATCGGATAAAATTGACAAAATCTAAATTTCAGAATGAATAAATTCATTATCAACATCCTTTGTCGGATATGTCGGATAAAATTCACAAAATATAAGTGTTAGAGTGAATAATTTTTTTTTTTTATCAACATCATTTGTCAGATACATCAAACAAAATTGACAAAATCTAAATTTCAGAATGAATAAATGCTTTAACAACATCCTTTATCGGATATGTCGGATAAAATTGATAATGAAATGTAAGTATCAGAGTGACTAAATTCTATATCAACATCCTTTTCTCAGATACATAGGATAAAATTGACAAATTCTAAGTGTTAGAGTGAATAAATTTTTTTTATCAACATCCTTTGGCAGATACATCGGATAAAATTGACAAAATCTAAATTTCAGAATGAATAAATTCATTATCAACATCCTTTGTCGGATATGTCGGATAAAATTGACAAAATCTAAATTTCAGAATGAATAAATGCTATAGGAATATCCTTTATCGGATATGTCGGATAAAATTGACAAAATCTAAGTATCAGAGTGACTAAATTCTATATCAACATCCTTTTCTCGGATACATAGAATAAAATTGACAGAATCTAAGTGCCAGAGTGAATAATTTTTTTATCAACATCATTTGTCAGATACATCAAATAAAATTGACAAAGTCTAAATTTCAGAATAAATAAATGCTTTAACAACATCCTTTATCAGATATGTCGGATAAAATTGAAAAAATCTAAGTATCACAGTGACTAAATTCTATATCAACAGCCTTTTCTCGAATACATAGGATAAAATTGACAAATTCTAAGTTTTAGAGTGAATAAATTTTTTTTATCAACATCCTTTGCCAGATACATCGGATAAAATTGACGAAATCTAAGAATCATAGGGAATAAATTCATTATCAACATCCTTTATTGGATATGTCGGGTAAAATTGACAAAATATAAGTATCAGAGTGAATAATTTTTTTTATCAACATCCTTTGCCAGATACATCGAATAAAATTGACAGAATCTAAGTGTCAGAGTGAATAAATTTTTTTATCAACATCCTTTGTCAGATGCATCGAATAAAAATTGACAAAATTAAATATCAGAATGAATAAATGCTTTAACAACATCCTTCGTCGGATTTTTCGAATAAAATTGACAAAATCTAAGTATCAGAGTGATTAAATTCTACATCAACATCCTTTTCTCGGATACATAGATTAAAATTGACAAAATCTAAGTGTTAGAGTGAATATATTTTTTTTATATCAACATCCTTTGCCAGTTACATCGGATAAAATTGACAAAATCTAAGTGTCAGAGTGACTAAATTCAATATCAACATCCTTTGTCGGATATGTCGGATAAAATTGATAAAATCTAAGTATCAGAGTGATTAAATTCCATATCAATATCATTTTCTTGGATACATGGGATAAAATTGACAAAATCTAAGTATCAGAGTGAATAAATGCTTTATCAACATCCTTTAAATGCATTATCAACATCATTTGTCGGTTAAATCAGGTAAAATTTACAAGAAAGAGATGGAGTGTACACCGTGACGGCGCATACATAGTGAGAGATACATGCAAAGTCAACATAGCTTTATTTCATTTTTTAAGGTTAATTTAGACGAGGTTACGTGCGCGCACGTAAGAATGTAACTGTGACAAGGTAAACCACGACAAAACACTACTGAAATATTCCAACTCTTGCATTTCATTAAAGAAATTCAAAATGAACTTTGAAAAATCAAGAGAATGTAACTGTGACATAGTAAACCACGACAAAACACTACTGATATATTCCAACTCTTGCATTTCACGAAAGAAATTCAAAAGGAACTTTGAAAAATCAAGAGAATTTAACTGTGACAAGGTAAAGCACAACAAAACACTACTGAAATATTCCAACTCTTGCATTTCAACGAAAGAAATCCAAAATGAACTTTGAAAAATCAAGAGAATGTAACTGTGACAAGGTAAAGCACAACAAGACACTACTGAATTTAAGTTTGTTTCATCTCATTCGAAGACATGTAAAAAAAAAGTTGAAAAAATATATTATGTAAAAAAAAATAAAAAAAAATGGGGAGGGGGGGGGGGGCAAAAAGTTGGAGGGACGGGGGCACCCTTAGATTTTGAGGGTAAGGGACCTTTGGGGGGTTGATATCTCTGCTGGTTAGGGTCGTTGTTGCTTATGATCCTTGATGGTTCGTACTCACATACACCTTAATACTTGATTTGCAAGGATTTCTAAGGTTTGTTCTGAATTTCATTATTAAAATTGTAACTGTGACAAGGTAAACCACGATAAAACACTACTGAAATATTCCAACTCTTGCATTTCAACGAAAGAAATCCAAAATGAACTTTGAAAAATCAAGAGAATGTAACTGTGACAAGGTAAAGCACAACAAGACACTACTGAAATATTCCAACTCTTGCATTTCATGAAAGAATTCAAAATGAACTTTGAAAAATCAAGAGAATGTAACTGTGACAAGGTAAAGCACAACAAGACACTACTGAATTTAAGTTTGTTTCATCTCATTCGAAGACATGTAAAAAAAAAGTTGAAAAAATATATTATGTCAAAAAAAAAATAAAAAAAAAAATGGGGAGGGGGGGGGGGGGCAAAAAGTTGGAGGGACGGGGGCACCCTTAGATTTTGAGGGTAAGGGACCTTTTGGGGGTTGATGTCTCTGCTGGTTAGGGTCGTTGTTGCTTATGATTCCTTGATGGTTCGTACTCACATACACCTTAATACTTGATTTGCAAGGATTTATAAGGTTTGTTCTGAATTTCATTATTAAAATTGTAACTGTGACAAGGTAAACCACGATAAAACACTACTGAAATATTCCAACTCTTGCATTTCAACGAAAGAAATCCAAAATGAACTTTGAAAAATCAAGAGAATGTAACTGTGACAAGGTAAAGCACAACAAGACACTACTGAAATATTCCAACTCTTGCATTTCATGAAAGAAATTCAAAATGAACTTTGAAAAATCAGGAGAATGTAACTGTGACAATGTAAAGCACAACAAAACACTACTGAAATATTCCAACTCTTGCATTTCAACGAAAGAAATCCAAAAAACTTTGAAAAATCAAGAGAATGTAACTGTGACAAGGTAAACATGACAAAAAACACTACTGAAATATTCCAACTCTTGTATTTCATGAAAGAAATTCACAATGAACTTTGAAAAATAGAGAATGTAACTGTGACAAGGTAAACCACGATAAAACGCTACTGAAATATTCCAACTCTTGCATTTCAACGAAAGAAATCCAAAATGAACTTTGAAAAATCAAGAGAATGTAACTGTGACAAGGTAAAGCACAACAAAACACTACTGAAATATTCCAACTCTTGCATTTCAACGAAAGAAATCCAAAATGAACTTTGAAAAATCAAGAGAATGTAACTGTGACAAGGTAAAGCACAACAAAACACTACTGAAATATTCCAACTCTTGCATTTCAACGAAAGAAATCCAAAATGAACTTTGAAAAAATCAAGAGATTGTAACTGTGACAAGGTAAAGCACAACAAGACACTACTGAAATATTCCAACTCTTGCATTTCAACGAAAGAAATTCAAAATGAACTTTGAAAAACTAAGAGAATGTAACTGTGACAAGGTAAACCACGACAAAACACTACTGAAATATTCCAACTCTTGCATTTCATGAAAGAAATTCAAAATGAACTTTGAAAAATCAAGAGAATGTAACTGTGACGTAGTAAACCACGACAAAAACACTTCTGAAATATTCCAACTCTTGCATTTCACGAAAGAAATTCAAAATGAACTTTGAAAAATCAAGAGAATGTAACTGTGACAAGGTAAAGCACGATAAAACACTACTGAAATATTCCAACTCTTGCATTTCACGAAAGAAATCCAAAATGAACTTTGAAAAATCAAGAGAATGTAACTGTGACAAGGTAAAGCACAACAAAACGCTACTGAAATATTCCAACTCTTGCATTTCAACGAAAGAAATCCAAAATGAACTTTGAAAAAATCAAGAGAATGTAACTGTGACAAGGTAAAGCACAACAAGACACTACTGAACTATTCCAACTCTTGCATTTCAACGAAAGAAATTCAAAATGAACTTTGAAAAACTAAGAGAATGTAACTTTGACAAGGTAAACCACGACAAAACACTACTGAAATATTCCAACTCTTGCATTTCATGAAAGAAATTCAAAAATGAACTTTGAAAAATCAAGAGAATGTAACTGTGACATAGTAAACCATGACAAAACACTACTGAAATATTCCAACTCTTGCATTTCACGAAAGAAATTCAAAATGAACTTTGAAAAATCAAGAGAATGTAACTGTGACAAGGTAAAGCACAACAAAACACTACTGAATTATTCCAACTCTTGCATTCCAACGAAAGAAATCCAAAATGAACTTTGAAAAATCAAGAGAATGTAACTGTGACAAGGTAAAGCACAACAAGACACTACTGAATTTAAGTTTGTTTCATCTCATTAGAAGACATGTAAAAAAAAAGTTGAAAAAATATATCCTGTTAAAAAAAAAAAAAAAAATGGGGAGGGGGGGGGGGGTTGGAGGGAGTTGGGGGCAAGAGGGGGCACCCTTAGAGTTTGAGGGTAAGGGACCTTTGGGGGGTTGATGTCTCTGCTGGTTAGGGTCGTTGGTGCTTATGATCCTTGATGGTTCGTACTCACATACACCTTACTACTTGATTTGCAAGGATTTCTAAGGTTTGTTCTGAATTTCATTATTAAAATTCTTTTCTTGCCATCTACATCTCTCTTAGTATCTACTTTTTAGTATACTCTAACGTTAAACTCTCTTTTGAATTGACAACACTGTTCAAACACCACTTGTGTATTATACAGAACACAATCAACCCATCTTCCCCAAAACACTTTTCAGCCATTTCTTGTTAAATTTTTTTATTTCTAAACTATTTTAAATTGACAACACATCGAAGTATTCGCAAATGCTAAACCCTTTTCTTTTTTTCTCCACCTTAATAGGATCAAATTTGCAAATCCTATCTACCGACGCATTCATATCAAACTATTGTTGGTTAAAGGCAATTCTCCAAAACAAATCAGAAACTGCTCTTGATAGCACAGACTTCAAAAATGGAACTGTGGATAACACACGGATGATTGACAGCTTTCCCTACAAAAGCATTCCTAAATACGCAATTTGACAATCTCTAGTTTTCGATTTAAAAAAATAAACCAGCGGGGAATCCCCGTTTCTAATTGCTAATCACTTTAACCCTTTTATCTAGGCCTGAGCATGCACATATTTCCTTTTGGTGAATTGACTTTCCCTTTAAGCACTCTCTGAAAGTTCCAACTTAATACACAAATCCCTTTTTGAGATATGCCATTTTGAAAATCTGCGTGCACATAGTTTATTTTGATTTAGTTCAAGTTCCACCTCAAATACCTCATTCTGTCAAATTTTCAACTTGATATGCGTAGCCTGCTGACAGGAACCAGTGGGGGGAATCCTCGCTCGTAATTGCTAATCACTTTAACCCTTTTATCCGTCGTCAAGTACATGCTCCAAAAATATTTTATTCAGAGATTTCATGTTAAAAAATTATCCAATCACTAATTACCCCTTTTTTGCAAATGTCAATCAATGAATTCCAATTGTAAAAGCGTGTTTAATCACGTTGCATAAGTACATGCTCTGAAAAGGTGCCAAGGAACGTAATCTCGTCAAACTGCGTGAGGTAGGACTGACTCTCTTTGAAAAGGTGTCGAGGCGCGATAGAATAACATGGGAATTCCTATACCTGCACGCAAAGTAACTTAGACCTCTACTTAAGGTACGTGGTACATCACGTTTTGGCTGCCTTTGACATAGGATAGAACGTTTTTATTTTTTAGATCGATAATAAGAAAACCTATTGAAATAGAGCCAAATGCGCTGGCTACCGCTTTTTGGCCGCGTTTCGTATAGGATAGAACGCTTTTATTGGCATATCAGTAATGATAAAATCGGTTCAATAGAGCTACATAGCTATAGTTACGCATATTAGTTTTGGTCTAATTAGTAGACAAAAACTATTACTTTACTTTTTTCTCTGTTTGTCTTTATTCAAAAGGTATTTCTGTTTGATGTGTACTTTCTCTGAACGTTTCTTTGGAAAATGAAACTTTTTTCTGTTATTTTCCTCAAAAAATGTATTAATATGACAGACAAGTATTTCCTAAGGTGTGAGAGGAATCTACATTTGTCCTATTCCCTACCTCTGAGCGGGTAGGGAGGTAGAGAGGAAATTTCTGAGGTCTGAGGACAGAAAATCTCATCTTTTTTAGTCCTGTCGGTCCTAAGACTACTTACTAATACTACTACTAACAACTCACCGCAGCACCAAGCCGCCTGAGGCCAAAACAGCTACGCACGCTCCTTCTCCATCCCAATCTATTCAAAGCCTCCCTTTTTACACCCGCCCACGAAGTTCCCATTTCCTTTAAATTTTTCTTTATGACGTCCTCCCACCCCAGACGGGGACGACCCCCTTTATATGGATCATTTTGATGGACTTTGTTTTAAGGAGCACAGGAAAGGCAATGGGAGACCACGGAATCAAATGGGAGGGGGGAAAGAAGGAATGTAATTATTCCGATTTGTTTGATTAATAGAAACAGAATTATGAGATGAACGTTGTTTTGAACGTAACAAAGACTAGCTAGGAATGTAATTATTCCACATTACTGATGGAAAAATTACTTCAGTCGAAAAAAACTTTAAAAAAATTTAATTTCTGACTATTTTTTCAAAACATGCGAGGAAATCCTCCCCTCCCCCCCCCTCCGCTTAACATTTATAATGGAAAATTCCCACTTTTCTTTCAAAGGAAAATTATCCCAGTGGTTAGTGGTTAGGAAAATTCTCCCAGTGAGCGCGGTTATTATTTTTTTTAAATTTTTACTCTTCGTATTCGGAGGAAATAAAAAGTTTGAATTGAATTTAAGCGATACGTGAACAGTATGGGCAAATAGTGTAGCTTACAACCCTTTACCCAGGGACTGTGGATGGTCATCTCATCCCCAAAAAGTACAATTATTGGACCTTTTAACTATGCTGAACTAAAGGGCTATCTTAAAAATTGGATCGGCTGTCTTTGGGGAAAAAATTGGCGTGGGAGGGGGTCCAGGTGCCCTCCAATTTTATTGTTCGCTTAAAATGGGCACTAGAATTTTTTATTTCCATTCGAATAAGCTTTCTTCCGATCTTCTAAGACCATTACCAATGGTCTTATGGTAATGAACCAGTTCATTACCATCATCGCTGGGTAAAATAAAAACAAAACACAAAACAAACAAATAAACACGCATCCGTGATCTTTCTTCTGCAAAAAATACATAATGTGAGAGATGGGAGCTTGAAACCTCTACTAGGGTTTTTCCCTTTTTTTTGAAAATCAAGTACATATTTTTAGGCTCGTAGCTTTGGATGAGTAATATTAAACTTATTGAACTTTATATATTTGGAATCAGCATAAAAAATCAATGCTTTTGATGTATCTGTTGTTATTAAAATACTGTTTTTTAGAGTTTCGGTTACTATTGGACCGAGTCGCTCCTTACTTGCAATTTATTACCACGAAGTGTTTGAAACTTTATGTAGAGAGGTATGCCCTATAAAATTTGAAAGCTAATTCAAAATACAAGTGCCTGCATTTTTAATAAGACTTTATGCTGAAAGCATTCTCTTTAAATTTAAAGAGCCACAATTCACCAGTTCAAGAATCAGCACTACCCTAATTAATTAATACCACTCCTTAAAATAGAGTTGAACCATTAATTATAAATAAACACATCAAAATATGAAATGCAATATAGTTGAAATATATTTTATTACTAAAAATATGCAAATACAAGTTATAATTAAAAGTTATTTTTAAATTTAATAAAATATAAATCAATCAAAGCATAAAAATATAGTAAAATTTAAATAATTCTAAAAGACAATTACAATTTTTTAGATGACACGGACTTACGCAGGAGGCGCTCATTCAGATGGTATGGTAGCACTACCCTTCATCAGGAGGCTGTTGCTGCTTTTGATGTAAGTTTTAGTTTTGCCTAATTATGTATTTTAATAAATAGATTTCATAAAAGTATTAAAAATTTGTTAATTTTATCTCATTAAAATTTTATGTTTTTTATTGTATCAATATAAGCACATGATTTATATATTTCCAATGTTAAAATAAAAATTTAATATATGATTTGTCCATTCTTTACATGAAGAATTTGTCATTAGTAAAGCGAGAACGTTGATCCTGGATGTGTCCACAAGGGCTAAGGGCATTGAGAAAAAATTTCAATAAATGCTGAAGGTTATGTTGAGCTAATTAAATAAAAACTATATGTAGCCAAGTTATCAAAATTTTTATCTGCAAAATCTTTGGAACTGACAAGGTTATTAACTTGAAACTTTCAGGGCAGCTACTACTACTACTACTATTGCGTAAATACAAACAACAAGTAGAAACAACAGGGAATTGTTTCATAAGACAGTGGAACTTTACCCTAAATGAATGTTTCGACCAAATATAAAAGAAATTCACATTAAAATACGACCATTAAAACTAAAATCTTGTAGTCCTAGCATCTTTACTTATGAAATTTAATACATGATTAAAATAAAAGACTGGTAATTTAAATATGGATTCTATTTCCGAGATTATTTTATAAAATAAACCAAAACAATTAAAAAACAAAGTCTTACAAAATGCTCAAGGGAATAAAACAAATAAAAATCAAAAAGATTGACAGCATTAAATGCTAACCATAGTATTATTTTGCAACAAAATAATTAAGTCCAGTTTAAGTTTTGAATTTATAACCCAGCTATTTTTGTGGTTTTATGCAGGTAGCTGGTAATTGCTTATCTGAGTATTAATTGTATATATATATATATATATATATATATATATATATATATATATATATATATATATATATATATATATATATATATATATATATAATATATATATATATATATATATATATATATATATATATATATATATATATATATATATATATATATATATATATATATATATAATATATATATATATATATATATAAATATATATATTGGTTAGGCTGTTTTTACTTCTATATATATTTTTATTTATATTAATTTAGTTTTAGAATCTAGTTATTTTTAGTTTTTTTTTCTCTCTTTGATTGTTTCTCTTCTTTCCTTAAATTCTGGCCATAGACCCGTTTGTCGTTTTCAGATTTATTTCTTTGTTTTATGATTAAAACATTTTACAAATGTTTTAATCATAAAAAGAGAAGTATTATAAGTAGTTCTAGAGAAACTATTAGAGTAATTCTATTATCTAGAGTAATAGAGAATTTCATAAAAAAATACTAGTTATGAAGTAATGAATTGCTTCATACTTAGTTATCCTTGTGGTTTTTAGAGAAATGTGTTCAGAATTTAAGTTTTTTTTAAAATTTATTTGCAGTTTCCTCGAAAATCAAGATATGTACAAGCAAAGCCAATAAAGTTCTAAAAAAACTCATGTAAATCAAACAAAACAATGATTTAAAAAAGCCGATAAAAAATGACTAAATGAAATATAAATAAAAAAAATTATAAAAAATGAGATTATAGTCATTTTAACGGATAGAGAAATGGACAGAGGAAACATCTGAGATTTATAATGTCTTCTATCCCAATCTGAGTTTTTTCCAATTTTAAATTTTAATTTTAAATTTCGAGGCAGGTTCAAAAATGTCACAAAAATAAATACAAAAAACTAAATACAAATTTTCAGTATTAAAAATGACCCACATGAATCGATGGAGAATCGCCAATTTAAAGAATTTCGGAACAGAAGGGAAGAAGAAAGATCATAGGGACAAAATACCCCTATAGCCCCAAAATACCCCAAATACCGTGATAGATATCACGGAGCTGGATTCTTGATCTAAATGGCTTTCGGATCTTTTTTGAATAGTTTAAATTACTTGACTTCTTAACTATGCCTCTTAAGTATGTATATTTATAGGTACAAATCCCCTAAGGTTAAGAGCTAAATCCCTAAAGGTAAATCTCTTCTGATTTTACCCAGAGTAATTGACTAATGGCAAAAACTAAAAAAAAAAAAAAAAAAAAAAAAAAATAAAATTACCATTTAATCTCAAGAAATTTTAAATCCGAAGTGATCCTGCTCTGAAGTCCAACAAATGAACTCCCCAAAGGTCCTGGATTTTGTTTCTGCTATATTGTTGAATCCTTTAATTGGTAGAAAAAAGTCTTAACTAGCAATTTGTCATATTTATGTTGGTTTTCTTACTTATGTTCTATTCTTATGTTTATATTTATGTTCTTCGCTATTATATGTTCTTCCTTTCTTGTTTATGTTCTTGCTTTATGTTCTATGCTTATGTTCATATTTATGTTTTCTATTATTTGTTTTACGAAAATAATCTTTCATTTTGAAAGATTCATTGAGTGAAAAAAAGTATATGCTTGCAGGACACCGTACAGATAATATCATAATTTTTGTAGTTTTTCAAAGGAATTTTGCACATATACTATTTGATAAATATTTTACCTTTTCAGTGAAATAACTTTTTGAAGATTTTTCTATACTTCCCTTGTCATCCACCTGTTTTGTCGTCTTTTGGCGAACACCCCCCCCCCGCCCTCCCGAAGTCATTACAACTGCATTTATTACATAATTCACATGCCTGAATTTGTAAGTGCTCATTTAAGTAAAATGTGGTTTGATTTAATTGAGGGGAATTAAGGCACTATAACAAGGGTTTTTTTTCCCGTTAGAGAGGGACTAGATTGGAGGGCAATGTGCTTTTTGGAAATTCTAGTGTGTGTTTATAAACGGTATAGCAAAACTAATAGAATGTGCAATTAGTACTGTTTAAATTAAAATACAGAACGAACAAACTTTAAATTTAGTTTTAGATAGCTTGATATTCTGGAAACTTTTGAAATTTGTGTTGTGAAATTTTTGGGGATGGGGGTATTTTAAAAATTATTCCTATTATTTGTTATGTTTTCTATTTAATTTGCCAGTTTAAATAGGAATTTTGTAATTTAAATAAATATGTAATATAAATAATATGTTTTTGTAATTTATTTAAATTTTGTAATTTAAATAAATGTATATTTAAATATATATAATATATATATTTAATAAATATATATAATAAATATATAAATATATATAATAAATATATATAATAAATAAATATATATATATATTTAAATATGTATAATGTATATTTAAATAAATTTTGTAATTTAAATAAATATGTAATTTTGTAATTAAAAATATGTAATTTAAACAGGAAGATCTTTTCGATTTTAAACACACAACTTGGAGACCCAAAGACGAATTTCAAGCCTGATCTGAAACAAAATCTAGCCGAATATTTGGCTATTTCTAATCAGACGACATAGAATTCGGCTATCATAGTGAAGTTCGACTCTCGTTAGAAAACAGCCTATAGTCTATAGGAATAAATCGTCTGAAGGCCTCAGACTTCTGGGCATGTATCTAGCAAAAGCCGTAATAAAAAAAGAAGAAGAAATTGAATTTGCTTTTCTTTTGTATTTCTAGTTGCTTAAATTCTTTGAAAGATTGAATGATTTTGAATTATTTCTATATTTATAATGGGTGAAATATTCTAAACTTTACAACGATGAGATTAGGTTTTTTAGTTTGAACGCCAGTTTTTACCAAAGCATCAAGAAATATCTGACGGAGAGTTGGATCCAATATTATTTACTCCATTTGTATGTCCATTATTAATTGTCAAGTCACTGACGTCAAGGGTAGTATCTGAGACGTTATGTCTGGAAGCAAGGGTACTGTGCTTGTCTACTCTTTAGGTTTTTATCAGAAGTGCCAAGGGTATCAAAATAAAAAAATTTCTTGCTCCCGTGGACTCATTTTAGGTCTGTTTGTTCCTAAAACTGCCAATATCTTTTTTTTTTCGAGAATTTTTTGGGCATTACCACATTTTTTGTCAATGTTGCCATGTTATACCGTTAAAATAATTTAGAAAACCTAGTTAGTTAAATTTTGCAACGTTGTTCGCTCATAAAAATTCAAACATTAACAACCTGCTGATTCCAAAAGACAACTACACCTTTTAAAAAAATCTACAATTTCTTTTGATGTTCGGCCCCATATGTTTTTGTCTTATTTTTACTTGTTTATCGCCGACGTTATTTTTTCGTTTGAGTTCCGCTACTATCAAAATCTTCATAATTGCCTGTCGTGGAAGTGAACTCCCTATTCTCATGATTTTGTTTTAAGATATATACAGTATTGTATGTTCCAACTTAATCTATTCAAACAATCACATTGTGTTTTTACTTTCTTTTGTATTTCCAAAAAGAAATTGGATAACTTAGTCTTTAATAGCAAGTTATCTAATTTAATTTTTTTAAATTAATTTTTAAATTTTTTTTTGTTAAGGAGGGGAAGAGGGAGCGAGGAGGGAGTGAGTTTGTTGATGTTTTATCGTCGTTTCTGCCCCTTTTTGTTTTCAAAGTACAACAGAAATGAAATAAAGATATTATAGCGACTAAACTTATAATTAGGCCTCAGGATGTCGGAAAAAAATAGTAAGTGTAAAACCTTCGAATATTTTGACTTCTCCTTTGGAACCTTTTATTAACGGTGAAAGGAAAAAAAAGGGGGTTAAAGTAGATTAAGCAGTTACAGTTAGCAGTAAATATATTAAATACGTAACCTAACCCAACCTAGGTACCTTTTAGTCCCCCTAAACTGCAAAAAACTAAAGTTTAAATATAGTTCCCGGCAGTGGGGGATCCATGGGAGCGAGGGGGTTCCCCCCTAACATGTTCTAAAGTAGTGTAATTTATTTAATTAACGCTAGATTGCGTCAATTAAACTTGCTCCTAACGCAAGTTTATTCGATCAACCTATTTTGCCCCCCCCCTAAAAAATCCTGGATCCGTTCCTGGTTCCCGAAGTGAGAAACCTTTTGTTTATACCTCACTAGTCAGCGGAAACCTATTTATCAATAGCATGTTTGACATTTCAATGCTGTCTTTCCTTGTGCACTTACCTGCTTCTAGACAAGTACCGTTTTTAGTCTCTGTGGTTCTATAATAATTTTCTCTTGCATAGATACTTACCAAGGCCGTATCCAGGGGGGGGTTACCCGGTTTGACCCCCCCCTCCCCCCCGAAATGTTTGTTTGACTCGTAAAAACGTAACAAAAATGGACACAAACAAATTTTGTATGCGTTTTTTGAGGTTTTTTTTATGTAAACCACCCCCCCCCTAAAAAAAAAAATAGTAACCCCCCCCCCCCGGTCAAAATCCTGGATGCGCTTCTGAGACTTACTCCAAGTCTAGCAAAGACTTTGGAAGTCTTGGTCTTCCCCATTTCACGCATATTTGTTTTCACGTATAAAATACTAAAGAATCACAGAAAAAGATGATGAGTAGCACAAAAAGTAAACAAAAAAGCAGAAAACTCATTTCTGGAAAATTACAGTTATTGTTTTACAAGTCTGATATGAGGATTCAAACACAAACCAAGTTTGAAAATCGATGTAACCGATGTAATCGACGAAAATCCCTGTACTTATGAAGTATAGGGATTAACCGAGGAAGTTTTTTGTGTGGTCAAAATACAAGGAATAATTTAAAGAAGTTTCCAAAATACTTAGAAAGAGTTCTGGACAACAAAAACATATAAAAGTTTACAGTCTTATGGAGGGGTGGACGGGGTTGTGTATGCTTGCATATTAATAATTAAATTAAAAAAAAACTTCCAACAGTTATTCACGCTATTTAAATTATTTAAAATCATTGACTCTAAATTTTATACGACTAAATTGACTAAATATTTATATATATATTTAAATATCTAAATTATTAGAAACTCGGCTGTAAGGAATGAATGAGTTTACTGACTCAGCTCAATGTAACATAGTAACTGAACACTAGGGTACATACCCCAACAGAGAGCTGAGCTTGTTTTCATTGAGTGTTATAAAAATGATATTTAAGAAAAAGGAAACCAAATGAATAATTAAATAACCAAGCCACAAAGCCAGAAAAGGAAAAACTGAACAAAAGAAAGAACCTGAAAGAGAAAAAGGAAGTAGAGACTGGACAAATTCCTTCAACTTTGGAAATTAAGCTCCATTATTATCTTTATGCGTTGCCAAATGTTACAGCCACACAAGGACAAACTACGTTGCCCCCAAAATCCACCTAACCCAGCAAACAAACCGAAAATATTGAAGGGCTAACTGTCTTCAAGTGTGTGAATGCCAGAAGAAGTGTCCTAATACTAAACAGAGCAAAAAAAATATAAGAATAATAAAAACAGAGTTAAATTGGTTCCCGCTTTACATGCTGGCCCGCTCTCTACTTGCCCGCAGAGCACCGAGTGCATTATGGATTAAAAGATAAAGTCTTTTTCTCTATTGAATGCACAGACAGAGTCTGCATAGGCTTGATCTGCAACAATTTTGAATGAATCAACAATCGTAAAGTGACTAAACTTTAGTGGTCTTAGAACAAGAACTTTCAATTAGGATCAGAAACTAGAATCAGAGCTGCTAAGGTCGTTCTTTTAAATCGAACCATAAATGTTCAATCAGAAATTAGCGGAGGAATGTTGGAAGGAATGTTAAGAACCCTAAAGATTGTAAATCAGAGCCGTTAGCCTCTAGCGTTGGAGTCTTAACCAAGGTTTTTAATTCAGGATATTAGGAAGATCCTAAAAAACAGCCCTTTTAACAGGACCAGAGATCAGAATTGAAGGCTTCTGAGCAGAGATCAGAATCGTCGAACGACGAAGTTGGACCTAAATTTGAAACGACAATTTGAGAAAGAGCTTTTAAAAGTAGTATTTTAACAGGATGAGAAGAAAAATCAGAGTGAACGATACTAAAAATAGTCTAGACTCTTTCTTTCAAATTCCTCGAATTTCTAAAATCATCGCAAGGATTCTAAATTTTTTTGTACGTTTTAGAAAGCCGGATTATTTGTTATTACGAACAAGAAAACTGAGATTCGGCCATGTTTTCCTGCACAACTTGATGGTTATGCTAAGATGAGAAAGTCTTATTATCGTGGCAAGATACATGATTTCGATCGCAGAACATATTTCAAATTGGATCGGTCATCCACTACAAATTTGGATCAACCCGAAATTGTTGAACCACTAACTTCGAGTGTTGAAACTAGAACTTTTTTCCCAGAAACATGGCTATGGCAATTGTTTAACCTTAAGTAAGAAATTGACCAAGGGACCGTTTCACTTGTTCTCTTTTTGCACAAGTGTGTGATTTTTTTTGTATCAGCATTGTGTGTTGTATTGCACCATTTTTTTCGGGGAAAATTTTGAGGTGCCATGTTTTTTTGGTTTGTTGCTTTCTATTTTCTTAGCTCTGTCGTAGGGTTACCATAAATAAGTTTTTCAAGGATCTATTCCCCTCTAGGAATGGACTCAAAGTGTCCTAAATCGACAAGTAAGTAACACAGATTCGAAGCTTATATATCATTTTTCAAGTTTCTTAGACATTTGGACTGACAGAACTCTAGAGTGCTCATAAAACTTATTCCCAGGAGTGGATTAGTTGGCTTGAACATTTCCTCCTGACCTAATAAAAATATATGCAGAAATAATTCTAATAAGTAGTTTATCAGTGGTGAGAAAGTGGTTCGCTCCCAAGAGGGGGTTGAGCGGGTTTAACATGTTGTCCCAGAGGAAAAAAACCGTACGCCCAAAATGATCCTAATAATGAGCTCTCAGAAGAAGATCGGGCGGCTTGATTGTGTCCTCCAGATGAACGAAGGCTGTATGTCCAAAATAATGTGAACAACTTTTCCGTTAAGGGGATAAGAAATTGGTCTGCTCCTGAGGGAGTAAAAAGGCATAAGTCTTTAATGCATTACTTATTATTTTTTATTCCTCAGAGTCAAGTCAATAGAAGGGGTGGTCGTAGAAACTATAGGTGAAGCTCATTCGAGTGCCCTTTTTAAGAGTCAAAAGTGAACGGAGAATGACCCCCCCCCCCCCCGTCCACGTCCTTTTCATCCCTCTTTCCTCAAATACATTCGTTTTAACATTCGAGATAGCCATTTAGTTCAAAATAATCTAAATATCAAATAACTATATCTCCAGATTAAACATGACCCCTCCTGCCACAGACTTCGGGGCAAGGAAAGGGGCATGTTTGATCCCCAGTCTCCAAAAGGTTTTGGGTATTAAGATGAAACATTTGAAATACATTTGAGTGTGAAAAAACAAACAAAACACACTATCTGTATGTTGGTTGTCAAAAAGGCGTATCATCAATGTTTCAGCAAACGCTTAGGGTATTAAGTTGAAACTCTGAGCATGTTGAGGGGAACACTGAAAAATGATCTCTTCACCAATTCTTGATGCCCCCTCAACACTGACACAAGCTTATAGATGAGCATATTAATCGAATTTGTCAAAAGGTTCAAAAACTACACAATCCAGGAGCGACATGACCAGGAGCGACATGTTCTAAATTTATGCAATTTACCAATATTTAAATATAGGATTTTTTTATTTGGAAAGGGGGAATGTTTTATTCTGGGTGTGCTCGAAAGGGCGAAGGGTATTAAGGTGAAACTTTAGGGTATATTGACGGGGATATTGTACTAAATCTAATGACAATGCCATCCAGGTTATCAAAAGAGCGTATCTGCAATATCTTAGGAACAACTAGAGTTTTAACTTGAAACTTCCAGGGTTACTACCACTACTTCTACTACTATAACTGCGACTGCAACTGGGGCAACTTGTGATTGTGACCACTTGTTCAATTTGAAATCAAACTATGGAACGCTTTTGGAACTAATATTTTGGTTCAACAGCAATTTCTAGATGATATGCTCGAAAGAATTGTACTGGGAGAATGTTAAAAGGTTTGGTTAAACTCGTCTTTTAGATAAACAAAGAGTGTATTCTTGACAATTCTATTAAAATATCCCATAAGGGTTTCAGAGAGTGGTCTGCTTTTCGGAGTCAGTTGAATCTTTTGAATTTTATGCCCTAGATGAACCAAAACTGTATCTCCAAAAGTATTTTGACAGTCTTTAAGGTCATATAACACTGAATATTGAAAATTTAATATCTTAAAAGAACTGAAAATCTAAGGAATTAAGTTCCTAAGGAATTCCTAAGATTTCCAATGATACAGTTTTGGGTAGCAGCTTGCTCCACATAAAATGAAAAGAAACATGGGCAAAAAATCCACCAAAAATAAGCTAAAAACATATAGTGCCAAACAGCTTAAGAAGGTGTTGCTGTCTCTGGGAATCAAGAGACTGTTAATGTCTGAACTCTCACAGACGTAAAGCGTTATCGAAATTAACAAATTAGTTTTGTAAATTTATTTTTACAGTTGAACGTAGCAACACTGGTGAAAATGTGCTATTGCCCGAAAACCATAATAAAAATGAAACAACCAAAAGAGAAATCTTTTAAAATCGTTTTTTACATGATTAGATCTAAATTTGGTTGAGGGGGCACCCTTTGATTTGGTTGGTGCTTTAAGTCATTTAAATCCTTCCATATGATCCCTTCCTACTTCAATGAAGGCGCCCTGCTTCTCCAAAAATACAGAATAACATATAGATACAGATATAAAGGTAACGTAATAGATGATAACACAATTTTGATAATACAATAAGGTTATAGATTGTTATAATCCTAACAACTGGTAAAAGTAAATTTGTTTTTGTTAGGAGACTGGACTCTTTGTCTTATCTGACGTAGAATTACAAAACAGGCCCTGCCTCAAAATTGAACATTCACTTGACATTTATCCTGTGGCTGATGAATATTCGCTTATCTTTCTTTGAGCGCAAACAGGGATATTCCCAACCCACAAGCTCTCTACTCCAGTGATGACAGTGAAACTAGCGTTGAAGTTAGGAGCTACTTTCCTGAGACCTGGCTTTGGGATAGCTTTAGTCTTGAGTAAGCGTGTTTTACTTTACGCTTTAGGCTACTATCTTTTGCGCTTTCTTCTCATCTTTTTCTTGTGACGCAAAGGACTGTTATGCTTCTAAACGTGCTTAAAGTAAAAGAATGGATAAAATTGTTGCTTGTGCAACGAATCACGATATGTAACATTAAACGCCTATCAATTAACGTACAAAAAAAAGAAAAAAAAAAAAAACACTAGCGATTCAGAGGAATTTTCTAGAGCTATATTGCTGATGTTGTCACACAAAAATGTTCGACCAACAACATAGACTTGTTGTTTTTTAAACGTGCTTACAATAACAAAAATGGATAAGTCATTTGAGCCTGTGGGGCGATTAGGACGTGTAACATTAAGTGCCTGTCAGTTAACGTGCAAAATAAGAAAAATCGTTACTGATCCAGGTGATGTTTCTAGAACTCCAGGTGATAGCTGATGTAGTCGAAGAAAAATATTCGACTAACGACATAGACTTTGCTATAAGACACCTACGAATAGGAAGCGTCAAAGTTTATTGAATAAGTTATTATAGATAATTAATTACTATTTTCAAATGCAATAAATTCAATAGAAACTTGTATTTATTTCCCTGAAATTGCGTCTTAAATAGTGACGAAAATTTGATCTTGACTCGAACTTGATGTCTTAACTAGAATCTGACGTTTGATGCCCGGCCTATGAAATTTGCATGTGGTACCAACGACACAAAACAGGGGTCCAGGCTGCAAGGTTTGATTGGAATTATCTCTGGAATGTTTTTCTTGATCATAGGCATCGCTATTTAGCGATGCCTAAGTAAAGAGCGATGTGGGCACAATGTATTGTTTTTTTTTTTTAGACCATTGCACTTCGTATTGAAGGACATGGTGTAGAAACTTCGAAAAGGGCTCATTCGATTTGAAATTGAAAGGGCTATTGCCCTTTTCAATGGTCGAAAGTGATTGGAGGGCAACTAATCCCTCCTCCCACGTCCACCATTTCCCCAAACACATCCAATAAAAAAGTTGAGGATGACAATCCCCCACAGCCCTCAGGGCAAGGGTTGTAATTTATGCCCTGGGACATAAGGTTTATGTAGAAAGGGTGATCGCATAAACTTTGGAGGGAGCTCATTGGATTGGTAATCAGAAGTTTTTAGTCTCCTTTTTAAGATCGAGAGTGATCAAAGGGTGGATAATCCCCCCCCCCCACGCCTCGTATTATCCCGAAATGTATTTGATAACAA
Source organism: Artemia sinica (assembly GCA_027921565.1). Taxonomy (NCBI): domain Eukaryota; kingdom Metazoa; phylum Arthropoda; class Branchiopoda; order Anostraca; family Artemiidae; genus Artemia; species Artemia sinica. The sequence continues at coordinate 11,721,682 of CM051261.1, forward strand.
AGTTTAGATTGCCATTTGTTTTCGTAAAAACTTCAAATTCGATAGGCTCATTCGATTGGAACTTGAAAGCGCTACTGCCCTTTTTATTAATCAATAGTAATTGGAGGGCAGAAAGCCCCCCTCCCCCCCCCCCCCTCACCACGCCCTTCAATTCCCAAAACACATCTAATCAAAATTTTGAGATAGCCATTTTGTTCAGCGTAATTGATAGGTTTGGAAATTATGTCTTTGACAACCCCCATACTTTCTCAAAACCAGAACATAATTTACACTTTACTAAAAAAAAAAAAAAAAATGGCTGTAGCTTGTCAGTTTAGTATACATATTAAATTTAAAAAAAAAGTTTTTTTTTTTTAGCTGAAAGTAAACAAACAGAAATCATTCCGTATATGAAAGGGGCTGTCCCCTCCTCAAGGCCTCACTTTTTACGCTAAAGTTTGACTCTATCTCACAACTTTATTTTGAAAAAAAATTAGCGTAAAGAGCGAGGCGTTAAGGAGAGGACAGCCCCTTTCATATACGGAATAATATCTGTTCGTTTTAAGTTTTAATGTCGCTCCTTACTTTCAGTTAAAAAAACTTGTTTTATTTATTTAATTTCTGAACATTTTTGAATTAATGCAGCTTTGATTTTGGCTCACCGTACATGAATAATTAAAACGAAATTTGCATATTAATTTTTACTTTTTTTTTTGGTTAAATGGCTTTCTCGAGAGTTGTTTAATTTTATTTACGAACGTTTTTATCAGTAATAAATATATGTAACTTACGATTTAACTTGCATAACGGACTTTTATATTCATATATTTTTAATACGTATATTAAGGGGTTCGCCCCCTAGTCAATATCTCGATGTTTACGCTAAAGTTCGAATTTTGTTCCAATTCTTTAAAAATGAACCTCTTAATCACAAAGGCCGTTAATTAGAATAAATAGCTCTTATGAATGTACTAAAAAAACTTTAGTGTAAAGAGCGAGGTATTGACTTGGGGGCGAACCCAATCATATACGTAATGATTTCTGTTCGTTTTAATTTTTGATGTTGCTCCTTACTTTCAGTTGAAAAACTTGTTTCTTTTCAATTTAATTTCTGATCGTGTTTATAAATAATGCTAGGAAATCCGGCGCCCCCTTCATAGCAATGTTACTTCCCCATGAAAACTTCCTCCATGGAAAGATCCTCCCAGGTACCCACCCACCCCCCCACTACCAGAAAAAATTCCCCCCTGAAAACGTCTGTATAATTCCCAATAACCATTACTATATGTGAACATTGGGCAAAGTTCATAAATTGCAATCCTTCCCCCGGGGACTGTGTAGGATTAAACCATCCTCAAAGACATAGTTATTATATTTTTTTGACCATGCTGAACAAAATGAATATCTAAAAATTTTTATCGGGTGACTTTGGGAAAAAATGAGCGTGGGAGGGGGCCTAGTTGCCCTCCATGTTTCTTGGTTACTGAAAAAAGAGCAATAGAACTTTTAATTTCCGTTTGAATCAGCCCTCCCGTGATATTCTAGTACCAGTGGGTCAATACGATCACCCTGGAAAAAAAAAATCCGAATAAGCATCTTTCTTCTGGCAAAAAATACAAAATTCCAAAATTCCAGATAGGAGCTTTAAACCCCTACAGTAGGGTTCTCTGATACGCTGAATCTGATGGTGTGATTTTCATTAAGGTTATATGACTTTTTGGGGGGTATTTTTCCCTTTTTTAGAAAATCAGGCAAATATTCTCAGGCACGTAACTTTTGATGGGTAGAACTAAACCTGACGAAACTTATATATTTGAAATCAGCACAAAAATTTATTCTTTTGATGTATCTATTGGTATCAAAATTCCGTTTTTTAGAGTTTCGGTTATTATTGTGCCGGGTAGCTCCTTACTTACAGTTCGCTACCACGAACTGTTTGATACTGATATATATTCCTTAAAGTTGTAATAATTTTTATTTATTAAAGTTAAAAAATTTAAAACATTTAAAACGTATTTTGTCGTAGGATGAAAGGATTAGAACGGCTTTTTGAGTCTTCAACGGGAAGGTGAACGGAAAACAGATGTTTTTGTTTAAAAAAACACAAGACAAGATAAGTTTGTTCTATAATAAAATTAATGGCTGATAATTATAGCCTATATTATAGCTATTAAGCTATTATATTAAGCAATTTATATTTTTGTTGCCCAAATATATATATTTTTGCCCAACAATTAAAAATTGTTGAAAAAGTTTCCTCAACATACAAATAGCAACCCATACTATGGATTCTTATAGAAAAAAAAAAACCCTGAAAACATAAAATATTATTTTTTCCATGAAAAAGACTATGTTAATAAGAAACGAACGGAATTTAATTAAAACAATCTTTTTCCCACAAAACAATTTTTTCAAAGAAAAGTAAAGAGCTCCATTAAGCCGAGAATTAGCAAAATTAAATCAAACAATCTTCCAAGCGTAAAACTACTACAAAACTATCAATAAATCAATGAAACTCCCATGCCTTATAAACACCAGAACACAATTTGTGCTTTACTGAGAAAAAAACAAGAACAAAAACACAAATGAACAAAAAGAACAAAAAAAAATATTTCAAACGTATTTTGTTTTCAGTAAATCCTAAATTATGTTCTGGTCTTGAGAAGGCATGGGGATTATCAGCCCTACTCGTGTTAATTTTTGCTCGTTTTATGTTTGACTCGGCTATTTATTGTAATTTTTGTTTGTTTTGAGTTTCATTACTTATTTGATAGTGATTTGTGGTAGTTTTACGCTTGGAAGATTATTTGACTTTATTTCTGACCATTTTTGGCTTAATGAAGGTCTTTACTTTACTTTTCTTTGAAAAGTTTGTTTTGTAGAAAAAAAGTTTTTTATTAATTACATTACATAATTAGTTACATAAGAATAAACTTTGGTTAGACATTATTAGATTTTAGCCAGTATTTTTGCTTTACTCCTTAGGCTTAACCTTTCGATTAGGCATAGAAGAGGCTTGGTTCCTAGATTTTTGCTTTTTCCCAAATATATATATATATATATATATATATATATATATATATATATATATATATATATATATATATATATATATATATATATATATATATATATATATATATATATATATATATATATATATATATATATATATATATATATATATATATATATATATATATATATATATATATGTAAACTAGAAAAAAATATCTATTAAGTGGTGTATTTGAAACCGTGTTTATTTTTTTTTTTTCTTAATTCAGAGGGGATTAAGCTAACAAGCTAAGTCTGGAACTATTTTTTTTTTAAAATTGCGACCAGAAAAAGGTCTATCAAAAGTCATTTTGTGAAGTCGAGGCACAGTAAGCGCACAATTTCAGAAGACATTCGAAAGAGTTCAAAAGACATTAAAGGTACAATTGAAGTTCCAATTGAACTTGAAGAAAAAGTCTATAAAAAAGTGTTTCTTACATTCGCTTTAAGAATTTAGAGGACATTAATTGCAGAATTCAGGTTTTGAACAATTCAATTTAAGTTTCAAACAAATATAGTTTGAAACTACAGTATGTACAATCTGAAAAATGTTTTGTTTATACCTCAAAACACATTTGCACATTTTAGGTGCAAATGTGGTGCAAATTAGGTGCAATTAGGTGCACCTAATTTGGTGCACCTAAATTAGGTGCAAATTAGGTGCATTTAGGTGCAAATTACACAAATGCACGTTTTAGTGCCTCCTAAAAATTTAGTGCATAAAAAATTCCCCCTGAAAAAAATTCAGGTGTAAACGACTAAGATTCGATATTACGACAACATTTTTTTTTATCAAAGTTGTGTTTAGAATTTGAAATTTTAACGCACGCAAATTTTAGCAAATTTAAGTGCACGCAACATTTAGTGCACATTATTAGTGCAAAACTACTATAATTCGGTATTAAGACAATTTAATTTTGAACAGCTGTAGCTCTAAGTTAGGTCATGAAGGAACCTCCTTTATAATTATTCGGTTTTAAATTTATGTGTCTTTACTTATTTAACCTTATTCTTTTATTTTCTTTGACCAATTTAATCCTAATTGTAATCATAGTGATAATGGCAATCATGTGCAGTATGTCGAAACCCCACATACAATCACAACCTGGACCGGTCGAACCCTTTGTGTATCTCGAGATGCAGGATTTGGTATGTCTGAAAAAGCAGATTTGGAAGTGTTCCAACTCTTCTTTGTCGAACTCAACCTGCCATATTCAGTCAAAAGAGGGAAATCCTTGCACTGAAAGTTTCTGCGTTTAATTATGCACAGTATCCATTGCCTGTAAGTTTTTTTTTTATTTTTTAGTTGTTTAAAGTTTTTATGATTTCGATAAATATATTTTTTTTTAATATTAAACTGTTTTCATTGCTTATAAATTCTTTTTTATCCTTTAATTTTTTTTTTATTTTAGTATCTGAATAATATCATTATAAAAGTAAATAATTATTTGATAAAAAAAAAAAACTTTTATTACTGTAATTCAATGGGTATTTGAACTTTAAGTTCCGAAATAGATTATTTGAACTAACAATATTGACGATTTGTGTTGCCCCATTTAGTCATAAGAAATTTGCTACTTAGTATGTTAAGATAACAAACCGCTTATGTTAAGAGGCAGTTTTTTTTTCTATCAGGTCTTGATGGCAATTATAAAATAATCTGGTGTTTATAAATAATCTGGTGTAATCGTCTTTTAAGATCGAAATATTAAAAGACCTATCGCACTTGAATAAGATGTAAAGTTTTGGAAAAAATCGTAAATACTTAAGAGTTCTTGCCTTCCGGTTAAAGATCCCCCCCCCAGTTCCTGCCTAGTTTTGACCCGATTAGTTTTTGAAATATTTTTTTCATAGTGATCCATTTTTGGCATAGATCTTGATGGTCAAAATCCGTAATTGGGTTGTTCGGGTGTGAATAGACCCAAAATTAGTTCAGGGGAAAAAAGTTATTTTTAATTCTGATGTTCTTGGTTCCGTAGCCAGTCATTCTAAGAATTATGCTAACGAAAAGTAACGTTTACTGTCATGAACTTCCGTGTTAAGAAAGAGTGCTTTACTTCATATGTTTATTTTTCTGACGTATTTGTGAGCCATATACTTTATTTCTTATTTCTGTAAAGACGAATAATCATACCTTCTTAAAACCGGATCGGTTTTAAAACCGGTGAGACCGGTTCTTAAACCGGTCTCAATACCTGATTGGTTCTTTTCTGTGAAATTAAATAAAAAAAAGCAACAAGTTTTTTTTAACAGAAATTATTACGTATATGAGGGGGCTCGCCCTCTAGTCAATACCTCGCTCTTTGCGATAAAGTTCAAATTTTGTACCGATACCTTAAGAATGACCCCTGAATCCCAAAGGTCGTTTAATTAAAATAGATTAGCTTTTTGAAAGTACTAAAAAAAAAACCTTTAGCATAAAGAGGGAAGCATCTATTAGAGGACGAACCCCCTCATATACGTAATCATTTCTGTACGTTTAAATTTTAATGTTGCTCCTTACTTTCAGTTGAAAAAACTTGTTTTTTTAAATTTAGTTTCTGATCGTTTTTTAAATAATGTTGGGAAATCTGGCGCCCCCTTCATAGAAATTCCCTTCCCTCATTGAAACCTCCTCCATGGAGATATCCTCCCACGTAACCCCCTCCTCCAACCCTCCCCCCGACCAGAAAAAATTCCTCCTGAAAACGTCTGTAACTGACTTTCCCAATAACCAATACTATATACAAACAATGGACAAAGTTCATAACTTGCAGCCCTTCCCCGGAGACTGTGGAGGATTAAGTCATCCTCGAAGACAAAGCTATAAGATTTTCGACTATGCTGAACAAAATGGCTGTCAAAACTTTGATCGGGTGACGGGGAAAAATGAGCATGTGAGGGGGCCTAGTTGTCCTCTAGGCCCCTAGAGGACAACTTAAAAGGGCACTAGAATTTTTAATTTCCGTTCGAATGAGCCCTCTCGCGACATCCTAGGACCACTGGATCGCTACGATCTCCCCTGAAAAAAAAAAAACGCAGTCGTAATCTTTCTTCTGGCAAAAAATACAAAATTCCACGTTTTTGGAGATAGGAGATTGAAACCCATAGAATAGGGTTTTCTGATACGCTGAAATTGATGATTAAATTTTCATTAAGATTCTATCACTTATGGGTGGTTTTTACCCCTTTTTTCGAAAATAAGACAAATTTTTTCAGGCTCTTAACTTTTGATGGATAAGACTAAACTTGATGAAACTTATATATTTAATATCAGCATACAAATCCGATTCTTTTGATGTATCTACTGGTATCAAATTTTCTTTTTTTAGAGTTTCGGTTACTATTGAGCCGGGTCGCTCCTTACTTACAGTTCGTTAACACGAACTGTTTGATTTAAGCTATTAAAAATAAACGAAATTTTTCATTTTGTGTACAAGTTTTTTGTTGTTGACAAGTTAACTCTCCATTTCCCTGTGGGTACTACCTTCTAACAGTCCCACATATAGTAATGTTCTGCAATTGTCTAGCATTCTATTGTATCGACAATGTGTATTTTCTAATCGAAATCAAATTCATAACTTTGAATACAGCCATGTTTAACAAATTGGGGCAAACTTTGAGAAAATGCTCCAAAAAAATTTAGAGAATGGAGTTTAAGCTTTCCTGTTGCAAGGCCTTCTGAGTCGAGAAGTTCTGACCATAGAAGTAGATGCAGCTAAAAAAGTTACTGGCATGTCTCTGAATTGGCCTCAAATGATTTTGTGCAGCTTTCCGTTGTTACTACTACGAGCAGCAGTCATTTCTTTTATTAAGAGGATTCGGTACCTTAAAATCACTTTGCAAATCTTGTGCAGCCTTCCGTTGTTACTACTACGAGCAGCAGTCATTTCATTTATTAAGAAGATTCAGTACCTTAAAACCACTTTGCGAGCCTCAGCGTCGGCTGACTTTCTCAAAGACAAAAGGCCCCTTAAGATGATCCTTAAAGGTATCAAATTCACTTGATTCATTATTAAGAAATTTCTTACAATCTATCAGTCAATGTCATAAACCAGGCTCATACTAATAACATAAAAATTATGGAATAGATAAATATTATATTTTTATACGATATATATGTATATTTACTGACGCACAAAAAAAAAAATTGTTCTTATGGAATAATGGATTGAATTTGTAACTTTTACAAATGACAATTTACAGATTTTAAATAGTTGAACTAATCCAGCTCATCAGAGGCAGCACAACCTAAGTAAAAAGTAATAAGCCTGCAATGTTTTATATATTTTATTGTTCTCTTTTGGCTCCTTAGTATATAAGGAGTGATCGTAGGAACCCCGTAGGGGGAGGGGATGTCAAATTGATTGGTGAACAACTAGGCCCCCTTCCGAACCCTTTTTAATCGTCCCTTTATAGCCCGTTAAGGCCTTTGAGATAGCCGTTTTGTTATGTCCCCAGGGATGGAATAAGCTCCACACAACCCCTGGGGCAAGGACCTTAAGAATTGAAAATTACTAATTTACATTAAAGCATTGATTTTATCATGGCAAAGGGGATGTTAATTGATGTCGGGTGGAAACCTCCAGGGATTACTCTTTGGGTTACAAGGATAAAGCAGTTTCTTTTTAGGGAGGAGATGGGTAGGTGGCCTGGAGATGGGGGTGGATGGGTAGGTGGCCTGGAAATCAGGTAATAGGCCCAACTTTGTTTTTGTCTTTTAGCAGTTTGGAACTTAATCCTTTGATCGTCAGTCAAATTTTAAGTGACCAAAAAGATTGTAAGGCAACTAGTCCCCCTCCCACGACCCTTTCCCCTCCAAATAAATCCGATCAAAATATTGAGATTTTGGTCGTTTGATTCTAGTAATCCATTTAGAAATGACTTGACCCCCTAACCTAGAGTCTTTGGGGAAAGGGCTGTAAGCTAGGCAATTTGCCCATTGTTCAGATGTAGCATTTGTTATTGGTAAATATACTGTTTATTTTTTTTTGTTTTTGTTGTTTTTTTTTTGGGGGGGGGGGAAATCTGTGAGGGGTGTATTTTTCACGGATAGAATTTTCTTAGGCGAGGAAACTTTCCAGGGGACATTTTAAATGGGAGGTAGAGGAAAGGGATTTCCCTGCATGATCTGAAACACACTCAGAAATTAAATAGAAAACATTTTTCAGCTGAAAGTAAGAAACAACATTAAAACTTGAAACGAACAAAAAATTTTCCGAACAGGAGGGGGGTTTTCCCTTCCCCAACCTTCGTGCTTTGCACTAAAGTTTGACTTGTTGTCAAAATTCTTTAACAAAGACGGCTCAAACACAAGGGCTGTCTAATTCGAATGAAAAGTATTTGTAAAGAGCTTTAAGACTTCAGCGTAAAGAGGGAGGTTTCAGGAGAAAACAGTCCTCCTCATATATTGAACAATTTCTGCTCTTTTTAATTTATAATGATGCTGCTTACTTTCAGTTTAAAGAACTTGTTTTTTTTTTTGTTTTTTTTTTTTAATTGCCCAAAAGAAAGGTTTATTGATATGTATAGTAATGACTGGCATGTTACAGAATGTACATAATGCACATAATGACATATTGACATGTACATAATGGCATTTACACGTGCAGTAATAATTGGGCAGTACAGGAATAGCTTTCATATCATAGGTATATAAACATTCGGCCCTTAGGCTATTGGTTGGACGTTTTTTTTTTTTGGAAGGGGGGATTATTAGAAATGTGAAATAGGTAGGCTTGTTAGTCTACTATTTCTCAGCTTCTCCCAGGGGATAGGTCAGAGCATGCATTTCAGCATACGAGTTTTTCAGGAAGAGGGGGGGGGTTGAAATACGAAATAGGTACATTTTAGCTTTCGAGTTTTTAGGTTTTCGTAGGAAGAGTGGATCTTCAGATTAATTCAGTCCAAATATTAATTCAATTCCCTCTCATCTGCACGTTTACTCGGAAAAATTAATTGACAGTAAATTTAAACAATCTAATATAAATGATTTTTTTGCAGATAGCATTAAAAATAAGAAAAAGTGATGAATACAATGTTCTGTCAGGCAATGAAATGCCATCAAGATGTGTTTCAGGCCAGTCCAAATCAACATTCACATTCAAAAATTGAGCCAAAAGTTCTAGGCAGTGTCAACATAACTGTCGATGGCTTCCTTGACGAACTGTTTGATGCTGAGTGTGGCCCTGAAACGATTCCATCTACACGGTAAGTTAAAGAGTAAAACATAAGGTGAAATAGAAGAAATGCGTTTTATTTATTGGATGTTCTATTGAACATATATTAATTATAGCAATCTTGGAGTCCTATCTTAAATAGTATTTTGCTTTATATTTGAAAAAACAAATAACGCAAAATTTGAGCACTCTTCTAGATTTCTTATTAATCTTAAAGTTCATAAAATAGTTCAAAAATGAGGGATAACAACGAATTAAAGTTTTAATGAAAAAAATTTTTATTTACAGCTATGTTGTTTTTAGCATTAATGGGCACCAAATTAAAAATAAAAGAAAAAAAGTGGGGAAAAAAATGTAAAAAAAAGGAACCAAAAAACCTAATAGAATGCACCTTTCTTTTTAAGGTGTAGTTGTCTTAGGGAATTAAAACATTCTTAATATTTGAATTTTTACAAATAAAAAGCATTATTGAATTTATCTAGTTAGTTGTGATTATTTATATTTGCAGTTCAACGTAGAAACGCTGACGGAATATAACAGTACCCTAAAAACTACATAATTTTGGAATCATCCAAAGCAAAAATCCGAAAATGACGTCAAACCGAAAATGACGACAACCGAAAAAGACGTCATACGTGAATTCATACGTTTTCACGTATGAATAGATCTAAAATGGGTCTTGAGGCAAAAAAAAAGTTCTTGGTATTTTAATACCCAGTTACACGTTTAGAATGCCTATTGGTTTGGAAAGAGATGAAGGCTTCCTATTATATTTGCTAATACGTAGACTAAACACAGAAGACGAAGCCTTGGTTTCTTCTAGTAATCTTCTGATACAATTGCTTCTAATACATGAACTAGTCTTGTGACATCTAATATGTCTAATGATGTAATACGTGATATATCTAGTAGCCTACTTGTAATGACAAGGTGAAATCTATTCTCTATAGTTTTTGTAGAAACTTCTTACGGTGTGGAATTCTTGTGACCCTATTTACCTATTCATCTTTGGATAAGTAAAGTTACTGTGATTCCTTAATAAGACTAGAAAGTGAGGAATGCATTTAAATGACGCTTTAAGTAAGGAGTGAAACAAACTTGAATTAGAACAACCGTTTTCCCTTCAGTAGTTTTTCAAAGAAAAGTATGTAAAGTATTAAATTATTTGTTAAATTATATTATTTATTATTTTATTATTTTATTATATTATATTATTATATAATTTAATATTATTTTATTACTATTTAATATTATATTATTATTATGTAATATTATTATTATTATATATATATATATATATATATATATATATATATATATATATATATATATATATATATATATATATATATATATATATATATATATATATATATATATATATATATATTATATATATATATATATATATATATATATATATATATATATATATATATATATATATATATATATATATATATATATATATATATATATATATATATATATATATATATATATATATATATATATATATATATATATATATATATATATATATAAGCTCTCTCGCCACGGATGCGACGGGCAAGTTGAATATTTTTTGGCATGATGGTGACCCTCTTGGCGTGAATGGCACACAAGTTGGTATCCTCAAAAAGTCCAACTAGATACGCCTCACAACCAACATGCCTTAGTGTTTTGACTTAGCTCCTATGTGTAAACACTCGGCAATTTGACATGGGATGGTCAAATCATCCTCGGATGCTCAGCTATTAATACTTTCTGACTGTTTTGAACAAAATGGGTATCTGAAAAGTTTGATGGGATTTTTTAAGGGGGGTAGCTAAAAGCGCGTGCGAGGGGGCTGGAATCCTTCCAATCACTTTTGACTCTCAAAAATGGCAGTAGAAGTTTTAATCGAATGAGTCTCCTCCGAAGTTCCTGTGACTACTCGTTCCATACGAAGTGGCCTGGAAAGAAAAAGTAATACATTGAAGCCAAATCGCTCTATTACGCTGCCTGTTAGAATAGGCCTTAAGTTTGCCTGTTTGAAGTTAAATATCAAAATTCGATGATCACACCTTGGAGTTGATATTTGTACCTAGATACGTCGTATTTGTTCATTAGTGAAATTGTTAATATTCCATTTAAACTGGAAAGATGTTGTACAACTAAAAAAAAAAACAACAAAAAAACAACCGCTTATTTAACCTTTCACTTTTTTTTAAATGAAAACAACTGAAACGAGCCTATTTTCTGTAGACAAAATGATGCTAGCATATTGTACATCCTAAGTAACATTTTCAGTATTCATGCAACTGAACAACTGAAAAGGAGTCTTCTAGTAAATAACTGAAAATAACTGGAAAGGAACTCTCTTTGAAAAAATAAACCTGCAAGTCTCTTGAGCATTTTAAGTAGGATAGTATTTTCAATCTTAGTTGCCTAAGGGATTTTTTTTTCATCATGTAAACGTAATCTCAACTTCTATAATAGGTTTCAAATAAATATTTACTTTACATTAAAATTTTCTTTTTTTTTTTAAATGAGTATTCAGGTCGCTAAGGCCAGAAATAATAACGAGCCCGTCAATATTAAAAAAAAAAGTTAAAAAGATATTTACTATACATACTAAACATACCAACATACAGCTACTACTGCTACTGCTAGAAATTCACTGCAGTGTCATGCCGTCTTGCACAGCTGCGTATATTCCTTCTCCACCCTTGCTGATTTAAAGTTTCAATATTTGCCCCCTCCTATAAAATTTTGATTTAATGTAATTGATTTATTTGATAATTTTGGTAAATAAAATATATTAAAATTTTCGGAGGGGACATGAGAAATAAGATAAAATTGGGAGTAAAAAAAAAATCATAATTTATTTTAGTAGTTATATTTAACTTAGTGATTTTCAACTTAACATGGGTTTTATTTACATTGAATGAACAAATACATTGACCGCCAGAAGCGATTTATTTAAAAAAAAGCAAAAACAAAAATGCCAAAAAAGAAAGAATTTTGAGCCCTATCCTATCAGATCCCTCCCCTCTTCTTTTAAAGTACATGAATATAATTTTTATTAGATCTGTTCGTCTAAATATGTTGAGGGGGGGGGGGGCAGGTTTAAACTAATTTTTTTTTTTTATTACAGATAAAAAACTTACCCAAATACTGGCCTTGTCTTCCCTTCCCGCCTCACCTTTTGAATTTATTTTATTTAATTGATTTAATACTATGGTAAATATTTCGCTGGTCATTTTACTGAGTTACGAATAAAGTGAACATACCACTAGATGCTATTTTTTATGCTCTTTCTGAATATAATAATTGCTTCTCTCGCAAATTGAAATTTTAAGCCTTTTTTGAACCCTTGAAAATGACCAAAAACATGTCTGGTTTTTGGTATAATAAAAAAGGATTAAAACGTCGGTTTCAAACTTACCATTTGATCATAAATCCATTTTTTAAATTAAAAAAGCATAGATTTATCACGGTTAAGCTGGATAAAAAAATTCCAAAACAATTTCTCCGTTTTTCTATCCGCCATGTGTTTTCTGTCGGCTTTGATATTTTTCGACATATAGGTGAAACGGCAGTTTTTAAGCGGCCTAACAGAATAAGAAGAAAATATGGCGGAATTGTTTTGAACGTTTTTTTTATTCAACTTTAACTTGACAAATCAATGTTAGTGAATTATACAACTTTTACAAAATGAATATACAATGAAATAGTAAGTTTTAAACAAATAATATAACCCATTTTTAGGTCTATATCCAAAAAATTAGAATGATATTTTTATTTTCAAGGGTCCTAAAAGAGCTTAAATTTGAATTTGCGAGAGAACCGTATATCATATTCAGAAAGAGCATAAAAAATGACATCTAGTGATATGTTCACGTTATTCGTAAGTCAATAATATGAACAACGAAATATTTACAAATTCTATTTCCTTATTACATCTTACCACCCTATTAAGGGTAAATATACTTTTCATTTTGCCCTAGATGAGTGACCTAAAAGCACAGTTCTTTTAGCCTCTGTGGCGTACCCCTAAAAAGTGGCCTACCCTTTTTAATAATAGCCCTTATTCCTAATTCGCAGAGAGTATTCTTTCATTTTTAGTGAAATTCTGAAACAAGTAATGGGAAGAAGAAACATACAATGACTGTGGGGGGATTTTGGGAGGAAATATAGGGATTTGTAAATAGAGGAAATAGAGGGATTTGTAAATAGAGGAAATAGAGGGATTTGTAAATAGAGGAAATAGAAATTTATCGGTAACATTTACTGATGAATATTGCCTAGAAGGAGCTAGAAGGAATATTACCTAGAAGGAACTAGCTTCTTCCTAAAAGGAACAAGCTCTGTTAATTAAAATTTCTGTTTGATTCTGATTGTGGTATTTTGAATAATTCTAGCATGAAAATTCATCGAACGTACTTCTTCATTTTAAGCGTTATATCTTGAGCTCCATAATAATAATCATTATTTAATTCCACATTTCATTTTACACTATATTAGGAAGGTGTAAAAACTAGAAAAGAACACATTAAAATATTCCGAATATAGGGAATATGAAAAAAGCTTATATATTTTTGAATTCTATTTCTTTTTAGAGACACTGTTGTCAAACCTCTGTTGGTTATCCCAGAAGGTCTTCCAGTTGAGAAAACATTTGCTGGAATGCTCTGTCCAAAAAGTTAGTATGACTTTTTTTTTATAAAGGTTTTTGACTAGCGAAATTGGAAAAAAAGTACCAGGAAGAGCGTATGAAATGAAGATTGATTGTAGTTCTGCAGAAAGTATACAACACCTGGCAACCTTGACTATTCAGAAAAACAGGTTTGCAGATATCATAAAAATCAAATATCTGTATTCACAGGAAAAAAAAAATCCAGAATAAACGTGAAACTTTCCATTAAGATACTGAAAGAAAAAGTTGAAATCTACAATTAAGTATACCTGAAATGTATTTATTTTACTGTTTCGTTTTTTTTGTCAGATGTAGAAAGCAGTCTCATCTTCCTCACTATTGTGGTGAATCAGATAAAACACAATGATAATAATTATGAATTTGTAGATTTAAAAGATTGACTTGTGTTGTAATTTACCTGCTTACTGAGGTTCGGTAGGATGCTGATTAATTGTTATCTTAGGAATTGGCTTATGTTTGACTGGCCAGTAACTAGGGCTTAGACGGATTTTAATTGACGAAAAAAAAAAATATAAATTAGCAAACCAAGGGATTAGACGCTGATTATTTATTATGCCTCTGCCATAGGACAGAAACATAATGTGCTTTGTTTAATTTTTTATCGCTTTAACTTTGTTAATGTCATTTGGAAATCCAAAAACCGCCTGAAGCTGACCACGTCAAGAACATGTGTTAAGACATCAGTGCCTGAATAGACATAAGAGCAAAAAAAAACAGAATATACTCTTCAATTATAATAGAATTTAGGAAAATTATAAGAGAAAATGTTGTTTTTTTTAAATAAGATAATATTGTCATGTGTTGCAACTTATTAGCTTATTGAGGTTTGGTTTGACGTTCTTAGGAACTGGCTTATGTTTTAATTGTCCGATAATTAAGGCCAATTTGATTGGCCTTACTGATCCCAGGAGAGATTTATATTAGTTTATGTTTTATTAATATATTTAAATATATTTATTATAGAGAAGAATAGGAAATTTCATCCAAGGCACTACCCTAGGAGCAGCCTAGTGTGTAATCCAAAATATAGATATTAAGTCTATTTATTTCTATACCCCTTTTTATTTTTATTTGTATCTGGCTAAAAATAAATCTTTTACCAAGTGTGTTTTAGTGTGCATATGTTTCTTAAGGTTTATGCTTCCTCTGTAAACCTTTGATAGATCTTCGGGGTCCTACTGTCTGAGTGTACCATATGCACTGAAAAAGAAAATTTGATTATTAAACAGGTTGAGTTGAAACATACACAACCATGAACGTCTTAAAAAATATTCAAAATTAAGAATTTAATTTTTATGTAGCATATGTAGTAGTGTATGTGTAGTAGTATATGTAGTAGTGGGCACCAGTTTAGAAGAAGGAACATGCTTTAAAAACTGGCAAAAATAAGCTGGCAAATTTCAATTTTTTATGTAGTATATGTAGTAGTGGGCACCAGTTTAAGAAGAAGGAACATGCTTTAAAAACTGGCTAAAAATAAATCTTTTACCAAGTGTGTTTTAGTGTGCATATGTTTCTTAAGGTTTATGCTTCCTCTGTAAACCTTTGATAGATCTTCGGGGTCCTACTGTCTGAGTGTACCATATGCACTGAAAAAGAAATTTGATTATTAAACAGGTTGAGTTGAAACATACACAACCATGAACGTCTTAAAAAAATATTCAAAATTAAGAATTTAATTTTTATGTAGCATATGTAGTAGTGGGCACCAGTTTAAGAAGAAGGAACATGCTTTAAAAACTGGCAAAAAATAAGCTGGCAAATTTCAATTTTTTATGTAGTATATGTAGTAGTGGGCACCAGTTTAAGAAGAAGGAACATGCTTTAAAAACTGGCAAAAATAAGCTGGCAAATTTCAATTTTTTATGTAGTATATGTAGTAGTGGGCACCAGTTTAAGAAGAAGGAACATGCTTTAAAAACTGGCAAAAATAAGCTGGCAAATTTCAATTTTTTATGTAGTATATGTAGTAGTGGGCACCAGTTTAAGAAGAAGGAACATGCTTTAAAAAACTGGCAAAAATAAGCTAAAAAATATTAGAAGAAAAACACTTACGAAACGATTTTGATCGGCCGAAATTGGTAAGTCAAGCATTAGAGGCTGATTTTTTTCCTTTTTTCTATCATGAGACTGGTGCTTTAACTTTATTAAATGTTATTTGAAAATGAATACAAAACACTGATCTTGATGACGTCAAAAATAACTTCTAAGACTGCCCTGGTTGAAGTTGACGTAAGAAAATAACAAAGATAAATAAAAAAGCAACTTCAGCTAGTAAAAGCTCAAAAACAACAACAAAAAAAAAGGGCTGAATCCTCCTTTCTGCCGTCTTCAGGGCAAGAAGTATAAAAATCCAAAATTTATAAAAATAGATGAAACAGAAAGTGACTGGTTGTAACTGGTCGTATTTTTCTAATCCTCTTATGAAAAGTATGTTATTTTGCAACCAATTAAAGAATTGATTGCAACCAATTGAAGAATTGGTTGAAGAATTTAGATACTTTAAAACAAGATAGGAAATTTCCTGATGACCTTAAATATAATAAGCTTTTCAACGAGTATATCATTCTGTATCTAGGTTTTTTTGTCCAATTGCTTTTTTGTGTTGTTACCAGAAATGGTAGATGGGGTACATTTGTATCATTTGGTAGATGGTAGATGGTAGATGGGGTGCATTTGTTCCATTTGTAAGGCTGTTTTTGTATTGAATTAGTCAAATTAGCGTGGTTTTTTGAAGTGATTTTCATTAAAAAATTATACCTTTGATACATTTTTTTTCTCTCTTAAATGGGTTTGCAACTATCTGGTAACATATATGTGTCATTCTTATCTAAATGGGTAAAATAATTTATTTCAGCTTTTGAGGATGACAATGTGACAATTTGGAATTTAGAAACTACCTGAAAATGTTATTGAAGGTTCTGCCAGAGCATGGATGAACATTGTTGGAGATATTATGGGACCATCTATTGATGTAAGTAGTTATTGAGGCATTTGGATTTTTTTTAATATATTTGAAACCCCTAAGATACTGCTCTAAACCCCTAAGAAACCCGCTGCAACCCCTAAGATACTGCTCTAAACCCCTAAGAAACCTGCTGCAACCCTAAGATACTGCTCTAAACCCCTAAGAAACCCGCTGCAACCCTTAAGATACTGCTCTAAACCCCTAAGAAACCCGCTGCAACCCTAAGATACTGCTCTAAACCCCTAAAAAACCCGCTGCAACCCCTAAGATACTGCTCTAAAAAAACCCCTAAGAAACCCGCTGCAACCCCTAAGATACTGCTCTAAACCCCTAAGAAACCCGCTGCAAACCCCTAAGATACTGCTCTACTCCTCTACTACTACTACTACTACTGACAACTTATTGCAGCACCAAGCTGCTTGAGGCCAACACAACTACTATTACTCTTCTTTGATCTCAATCAATTCAAAGCCTCACTCATTACACCCTCCCAAGAAGTTTCCGTTTCCCTTAGATCTTTCCTTACGACATTTTTTCCGTCCCAATCTGGGACGACCCGCTTTTTGTTTGGGCTTAGATGGTAGGCCGACTAGGAAAATATTTGACAATCTTTAATCCTTCCTCCGTAGGACGGTTACTCCTCTGTAAGGAATAATTTGAATAATGATCAGTATATCAAACTTATTGCTGTTATTATTGACCTGTGAGCTGCTTGCCACTTTTTTGGGCCGTCTTATATCCTCTTGGGTAGCCTGGCTGAACCCCAAGTGGTAGCGGGGGATGGCGGGGACGTCTTACACTATTGCTTAACTTTTAAAGTAGGACATAAACCCTGAGACTGAATAGTAGATAAGAAAAGAAGAAGCACCTCCAACATAGAAGTTAATTCACTTAGAAACTTACACTTTTAATATGGTACTCCAGAAGGAGAGCTTATAATACCTATAATAGTAATAACAATTTATTGTAAAAAAAAAAACAGAAACAAAATCAATCGGTAGCACACCAAAAGCTTCGCTTGCAAGGGTGTGCTACTAACAAAAAAGAAAAAAAATATAAGAAAAAAAAAACAAAAACACAAACAAGTATATTCAATAATAAGCAGAACGGTGAAACCGTGTACCGAAGAAAAAAAAACTTACATAAATAATTCATACACAATAAAACAACATATTATCATATATGTAGGATGAATATATTTGCGATAACAATAGGCCTGAACTAAGGGAAGTTTCGACTTCAATTTGGAGGAATTTCAAGGGTTTTCCTAAGATTTTGGGCACCTGGCTTTGTTCATCGGGTTTTTTTTTTTGCACCCAGCTGTAGCCGAAAGTAGCTTCGCCGAGTTTAGATCCCAAGACAGTAAATATGTCCTACATATTTTCCAAGGCTTGACAATGAGTGACAATATCTATTTGGCGTGTAACCTTTCAAAGGTATATACTTTTACACAATGGATTTCTTTTAACTAATGAGCAGCGGCGTAATTTCGTCAAAATCCTGGGGGCGGGGAGCAATGTTGACGCCAATTTTCCCATATAAAGTGAAAATGAACGTAAAAACTGAAAAAACCATGAAAGTACTATAGAGTACTATAAAATTACTGTGAAGATGCTTCAAAGTACTATAAAAGTAAATATGTTTTAAAGAAAACTGACCTGTTTCTGTTGATCCTTGAGTTATGCAGGCTTATGTTAGTTTTAACAATATTTTTGAAGAAATTAAATTTACCTGGGGGGGACTCAGGTTTGGGGGGGGGGCAAACCGATGTCTGGGAGGGGCATTGCCCCCCTGTCCCACAGCAAACTACGCCCCTGCTAATGAGAAACATTCAAGCTTCGTCATTTGGAATAGTCATAAGTTGAGTTTTCAAATAAGTAGTTTTCTCTATGGTTTTCAAATAAGAATGGTAAAATCTTAGCTTAAGCCACTATTCTTTATTACAGATCCTCTAAATTTTTTAAACATATTCTTCATATATTTAGAAGGGATACGCGCCCAACGACGCTCTGCAGAGCCCTCCAATAGTACGTTCAAATTTTCTATATAATTCTAATTTCAGCAAGGTTTGAAATGCACTTTATTTGTGAAAACTGTAGGATGTGTGTGATTTTTAACCTCTAAATTGCACAATAAAAGATATAGCTATAAAAGATAACCACAAAATCATTAAATGCCACTTCTGATCAAAATAATTCAACAAAGGGGGTATTGTGCTTTGATCAGGCGTGGAAGGAGCTAGATGTAGTGTGGGCACACTCACACACACCTGTCTGCAAAGTCACAAATCACAGGTTTTAATCATACAGATTGAAAACCTTTGTATGACTCTGGCGTCAACAAGATACAATGCTTATGCCCTTCTGTTAATATATATCTATGGGGCCGTATTTTTTACGGGCTGTTTATAGAATTTGGGAGTCTTGGTCTGCACTCTTTATCCAGCCTCGAGAGATGTATTTGGACGTTTTAATTGTGTCAATTCAGATAATTATCTTTAAATTTATATCTGTAGCCAAATGAGGCTATGGTAGCCCAGTAGGCTGTCGAAGGACTGACATATGACCCTGAGGTCTGATTTTCCCCATCAATAGGGGTGTAAGAATTTACAATTTTGGGTCGAATAAACATTCAGCCTACTTCTTGCTACCATTCTATTGATATGTGCTGAGATACCGCTTTTGCGTCAAACGGAACATATAATGATATAATTCTATATAATAAGAACATATAAGAACATGTAAAAACATATAAGAACATATAAAAACATATAAGAACATATAATGCTGCTTTGCTGGTGTTCTTGGAACACCGAGTAATGCATTTTTAAAAATACTTTTCTTATCCCATTCTACTAATTTGCTCTGTTTTGGGGCACCATTTGCCTTAAACCAATCTAGAAACGACTTTAATGCTTTACGGGGCTCTAGTGTATTCTGGGTAGCTAAACCTGTGCACGACATAAGATTCGTTCACAGGGTATACCCATTTGTGCACAAGATACGCATTTAGAATATACCCATTCTAGAACCTATAAAGACTAAAACGAAAAGATATTTAGATAACTTTATATTAACCTTCACTCAAATCCTTAACACCTCCAATACCTCTTAATGATTTTTTTATATATATATATGACTTATTTTATTATATACCGTTTTATGACTAAATTTTTACCTTTAATGTATGACCTGTTTGATATGACATTATTTTAGCTACTTTAATGTTTTTCTTAAGTGTTTAATTTCTATTTGTCTTTATTTTGTCTTTGTTTATTTCTTAATGTTTTGGTGTCCCTGATCCTCATTTCATTCAAGTGCTTGTGATGGTTGTTGTTTTGTTTATTTTTTTTGTTTTTTTTTTTTTTTTTTTTTTTTGTCTTTTTTTTTTTTTTTTTTTTTTTTTTTTTTTTTTTTTTTTTTTTTTTTTTTGTATAACACGAACTTATATTCGGCGATTTATCGCTTGTGAAAAGTTTTTAAGAATAAAGCCTTATTCTATTCTATGACTTCCCGTCTTTCCCTGAAAAAAAACGTAACAAAATGTCTCATCAATTACAATATTCCATGTGTGCTCCCATCTCATAAGCTATGTCCTTAGTTCTGGAACTATTCCATACCTAGTTTCTTTACACTTTATAGCATTTTCCAGCCTAAAACTGTATTATTCCGCAAATTTCATGCAAATTTTTCTATTATTCATTTTGCAACACTGCAAAATACCTCTTTAACCTAAGACTTTTTGTTTGTTATCACTTGGCAGTAATTTCTCTCAGTTGTTTTTACTTCTCTTTGTATCTGTTTATGCTTCTGCTTCAACCTTTTTCTTCTTCACCCTCACGCCTGGTCTGTGAATTCGTCTTTATTTCGCCTGTCATAGGCCGTCTCTTCATAAAGTGTTATCTTACTCTTTCTTATGTTCTATCTTATATGTTACCTATCTTACAAGCTATCTTTTTTCACTATCAATCATCCTCCTTTTGCTGACTCTAAACTGTATGTTGAGTAGAGCAGGATGAATAGAGCAGGAGCGGATGGAGAGTGGGCTACAGCCCCTTCCCGTCTTTTTCATAATGGGCAAATGTACATATAATATTTAGAAATCCGCATCGTTATCTAAGCATATATCAAATATGTCTAAAATATAAGAAATATTCTATATTCTCATTTGTCAAGTAGTAAAAAACTAGCAATAGCGGGAAATAAAATGTAATCTCTCTTTATTTTGTTTTACTTTCATTCTCCTAACCCTTGGTTTTCTCAGAAAAAAAAAAAAAAAAAACTGCGACAGAAGATATTTTGTTCACACAGGATTATCAAGTCGCCCAACATTTATTTGCAAAACATTCAAATCTGCAAGTACGTGTTTGAAATGGTTCACGGATGATCTTTTACAGCCATGCTTTCAGGATCAAAATTGGATTTTGTGTCCGTTTTCCCTTTTTCAATCAATAGTTTTGATGAGCTGGACAGCTATAATCGGCTTCTCAGTCAAACCATCTTCAATAATAACTTTTGTCTTCAATCGTTGCTGTTGTGTTTTAAAAATTGGTGGAAAAGTAGCTCGATTGCCTGATATAGGTTGAATTTTTCAATCTTGATAAATTGATTGACGAAGCAACTAAAATTCTTATATTTGGTAATTAAATTGTGACAATAGTGTATTTTGCTTGTTTGTGAACCTAGGGTTGATGTTACTGGCAATACTGCCTAAATTATTCTGCTTGAATATCAGACTTGAATTTGTACAGTATGACAATATTTTATGTAGCCATTGACCAGGCTTTTACAAAAAGAACGAATAGTTTGGCAGAAATTTCGAAGTTGCAATAACGTGAGCCGTACAAGAAATTAGGAACCGACCCTCAGGTTCAAGAAGGTGAGGCCTAAAACAGTCAAAAACAACAAAGGGACGATATCAATTCTAACAAGAAACCCAAGTTGCATTCGATTTAACGAAAGTTAGTTAACTAACAAGTCTAATTTCTTCGCTTTTATGTTTTTTTTGCCAGAAAGTGAACTATAAAAGTTCACCAGGTTTTTGCAAATGAACGGGAAGTTTGGCAGAAAATTCAAAGTTGCAACAACGTGAGCTGTACAAGAAATTAGGAACATACCCTCAGGTTCAAGAAGGTGAGGCCTGAAACGGTCAAAACGATGAAGTAGATCGAAATCATCTAGGCTAATAAGAAATCCACTGTTTTGTGAACATTTTACACACCTCTTGTTTCGTTTTACAAGAAGAAAATTAAACTTCAGCATTAGTATTGCAGCCTTTGAGTGAGCAATTTTAATAAAAAGCTGCATCATTCAATTTGGGAAATAATAAATGAATCATTATATTTTGCAAGAGTTTAATTTTACCATGCAAGCCCTTTACCTGGAGACAAGCATGGGGTCTTGAGTTTTTGAATTTCTTGCCAGAAATTCTTTGTAGATTTTTAAGAGTGAAGAATTTTTAATAGTAGTTTTGTAGTCAACTTTTTAGTTAATCACGAATCTGTTTTTTAAAAAAAAAAACGTCCGAAGTTAAACTAAGAATTAAAAAACCGGCAAAATCTTCTTACTAGTTAAATAATAAATAAATTGAACCAGACTCACGTAAAGAACAAACCACCTTTCAATAATGGCTATACTACCAAGAAAATGCACTTTTTGTCAAAAATTGTGACCAGTTTTAGTGCTATCACTTGAAAATTATCAATCCTAAATCAGCTTCAAATAGCGATTCTTACTCACTTGACAGTTTGTTTTTCGAAAATATATTTCAATTTTTGGTTACTATGGACTAGGACTATTTCTTTACTAGGTTACCCGTGAGAAGCCGACTACGATTTAGCGAAAATAGAAATTCTGCCATGTGAGCTTGTGAATAGTTATTTTGGAGTAAAGTATTCACTCATTCTAATGTTTTTGCATTCAACAGGGATTGTCCAGTTTGGTAAGGCTTCCAACCGGCTGTGGCGAGCAAAACATGATAATTTTTTACGCCGATTGTGTACTTATTACAGTACTTGGACTCCACTAAGCAAGCAAATCCAGAGCTGTTCCAAAAAGCCATTGGCTACTTAAAGACGGGTTGGTCAAATTTCTTTGTTTTTATATTTTACTTCCGTTGTCATATAGTATGGATAGTAAAGTATCATATGGTTGTATCAAAGTTTTGAGAATTTAGGAATGTTTTTTTTTTTTTTGGGGGGGGGGGGGGTGAGGGGGGATGTTCCGCCGCTCCCAGGTATTTTGGAGGCTTCTTCCTTAAATATAATTCCTGCTGTTGAAAGTTATATAGAGAAAGGTTTTAAGGTACAGAAGAACTAATTTCAATCTGTTGAGTGCTATTGTGTTTGTTCCTTGTTTTTTTTTTTTTGTATAATAATAATAATAATCTTTATTCGTTCCCTTATTACACTGCAATAAACATGGGTATCGTCAATTTAAGCACAAAAAAAAGAAAAGCACAAAAAGACACAACACCAAGAAAAACACAAATGATGAACCCTCACCTCTAATTCAGGACACTATTGTTGTAACATCTGAAGTAGTAGGGCACAAATGATTTTAGATATCTTGTCGTCGAATGTGTAGGTGGGCATTCCAACAGTTTTTTTCCCTCTTTCAGAGCTGCCAACCTTGTGTTGTGTGTGTGGGTCTCTGAAGTAAACGGAGGAAGGATATCTCGGTGTGTGTGAGGACTTCAGGATGTCAGCTCCAAACTTCATCAGCATTTCATGCCTCCTTTCCTCCAGGGTTGGGAGCTTGAGTTGACTCAAGCTTTGTTCATAGTTTCTATAATTCGACCTAAGAATTATTTTGAAGGCTCTCTACTGAATTGTTTCCAGTTCGTTTCTGTGCTTCTCTGTAAGCGACGGGTGCCAGACAGGACAGCCGTACATCATTACGGGCATCACATAGGTTTTATAGCACGAAAGAAGGAGTTTCTCTGTCATTCCAAACCTTCTTAGATTTGCTAAGGATCTTAGAAAACCAGCTGCCTTTGCTGTGATCTGGCTGATGTGATCTCCAAACGAGAGATCATCACTTAATGTTATACCAAGTATTTTTACTGATTTCTTTGTTTAGAGAGGTGCAGATTCATTTATGCTCTTCTTCTTCTTCTTCTTCAGGAAGTTGACATCCATTACACAGCTTTTCTCGAGGCTTATCTGGAGCTTCACTTGATCAGCTTGATGTTGAAGCTCTGCAACAAGGGGTATGAGCTGATTGGGTGGTTGTGACAGGAAGTGCAGCAGGCTTAGCGAAAGATCATCTGCTAATTATACCTCTGTTTCTGTTGCCTCATCAATAGGTTGATGACTATAACAAATAAGATGGGACCTAACTTGCTCCCTTGGGCAGCTCTACACGTTATGTCTTGGAAGTTGGATGTTTTACCTTTTTCGAGTTGTACGCACTGTTGAAGACCAGAAAAAGGAAACTTGCAATGGTACATAAGAGAAACTGCGAAACTTCCAGGGCACGGGCTTCATTGATCACAGTCTCATGATCGAGCAGATCTAAAGCTTTCACGAAATCAGAAATAATTATTTCAGTAAGGGCCTCAGGATTTTCTAGGTGCTCTAGTAGATCATGAAGTAATCTGATCAGATGATGAGTTGCTCTGTGTCCTCGGCGAAAACCGAACTGCATAGGATCGATTTTGTGTTCTATTTCTGCAAGTAGCCACTGTAAAATAAAATCTTCGAATACTTTTGAAATGATGGGCGTCTTTGAAATTGGCCTGAGATCGGATGGTGAGGTTGGTGATGTTTTCTTTGGAATTGGTGTGATAAATGCCTTTTTGAATTTATCAGGGAAAATGCCTTCCAGTAGGCACTGGTTTTACACCATAGCCATTGGTGTATCCAGTAAGGGGGAGTATACATGTATCGGCCTTATAGGAATTTCACCAGGGTACGAGGCTTTCCTAATGTCTAGGTTTTCGAGTTTTTCTTGGACCTGGGAAACTGTAATAATAGGGATGGTTTCGATTGGACCATTCTGTGGCATAGTCTTGAGGGGAGGGTATAGGCAGCAAATATTTGAAAAGTGTGCATTAATTGCTTCTGCTGTTACATTCTCTTCTTGCTGGTCCCTCAGGATGGATTTAGACTTCTGCTGTCCCATTAGCTTCCGTATAGTTGTGTGGAACTTTCTTGGGTCACTAGCTGACAACTTAGCAAAAATTTGGTGTCCATACAGACATCTAGCTTGCTTTAGTAGTCTAACTACTATGTTTCTCTTCCGTTTCTATTTGTCAGAGTGTGGCTTTGTCTCATAAAGCATGTCTTGGTCTGCCATTACTGCTTTAATTGTCGGAGTAACCCTTGGTTTATTCTGTGCCCTAATTGTAACTCGCTTTTCAGGGAAGAATCGTTCGTACTCTCGAATTGTTTGTTCATAGAGGAGTTCGGTCATGCTGTTTGCGTGTTTGTTTATGAAAAGGCGGAACCAGCGTACTGAGTTGAGCCTTTCTCTGTAGCCAATTATACCTTCTTCGGTAAGTGGACGGTAGGTGAACTGGGTTGGTTTAGTAGGTTTCATTGTTGACTTTGGCCGTAATATAACCGTTGCATGGTCACTTGTTGAGAGTGGTGCTTCCGCCGAAGGATCTAAGCAGAAATCACCAAGTGTAGCAAAGATGAAGTCAAGGGTGTTTTCTCCCCGTGTTTTCACTTTAACTATTTGATGCAGGGCTGTAGAGCTTTTGATCCAGTTTGGCTTGAGGTCGTTGAAGTCCCCACAAAGAAAGATTCAGCAACCATAAACAATAAAAGGATGAAAAAAAAAGTATGATATATATTTCTTAAAACAGTTAAAGGTAACACGTGTTTCAAAACCGCATCACTCCAAGACCTCGTGCAAGTTTAGAAGAAATCATATTTATGTGTTTCTCCCAACTAAAATTATTATCGACATAAAATTCCAAATATTTATTTTCGAAAACCTGTGAAAGCGACAAATTTTCAAATACAATAAAAGCACTATTTACAATTTTTCCTATCCTACTAAAAATCATATAATTTGTCTTAGAAGTATTAACAGCAAGGTAACTCAAGGAGGTAAACACCAAAAGGTTGTCCAGCGTTCGGTTTGCTTTATCCACTAGTTTCTCCAGTGACCGTGCAAGTATTGACGTATCGATACTTGTATCAAGTATCGAGTATCGGCGTATACGAGAAAGAGGAACGGACCCAGGACTGAGCCCTGTGGAACTCCATATTTTACAGGATAGACTCCACTAATGATGTCAACTAACATTACTTTAGTTGACCTTCCATACAAGTATGATTTAAAACAATCCAAGCAAACATCTTTTATCCCCAGACCAGACAGGCGACACAGCAACAACTCAAAATCCACAGTGTCGAAGGCTTTTTTCAAGTCGACAAAGATAGTTAAAGAAATGAGACCTTTTTCTAGAGCTCCATTGACTATATCCAGAGGATGGTGAACATCATGGCTAGTAGAATGTTTACTGCGGAATCTGAATTGGCTGTCACACACAATATTCCTAGTTTATCCAAATATTCATAAAGTCTTCTGTGAATTATCTTTTCATAGATTTTAGACAAAATAGGCAATAATGAAATCGGTCGCCAGTTCGAAAGTTCTTTTTTGTTGCCTCCTTTATACAATGGTATTACCTTTTGCCAGTTTAAGACCACTAGGGAATTCACCGGTCTGGAGTGATAGATTTATCAAATAAAGTAGACAAGGTAATATATAAACTAGGATGGCATTTACAGCCCTAAGATGAAGCCCATCTATTCCGGCCGAGTTGGACTTCAGTCCTTTAACTGTGCTCTCGATCTCCTTTGCTGTGCACTTCTCGAACGAAAAACTGCGCCTTCACCTCTATTATCAATAAAGGACTTTTTCCCGATGTCTTCCAGACTTTTTAGCTATTTCTTCCTTAATACTTGTGCCAATGTTCGTGAAATATTTTCCAAATTCATCTCTACTTTATCATTATCATTAGTCATCCCTTTTAAAACCTCATTTATTTGTCGCCAGTTTACTTTTGCATCACCACTTTTACCATCAAAAGCAGAAGCATAATATGCTTTTTTCTCGCTGCGACGCGTATGGTTAACATTGTTTCTCCCTCGCTTAAATTCTTCAAATAAACTCACATTTTCCGGGCTCTGTAAATGTTTTTTCAAAAAGCTGGTTTCGCATTTCCATCATTTCAAGCAATTCTGTGGTCACCCATGGCTTTCTTGGCTTATTTTTCTTTTTCCTCATTTTTATCAGAGGACAAGACACCTCATATACCGGTAAGAGAATTTTCATAAACCTGTCGAACGCTGTGGTTGCATTTTGCTCTTCGCTAACTTCATCCCATGCTATAGTACTAACTTGCTCTTTCAGCTTTCTCAAGTTATTATCTCTCATATCTCTATAAACTCTCTTACTTAGGTTTTTAGCCGAAGTTTTAATACTATATATCATACAGACAACCGGGAGCTGGTCAGAAGCAGGTTGAAGGAGGAGAACATCACAGAATACTTGTCTCAATAGATTCGAAGAAACAAATATGTTATCAATTAGTGTTGCCGACTGAGCAGTGTTACGGGAAGGAATCAGATTCACTGGGTACGAATTAAAAGATAACGCAAGATTCAAAAATTATAAATTAAAACCATTTAAATTCAATAAATCAAAGTTAAAATCACCCAAAATAACGCACTCCGATCGACTAGACTGGACCCTACTTAAAAACTGATTAAACTCCTGAAAAAATTCCTCCGGATGAGTACTAAGGGTCTATAAACCAGGCAAACAATTACATTTTTACCTTTTTCTATTTCAATCTCAATAAAAAAAATTTCAATCTTACCTTTATTCCATAAATAAGGGTCCTCCCTTTCCTTAAAATTCAATCCCTCTCTCACTAAAAATGCAAGTCGCCCGCGCCCCATTGACTGCCACGACTTTGATATCAGTTGGTAACCTGGAAAAGAGTAGGAAGAGAGAGGAATATTCATGCTCAAGAATGGTCCACAAATTCCAAAAACATCAATCACACTATCAATATTACTTAAAAAAAAACCGAACTATTTCTTCAAAAGCCGACGTTATATGGCAATTCCATTGAGCAACACACAAACTATTCATCTCTTTTAATTTGACCAAACTCTTCAAAACGAACGTAGCGGCTAGGACGGAGTGGCTTGGGGCATTCATCAACTCGATCTTGAAAATGGAGACCTCTCTGATGTGATAAAATACCATCAACTGACAGCGAATTTTTTTTCAAGCAACCCTAACTGAGGTATTGGGAGTAGGCTAACCATAATAAATAAAAAGCCACGATCTTATTCCTTCAATAGGGATAGAACCCATACATAAACTGGGAAAAAAGGAAATAGGAATAATTGAATAATAATAATAAGAATAAATAAACACATAAAAAGACTCAAAACTAAAATACAAAAAAAACGCGACACTCAATCTCGGTCGAATATGTCATTCACAGACGAAAGTCTATGAGCAGAAGTTGCATTCTCCGGACGGACATAAATCCGACCTTGGTTTGACCAAACGAACTTGTTGCCGTATTTTTCCCTTGCAGCATTCAACAATTCTCTTTCTTTCTTTGTTAGGTTCTCTGCCACAAAAATCTTTGATAAAGATGACTTGCATCGATAGACAGCTCAATGACAAAGGGTGGTATTCTACGTGTGGCAGGACGGATTGCATTGTTGAAAATTACAGAATGAGAAAGGGCGGTATTCTACGTGTGGCAGAATGGATTGCACTGTTCAATATTATAGGAATGAGAAAGGGTGGTATTCTACGTGTGGCAGAACGGATTGCATTGTTGAAGATTAAAGGAATGAGAAAGGGTGGTATTCTACGTTGTGGCAGAACAGATTGCATTGTTGAACATTACAGGACTTAAGACCGAGCCCTGTTTAATTCCACGACGTACAGGCATCCGGCCACTATATAAAGACTTTCACCTCACACGCGAATAGACGCCCTCTGGTACCACTGCCATATACAGGCGCAGATGAATGGACCCACTCCTGATTTTAGGAGAGCCAATATAGCTTGCGATTGAAAGACCGAATCAAAATCATTATATATATATATATATATATATATATATATATATATATATATATATATATATATATATATATATATATATATATATATATATATATATATATATATATATAAGTTAGCCATAAAAAAAAGGGAAGAAAATCGTCATCTAGACACAATAATAACTTAATTTTCCCTTCAAATGAATTATTTCCAGTGATTTTCTTTATGTTATTTTTTAATCTACTGTTCAAAAAAAATATCTTTTCGTGCTCATTACCTTTAGAATGTATCTTGTTAAAAATAAAGTGTTCACTCCTTATTGTTAAGTGCCAGGACTTATTAAAAAAGAATCCGAGTCAAGTAGAGTTAGATCTTAAAGTAATTGAATGGTTTGTTAGAAAAAAATAACTTTTGACGTTTGAAACCTTTCAGTAGCCTGAGCAAATACTTAATACTTCTATTTAGGTATTAACGTTTTTTTAAGCTTTTCATATTAAATTTAATCTAATCATTTAAGGTCCATTTTTTAGTAGATTGTTTAAAACTACTTTCACGTATAATTCATTGGTCGGAATCATGGTAACTAGGGTTGAAAAAAATGTTGGGACTCGGGACACACCATCTACCACAATCCATTTGAAGGGCTGTGGTTAGTATTTAGCCCATCTGTATTGCCCATTAGTATTTAGCCCATCAGCTATATGTATTGAGGCCCATCTTGAAATAATTAATTGCAAGTTAAAAGAGGTTTTGATGCCTAATTGTTGTGAAATGGTGAAGATTTTTTCGTATGATAGTTTTTTGCCTACAAGTTGTTCTTTTCTAGTATATCATGGCAAGAATTATTTATTTGTTTTTATAAATGGAATTTTTTTTTACATTTTTTTTTCTATTTTTAGTGCTTCACCCATCCACAGTAAAAAAAAAAAAAAAAAAAAAAAAAAAAAAAAAAAAAAAAAAAAAAAAAAAAAAAAAAAAAAAAAAAAAAATAAATCCTGCAACCATGCCTTGAGTTAGGTATTAGTGGCAAACTCAATAAGTAACGATTTTTCTATGGGGAGTTGGAAGCTGTAAATAAAAGAAAAGGGCAGTACAATTTGTACCGGGAAAATGCATCTAAGGAAAATATCACCTGGGAAATTAAGTAAAATTTAAAGAAATGTTCTTTCCCAGCAATTAAATCGACAATAAATTTATAGATTATCATAAATGTCGCCTTGGAAATCAGGTAAATTTAAAGAAAATTTTTATTTCCAAGCGTTTAAGACAAATTCAAATTTTTAGGTTATCAACGTGAGTTGACATATCGCCATGAGGATGGCTCATTCTCTGCATTTGGCAAATCAGACAAGAGTGGCTCCATGTGGCTCACTGCATTTGTTGTTCGTTCTTTTTCTGGGGCCAAAGATTTTATTAACATAGATGAAAAGGATCTTACTAGAAGTCGAAATTGGATTTTACGGAATCAAATGGAGAATGGTTGTTTTCCTTCAATTGGGAAAGTATTGCACTCTGACTTAAAGGTCTGTCATCTTTCTTTTTGTACAGTTGAACTGTAGATACTTGACCTATTACTGCTCATGAGACTTCTTCAGAAAAAATTTTCAAGTAAAGATGTTGAATTTTGCCTTAGAATGATTATACTACTTTTATATCCTCTTTTTGTTAACCTTTGCCCCTCTCTGAAACTTATTTTTCACCAAATATTTGTTTTAAGTGAAGCCTCTCCTCCAATGGAAAATATTCTTTCTACCTCATCTATAAGTTTCATCTTAACGTGATATACCCTAGTTAAACGTCTTCCCTAATTTAACGTAACTCCGCCTAACGTCTATCCTAACTCAATTCCTGCTGTGGTATGTGTTACCAAATATTTGTAACAATAATTCAAATTTTGAGCGAACAAAGTTTTTAGGAAAAAATCTTCTTCTCTATATAGTTCCTTCTAACATTTGTGCTATTTATTGTCAGGTGTTCCATAGAATATTGTCCCTCTACCTTGTGATTGAGTTCTACCTGAACTTACTTTTTGCCTTAGTACATGCTATAAAATTGTCTATTGAAAGTAACACACGCTCTCATATATCTATCTTAAACGTGGTATGTTTTAGTCAAAAATAAAATAACACAGTAATCAAAATATGGTTAAAAAATTTGTCAACGTGTACAAAAATTGAACAGCTACAAACTATTAAATGCACTACCAAAACTCGGCAAACCGTTTCATGAATAACGCTCCAGCCTGAGTAAAACCGGCGTCAGTTTTGGAGCTTTTATTGTCTCTTCTCTGGAAAGCCAGGATCTAACAGGGACTAAAGGAAAATGGGAGGAAGTTCTTGTTGATGGGAAGGAGGAAAAGGGCTCAGTCTTTAACTTGCATTCAAAGTGTCAACATCAAAATTGGATATTATATGGACGTTAATAATTCAGTAAGTTGTAGTGAACAAAATAAAAAATTTCGCAACAGGGATTAGTGACGTATAATCCTGACATATTTGTAACCTTCATTTGTGTCTATTGATCTACTGACTTAATTTCTGAACATTTAATATATATATATATATATATATATATTATATATATATAATATTTATATATATATAATATATATATATATATATATATATATATATATATATATATATATATATATATATATATATATATATATATATATATATATATATATATATATATATATATATATATATATATATATATATATATATATGTATATATATATATATATATATATATATATATATATATATAGCTATATATATATATATATATATATATATATATATATATATATATATATATATATATATATATATATATATATATATATATATATATCTATATATATATATATATATATGTGTATATAGTGTGCAAGGCTCTTTTTATGTAACCCTAATTGACAAGCAGAAGAGGGGCAGTAAACCCGTGGCAAGTGCCGTTGCACCTGCCGGGAGAGTCTCTCTTAAATTGCGGGGATCAGGTTGAACGGGGGTTGAATCTTCCCTTGTTTATTGGGTTAAACCGGTTTCAAGCATGGGAGAGAGTAGTATAATGCTAAATGCCGTGTTTAACTATATATCTCGATCAATGGCTGTCGGAATAAAGAAGGAAGTTTTTTTTTTTAAACGAGCTGTGGAATTTTTTTTATAGAGACTCGATCTTAAAGGCAAAAGAACTGTTAACCAAGGAGGCCAAAAACTGGTGATCGATTTACGAAATGCGTTTCAGATGTGGATAATTTAGTGGATATTGCTAAGCTGTTTGCACGATGCACTAAAGAAAGAATAAAACTCCCCAAGCTCGTTATATTTGATCCCCAAGAAGTACCGGCCAGTGGAGCAGAAGAAGTAGGTACATGTGTTATATCGTCGGTGAATGAAATGCGACGGCAGTTCTTGGGTTTTCTCGAGCGTTATAACCAAGTTTATCTCCCATGACCGCCCAGAAATTCTGTAAGCAACGGAAGCCAACCTAATCCCACCCCAGATAGACATTCTCCACCACCTTATTCCGTAGTTCTGAAGAACAAGCCCCCCCCCCCCCACTAACACGCCAGAAGAACGAAAAACAATTTCTTACGAGCATGTGCGGAGAAGATTTAAAGGTCGATGATGTTGAATTGAAAAAAACCGATCTGAATGGCGGCTTGTTGTTAAAAACAAGGACAAGGCAGACAGCATTGCTTATTCTATCAACCAGAAATCACAAAGTATAGAAGCTAAGGTGAAATCCTCAGTTTTTATTGCCAAAAACATCCCAACCACATATGATGCTGACACGGTGAACGCCTTTGTTTCAGGTTGCGAAAGGGCAAAGCGGCGTGGTGCTAGTCGAACCTATAAGTTGTACTTTTCCTCCTGTTATCATCTAGATCTGGCTATGGAAAGCCCACCAAAACTAGATTTTGAATGTTTTCCGATTGAAGAATTTGTGTACCTCCCAAAACGGTGCTATAATTGCCAAAATTTGGTCATGTTTCAGCGGCGTGCTCTGCTCCCCAGATTTGTCCACGTTGCGGTGTCCAAGGCCATACAATGCTAGTAACCCATGCACGGAACCAATTGGATGCGCAACATGTAAGTCGATAAAACATACTTGTCAGGCATTCCAATGCCCTGAGATGAAAAAACAAATTGGAAAACAAAAACGCTCCGATGATTGAACTGAATACTAGGATTGTTAGTATGAGGTGCTTAACTCTAAAATATTATTGGTGGGTTCATTCAAAACTCTTCAGTTCTTGATGAGCTCGTGTCAAAACATGACGTGATTTGCCTACAAGAGCATCTTTTAAGTGAGTTAAGCCTTAGTCTTTTGGATACTAAAGAAGGGTTTACCTTTATGCAACTCCAGCTAAGCAAAATAGTGCTGGCGGTAGATCGTCGGTAGGTCTTGCGACTTACGTGAATTCCGCTCTACGTTCAGTGTTTGTACTTTCTTGCTGTTAAAGTTGATAATGTGTTTATTTATAAAATTTATTTGCCCACTGACTACCATAATGATATTTCCGAGTGCTTTTTTGCTCTTGCCTCTGAAAAGTTATGTAGAAGTATTTCGAGTATCATTTCTAGTAATTCTGCATGCCTAATAGTTGGAGATTTTAACTGTAACCTAGCTGCTCCATCTGCCCGTTCTTCTCAGGCTGGTGAAAATATTTGATAATCATTTGAATGTTGTTGACAAAGATAAAAATTTCACATACATTCACAATTCACAAACATAGACCATGTTGTCGCTTCTCCATTTTTAGATGTCTCCATTCGTCTCATGTCGCTTCTCCATTTTTAGACAACCGAAGGCTCTTTGTGATTATTTAATATCTGATCACCTGCCCGTATCGTTTTCGTCTCTTTCACCAAATAAAACTTCTCATATACCTACCAAATCACCCAAAAACACAAAATCCGTCGTATGTACGTAATTGGGCGTAAATCAACACTGAATTGTATTGGGATAGTGTTTCTATAATACTTTCCAAGATTAAGGTACCCTTTTTTCTGCAGATCAAGCACTCACTGTTGCCCGCTGAGGAAAAACGTATCCTCCTGGATATTTATTTGCAATGTCACGCTTTACAATATGCAGAATCTCGTGTTTTTCCATTGAAGCGTCGGCATAGAGGAACTGTTTCTAAGTGGCAGGAAAATCAAAGTCTCTCTTAAGCACGTGATTCAGCAAAGTTTTGGCTACATTTATGGATTGAGTGTGACCGACCACGGTCCGGTCTTGTTCATTCCATCCTCATTGCAACAAAGAAGAAGCTTGCTAAGGAGCTTCAGAATCACCGAAAGCAAATCACAGAACAGACAGCACAAAAAATCAAAGATAATCCTCCGTCATTTCCTTTGGTCGTCTATCCTCCCAGGATCCCCAAAACTTCCCTGTCCGCTGCCGATATTCCTTTATCTGATTGGTATTCTTTTTTTACGAGGCTGAATTTTCTCCACCAGACCCCCAACTTAAACACAAATATGTTGAAGAGCTTCACCAATTTTTGTATGCTTTCCCTAATTCTGATTACATAGTTTCTGTAATGTCTGTTGCTGATGCTATTATGCGCCTTAAACCAAAGCAGTCACGAGGCATAGGTGGAATTCACGCTCTACATATCAAATGTGGTGGTCCTGCGCGTTTAGAAATCTTACTTTATTACTGCAAATGATTTTTATTGAAGGTTTGGTTCCGTCATCATTCTGTGTGGGAGATCTTTCTCCTATTCCGAAAAAAGGAAAAACCTCCAGTCAATGTACATCTTTCAGACCCATAACTGTATCAACCACCCTATGCAAGCTTTATGAGCTACTGTTCATAAAAGAGCTAGAAGAAAATGTTACACGCCTCCCCATCAATTTGGCTTTCAACATGGTATTGGATGTGCGGACGCCCTTGCGGTTGTTGCTAATGCACTGCTTGATGCTTCTCTCTCGTGTAGTTCACTCGCCTTGGCTAGTCACGATGTTCGCGCCGCGCCTTTGACTCCGTGATCCACCCCCTTATGCTCTTAAGGGATGCTAAAAGAGGAGTAAGTCCGGCTATCATCAGATCTCAAAGGGATATGTATACCAAGCTAGGAGTCCGACTTAAAATCCCCCTTGAGAAAGATGAAATGGCAAAGCCACAGGATAGAACTGTGCCAGTTAAGAATGAGGCAAGGCAAGGTACCATTGCCTCACCTTTGTTATTTCAATAATTACGTCCTCGAGGCTCAAGATCAGTGTCAGATGTCCTGCGTTCTTTCTGGTCATAATATCTCCTTAGTCACTTATGCTGATGACATTTTTAACCTTAGCCGAAACTCTAGACAAAAATCCTGAAACATTTCAAAAACTGCAAACCGAGTATTTAAAATCTGGTCTTGAATTCAACGCTGAAAAAACTGACGTAGTCCTTTTTAATTGGAAAGACACACTTGCTGATGAAATTGTACTTGGAAATTCAAAGATCCGCCCGTCCGACCAAATCGTTTATCTTGGCATTCCCATTGGAAATACAATTTCTCACACTCGTCATCTTTTAACAGAACACATCAAATGCCGCATATCAGCTTCATACGCTTCCATAGTCTCTGCTAAGCTTCGTTTTAATCGCCGTTATCTGTTGACCTTATACAACACTGTTGCTCTCCCCCATAACCTCTATATTGCACCCTTCTGGAAGGTTCTTACACACGTTGATAAATTGAAAATCCGTTCAACCTTCTTCCATTTCGCAAAATATTTACTGAGATATCCAATTTGGACACGCAATTCAAAGCTCATCAATAGACTTCAAATAGCAGATCCTACTATAGCTGCTGTTAAGCTTATAGAAAAACACAACCAAAAGATTTCAAATCACGCTTGGAAACAACTCCTTTTACACTAGCCACATCTATATAAATTGTCATAGTTCCTCTTCTTCATTTTCTTTATTTTTGTTCCTAGTGCCTGTGTTCTTCATTATTTCTGTGTTTTCTAATTGTCTTTCGTCCTGGAAAGTATAGTGCCCTTCTGTTCTGCTCCCTCATTTTTGTTGTTAAAACATGCTTGGAACCAACTCCTTCTACGCTAGTTACATTGTAATAGTTGCATAGTGATCTTTGCTTTTTTTTTTGTACTCTGTCATTTCCTTTTTTTTTAATAAGACAGGTTTTCAATAAATAATAATAATAATAAGCCAAACTTTATGCACATTTTCTCACGTCACCAAAAAAAATTAGGTCAAATGGTTTTTGGTTTTAGGTCAAAGGTTTCAAATGTTTTTAGATAAAAAGAGTAAGGCATCAGAAAACTTATGTATATTATTTATTGTGATCGCTTCTGAACCGGTTCAATTTCATGATTTTTTTTATTTATTTATTATTTTTTTTATTTGACTGAACTGCTAAACAGAGAATTTATATTCTAATAATGGTTGCATAAACATGCAGAAAATTGATTACAATGTGTCCTTCAGAACCCGAAACTTCAATAGAGTTTTCAGCTTTTGGGTAGGACAGTTTGCCTTTTTTAGAATCAATCTTATATTTTCATGCCATGCAAGATCAAAAGAGATCATGGCCCTTAGAAGGGTCATGAGGAGGGTAGGGTCCCGTTGCTGAGGAGGTTTTGGGACTATGTGTGGTGCAAATACAGGTTTGCTTTTCGTAAGACAAGACAATGCTTTGAGATTGTGTGAGATGGCTATTAGCTGTGTCATGGCTGAATATTTGCTTTGCACTCATTTCATAGGTAAGCGTGTTAATGTTTTCATTTACCGGGTAGTGCAAATAATCCTGGTTGCCCTGGTAGTGCAAATAATCAAAGAATTGATGCTTTTGAGTTTAATTAGTTATGCCAATTATGCAAATTAATTGGTTATCCAAATTATGCAAATTAGTTTGTAGGAGTTATCCCAGTCGTAGGTGGAAAATCATCTTTTTATGAGCTGTTCTGTCATCTGTTTTCGTCATGCCATCTAGATGTGAACTATCAAGATCAGGTGTTAGTGTCATATTGAGGTTTGGGCAATTTGTCATTGTACAGCTCTGACATCATGTGCCCCGCAGAACTAGCTTGTTTAAGAATTCATTCGTGCCATTTTTTATTATTGCCTTTTATAAAGCACTCTAGGGCTGAGATTTAAAAGACAGTGCAATTTAGTTAATCCTTTCGATTTTATTTGTTTGTGCAAGCTAATTAGAAATAAATAATTCTGATTTTTAAATGTTCTTATAAATCTGATAGTACTGTTTCTTACAGAATATAAATGTTGCAATAAAAAAAAAAATTGTACAGGCTTAACCAAGGTGTGTGCCAAACTTGGCAGATCTAATCCTCCAGAACTACTGAGGTGCTGCTATACTGAAAATTATCAGCTTTATTAAATATCGGCACAGACCGCCCTCCTGGTGAGCCCTTTCGAGGAATGGAAAGTCAAAACGATGTTGTCTATGTTGGTTGGTTATATGGGAAATAGAAACCTCAAGCCATCTGAGGACTCGTTGGGTATTGCAGGAAATAATAGCTCTTACAAAGAATCTGATCCAAGATGGTGTAAATTGAAGAGTCTGTCTTCCTGACAAAAAGAATAAAGGAAGTGCATATCCTAGCTTGGTAAAGAATAAAATTTCGCGGGCGCATCTGTGTTGACCTCAGGCGGCTGGTGCTGCGGTGAGTTGTTAGTAGTAGTAGTAGTAGTATATTGCACTTACAGTCCTAGTGCAGTGCTGATTATTAGTAGGCATATTTTGTGGGGCTCTCAGCCAGGAAAGTTGAGGGGGGGGGAGGACAGTTATTCTCGGATGCTTGTCGCACACTTACAGTCTAATCCTGATCTATTTTTTGTGGCTCGTCAGCCAGGAAGTGGGATGAGGGGGGGGGGGAGGACCAGTTATTCTCTGCTTTCGCACAACCTTCCTGTCTATCTTTCCAAGACTTTTCCACGTACCCATTTAGCCTGGGTTCTCTGATTGAGCTTACAGAGTGACACCATTGACTCCAGTTCTAAACGAAATAACCAGCGGCATTAGGATTCAAACCCTTGTCCTCACGAACTAAGGATTCAAGTCAAGGGTGATAACCACTCGGCTACTACGCTAGACTCTGCTAAAAAATGATTAAATGCAAAGGGCTTGAGAATGTTTTTATTCTTTGATAGAAAGTTTTTTTTTTTACTTTGTTGGGGAATCATTTTCCTTTTTATCTATATTGCAATTTTTCTTTACCATTTTGTTATTCTTTTTTCTTGGGAATTTGTAATCTTCCTTTAATCTTTTGAAATTATCGAAAACGTTATGCTAGTATGCATGTCTTTTTTACAGTGCTACTTGGAATACCCACAATATCTTTTTCTTCATAATAGACTATTAACCAATTGTAACAATACTAACGACTCCCCCTATCTAGCTTGTGCGGAATGATGCAAAATTAAAATTTTAACGTGAGTTAAAGGTAATGAGAGACTAAGCAGAATTAATAGCAAGTTAAAGAAGAAAAAAATAGGAGAAAAAAGAACAAAAACAATTATACGCAGTAAATTAATTAGAATTGTCTCGAAAACTTATACAAATATTCAAAATTGAACTATGAATTGCCAATACCTATATAATTGGCAAGATTGGTAAATCTAACAAACGCTTTTTATAAGAAATGTGTTTATTTTTATGTGTTAATAAATAATAAAACATTGGAGCCTTATGGCTTTTACTATAGGTAACGGTATAGCGATGATTCTTGCATACACTGGAGGTATTAAATAAAATCACGCACCAGGATAGCTCAATTAGTAGCATATTCGACTCTCAATCATGGGTACGACCTGGGTGTTGGGTATTCTATGAAAAGAAGATCTTTTTTTATACTTTTTTGGCTTTATTCCAAGGATTTTAAACTTAACGACTAAACGTCAACAATTAAAGTCATCTTTAGTCAATATCTTTAGTCAACAATTAAAGTCATCTTTAGTCAACAATTTTAGTCAACAATTAAAGTCATCTTTAGTCAACAATTTTAGTCAACAAATAAAATCATCTTTAGTCAACAATTAAAGTCATCTTTAGTCAACAATTAAAGTCATTTTTAGTCAAAAAATTAAAGTCATCTTTAGTCAACAATTAAAGTCATCTTTAGTCAACAATTAAAGTCATATTTAGTCAACAATTAAAGTCATATTTAGTCAACAATTAAAGTCATA
The DNA here is from genome assembly GCA_027921565.1 of Artemia sinica. Taxonomy (NCBI): domain Eukaryota; kingdom Metazoa; phylum Arthropoda; class Branchiopoda; order Anostraca; family Artemiidae; genus Artemia; species Artemia sinica. Next base: position 11,760,778 of record CM051261.1, read on the forward strand.
TTTAGTCAACAATTAAAGTCATATTTAGTCAACAATTAAAGTCATCTTTAGTCAACAATTAAAGTCATATTTAGTCAACAATTAAAGTCATATTTAGTCAACAATTAAAGTCATCTTTAGTCAACAATTAAAGTCATATTTAGTCAACAATTAAAGTCATATTTAGTCAACAATTAAAGTCATATTTAGTCAACAATTAAAGTCATATTTAGTCAACAATTAAAGTCATTTTTAGTCAAAAATTAAAGTCATCTTTAGTCAACAATTAAAGTCATATTTAGTCAACAATTAAAGTCATCTTTAGTCAACAATAAAGTCATCTTTAGTCAACAATTAAAGTCATATTTAGTCAACAATTAAAGTCATATTTAGTCAACAATTAAAGTCATATTTAGTCAACAATTAAAGTCATATTTAGTCAACAATTAAAGTCATCTTTAGTCAACAATTAAAGTCATATTTAGTCAACAATTAAAGTCATATTTAGTCAACAATTAAAGTCATCTTTAGTCAACAATTAACAGTTTGCAAAGCTATAGCTTTGGCAAGTATACCTGTTTTCATCTTGGCTGGCTGATTCATTTGAAATTTTTGGAAATGGTTGTGTAGAAAGAGAAGGAGCTCAAGGGGACATCAAATTTAGTGCCGAGGAAAATGGAAATTATTTATCCCAATCCTCACAAAACAGTGTGAAGTCTTGTTATATTCCCCCCCCCCTGTTCTGCCCTTGTCAATGGTTATCTAACAAGCAATATTTCGTGTAGATGGGAATATATTGATGAATCGAACGCGTTAAAGATTTTCAAAAACGAATACCAAGGAACACTTGATAATAACACTATAATGAAATGTATTGAAAAGCTTTGATTAAGCTACTTCAGTCTGTACGAAAGTCAACAGCAATAAATTTAAGATACTTGCTCCTACGAGTAATTTGCTTCGCAGTAGTCCCTTTAAACTTTAAATTTTATTTAAACTGCATAAAAATACAAAAAGGGGTCTTTAAACTTTAAATTTTATTTAAACTACATAAAAATACATACAAGGGGTCTTCAGCGTAGAGAAAAAAATAAACTAAAACTAAAAAATATACATAAAACTAAAATAGACCCACCTAAAAATATAATATATAATTGCTTAAAATTTACAATTTGGAGCTATCTTCGTGAAACCACCTCACAAAAATAACTCTAAATTTCGACAAAAAATATTAACTCCCGACAGAGAGCAGAGCTCGTAAGATTGGGTGTGTAAATAATGGGACATACGCAAAACAAAACAACTCGTCATAATAATAATAATAGCAAAGTTAACTTAATTAACAAAAAAAACTATAACAACAAAAACTTAGGAAACAAGGAATAAAAGAAAAGAAGAGAGAAAAGAAATGCTGGGCAGGAAAGAAATGCTAAAAATAGCACAATTTTTTAAAATTCCATCATTAAAGGTAAATAAACCAACATTAAAAAACAATCTCTAATAATTGCCTCTTTAAATACAGCTGATATTTTTTGGGATTGATCAATCTGAGTTTTATCATTTAGCTTATATTTATTCGCAATGAATGGCATTAGATACCTAAGAGAAAGATGACTTTAATTGTTGATTTTAATCGACTTTAATTGACTTTAATCGTTAAGTCTAAAATCCTTGGAAAAAAGCCAAGTGTTAACTGATTTACAAGCTTTTGTGCTCGCTCTGTCGTTGTCTTATACGCTTCGTCACTAGTTATGTTATAGAATTTTAATATTTTGGTACATCATATCTATATTATGTCCTTTTATTAATTAATAATATTATGCAACTTTTATATATATATATATAATATTAATATTATATAATATATATTAAAATATAATATTAATATTATGCAAATTTTTTCTAGGGAGGAATAAAAGGTGACGACTCTTCCATTGGCCTGTCCGCCTTCGTTCTTGCATCTTTGACTGAGGACGGCTTAAATAGTTCAGATTTTGCTATTCAGAACGGAATAAATTGTCTTAAGGTAATTGCTCAGAGTTTTGAAGGTTCTTATATGAGAGGGTAGAGATAATGAAAAAGGGGTAGCTTAAGTTTCCCAAAAGACGATTAAATGATATAAATGTTCATAAGTCCTTAAGTCGTTTTCCTTAAAGAAATAAAAAAAAAATGGTTTCGAACTTAACTTCTACTGTTGAGATAATAATCATGATTGCAGCAGTAGCTGTAACCTAGTAAAGAGCGAACTACAGCCCATAGTAGTTAAAAGTTAAAAAATTTCTTTTTGAAAAAAAAACTGCCACCTGACACTGGTTCTGGAGTGGTAACTATTATTTCGGTTAATCTGAAAAGTAAAAGTTTATTACGAAAACAAATTTGTGGTGATTTTGAAAAAAGAGCCTGAAACCCCTCCTCGAAACTTGTATCACTTCAAAATAGAAATTGCGCATCGGAATCAGCATGGTCAAAAACCCTAGTAAGGCATATTAAAGTCGCCCACCTGGAACAACAAGGAAAATCACTTCGCAGGAGCAGTACTGGTATGTCTCCTTTTTTTTCTTTTTTTTTACACCGGGCTAGAGGGTTAGCAGAACATCATAGAGGGATTTTTAATGGCTTATTCGAACGGAAATTAAAATTTCTAGTACCCTTTTTAAGTGACCAAAAAGATTGTAGGGTATTTTCGGTTATATAGTAAACACTCGAAAAGTGAAGATTGGTTAATGCTAATGAATAAAAACAAAATATGATGAAAATATAATACTTTAATAACAAAATTATGAAAACTACCACAAAGAACTATGGAAAGGGAGGCCGCCCAGAGCGCAGTATATTAAATACGTAACCTAACGTAGGTACCTTTTTTGCCCCTCAACACCAACAAACCTATTCAGAAATATTGTTCATGAAGTGAGAAACCCCTGTTTGCCTATCGAGCCAAGGCAATTGTCCTGTTAAAGAAGTTGCTTAGCTAATTTTTGTCTTATGAGCGCGTCACAAATTCTCAAGTGTTTTTTATAGCTCATAAGTACCGATTGGAGGGTAACTACCCCCCCCCCTCTAAAAGGCCCCCTTCCCCTAAGTCGTCCAATCAAATATTCAAATAGCAATTTTCTCAGCGGAGTTTGAAAAATACAATATTCTATGCTTTTGGTGATGACATGACCCCCCATAGTCCTGGGAAAAGGGCTGGTAAGCTATACAATAATGAATCTACAAAAGTCAATAAGTTTACGTTCGATTACCGGAATATCGTAGTTTAGTGGGTAGAGCGATGGACTCTAAACCAGGATGTCATGGGTTCATTTCCATATCAGGGCCTTTTTTCAATCGTGGTTTTGTGCATTCTATATCATTATGTGGATTACCTGTATTTGTTAGGCTGACTACGGTAATTTTTAAGCATTCCTGTTATTCCTTCTACGTAAAAAAATTACGATTAATTACGATTGCCAAAATTTACGAACAAAATTACGAAAAATTGCCATTTATTGAGGGATTTGGAGCCGAATGTTTTTTTTTCTGATAGTTCCTGGATAAAAAAGAATATTTTCACTATTGTTTTACATTTTCTTTTAGTATTTAGAAAAAAATAATTAAATCAAGTCATTTGAATTGGTCGATTCATTGTTTCCTTAGGATCCCATGGTCTCAAAAGAAAGGGTTGTAAGCTCTTCAGTTTGCCCATTATTCACATATAGCCTTGTATATTTTTTTGGAAAATATTAGGACATTTTTAGGATGGGATTTTTGTAGGGGGTGAGGGTATTTTGCAAGTGAAGAGTTTTCCATGGCAAGGAAAGTTTCTGGGGGACTTTCCCGGAGAAATTTTACAAGGGGGGGGGGGGGAGGATTTCCTGGTTTAATATCAAAACCGTCACAAATTAAATAAAAAACAATCAACTGGAAGTAAGGAGTAAAATTAAAACGTAAAATGATCAGAAATTATTCGAGTATGAGGGGGGGGGGGGGGGGCAACAAAAAATCATTGCTTCTCAGTCTATCTAATATACATGGATAAAACTAGTAGAAATAAACCAACTAATAGCTTTTCCCTATGTTTGTAGGATTACAGAAAACTAGCGCTTTACTGAAAACATCCAAAGGACAGTTTAAAAAGTAAGAATATTGACCTAGGAGTCAAAAAGTAAGTAAAAGTAAGCTTGACAACAACAAACTAATCTATTAAACTTTCATAGTCTTACACCAGCTGTAATATCAGTAACTTTAAGTATATATTAAATTAATTTAAAACTTACGCATGAAAATAAATATTATTTTAATAGCCATAAAGTCATTGAACAGAACACAAAAATAATGGATTGATTTATCAGGTAAAATCTTGGACTCACTGGATGTAACACCAATAGTGAGTAATATACAATTTTAAATTAAAAAAACATGCTTTACTATTACTCGATATGAAGAACAAATAAACCATAATATGAACTCGGGAAATTCGGTTATTTCTCTCTTTACAACGGGAAATTTCAACTTATAATACAAACCCTAAAGTTCTGATACTGTCAGAGTTCTGAGTCTAGAGTTCTGATACTGTCAAGATGGCTTCATTTCGGACTTGTCTACAAACTAATCGTGAAATGTCTTTTTCAGAACCAAAACTAAATTCATTCATTGAACAAAGCTCAAGATACTAAATTACAAAGCTCAAGATAAAAACCCGAAAAAAAAAATAATCCAGTAATAATTCTAAAATTTTCTTTTTTTGGTTTACTGTCACTGTAGCCAAAACCACTAAATTGTTTGTGTTTTCAGTAAAGCGCTAGTTTTCTGTCGTCATAAAGGGAAATATTATCAGTCAGTATGTTTGCCCTGTTTTTATTGATATATGTTATATAGACTGCGAAGCAATTATTTTCGTTCGTTTTGAGTTTCAACTTCGTTCTTTACTTCCCTCAGAAAAGCTTAATTTTATATTAATTATAAATTAAAGACCTAATTCCAAAACCAAAGCTTAAAAGAATTGTTTACGCTTAGGTTTTTTGTCAAAATGTGTTTAGTTCGTGATTGCAGTGAAAGCTGCCACCTATTAAAGAGCGAACCTCGGCCCATAGTAGACAACCACCTATTAAAGAGTGAACTACGGCCAATAGTAGACAACCACCTATTAAAGAGTGAGCTACGGCCCATAGTAGACAACCACCTATTAAAGAGCGAACCACGGCCCATAGTAGACAACCACCTATTAAAGAGTGAACAACGGCCCATAGTAGACAACCACCTATTAAAAGTGAGCTACGGCCCATAGTAGACAACCACCCATTAAAGAGTGAACTACGGCCCATAGTAGACAACCACCTATTAAAGAGTGAGCTACGGCCCATAGTAGACAACCACCTATTAAAGAGCGAACCACGTCCCATAGTAGACAACCACCTATTAAAGAGTGAACAACGGCCCATAGTAGACAACCACCTATTAAAAGTGAGCTACGGCCCATAGTAGACAACCACCTATTAAAGAGCGAACCACGGCCCATAGTGGACAACCACCTATTAAAGAGTGAACAACGGCCCATAGTAGACAACCACCTATTAAAAGTGAACTATGGCCCATAGTAGACAACCACCTATTAAAGAGTGAACTACGGCCCATAGTAGACAATCATCTATTAAAGAGTGAACTACGGCCAATAGTAGACAACCACCTATTAAAAGTGAGCTACGGTCCATAGTAGACAACCACCTATTAAAGAGTGAACTACGGCCCATAGTAGACAACCACCTATTAAAGAGTGAACTACGGCCCATAGTAGACAACCACCTATTAAAGAGTGAACAACGGCCCATAGTAGACAACCACCTATTAAAAGTGAGCTACGGCCCATAGTAGACAACCACCTATTAAAGAGTGAACTACGGCCCATAGTAGACAACCTCCTATTAAAGAGTGAACTGCGGCCAATAGTAGACAACCACCTATTAAAAGTGAGCTACGGCCCATAGTAGACAACCACCTATTAAAGAGTGAACTACGGCCCATAGTAGACACAACCACCTATTAAAGAGTGAACTACGGCCCATAGTAGACAACACCTATTAAAGAGTGAACAACGGCCCATAGTAGACAACCACCTATTAAAAGTGAGCTACGGCCCATAGTAGACAACCACCTATTAAAGAGTGAACTACGGCCTATAGTAGACAACCACCTATTAAAGAGTGAACTACGGCCCATCGTAGACAACCACCTATTAAAGAGTGAACCACGGCCCATAGTAGACAACCACCTATTGAAGAGTGAACCACGGCCCATAGTAGACAACCACCTATTAAAGAGTGAGCTACGGCCCATAGTAGACAACCACCTATTAAAACTGAGCTACGGCCCATAGTAGACAACCACCTATTAAAGAGTGAACTAAGGCCCATAGTAGACAACCACCTATTAAAGAGTGAACTACGGCCAATAGTAGACAACCACCTATTAAAGAGTGAACTACGGCCAATAGTAGACAACCACCTATTAAAGAGTGAGCTACGGCCCATAGTAGACAACCACCTATTAAAGAGCGAATCACGGTCCATAGTATACAACCACCTATCAAACAGTGAGCCACGGCCCATAGTAGACAAAAGATAAAATTTGCCTTTTCTTTAAACTGTCTAGAGGGAAAGAATTTCCAAGTTTAGATAAAATTTAACTATTATTTTGACTAATCTTAATACTGAAAGGTTTTTTCAAAAAAAAAAAAAAAAATTACAAGAACTTTTAAAGAGAGGCTGAAACCCCTTGAAAATGCTGTCGGAGAAAAACAAAAACTAAACGCCATCACTAAGTGCCATAGGGCACCCTTAAAGTGAAATTGGGGTGTCTTATCTAGATAAGAAAGGCAGGGCACCAGAGCATCTTAAAGAGTTGTATCTGAAAGATTCAACTGAAAAAGCTAAAAGGTACCTGCCATTTACCCGTGCCCCAGCCATTTAAACATTTGCCTCTCAAATACTTGGACTATCTGTCTTAGCTTTTCTCTGTCTACAATTAGCCATGTCTTGATGCAACCTATTCAACCTACTGCAAAATACTTGATAACTTTAATTCAACTACCCGTGCCCCAGCCATTTAATCATTTGCCTCTCAAATACTTGGGACTATCTATCTTGGCTTTTCTCTGTCTACAATTAGCCATGTTTTGATACAACCTATTCAACCTACTGAAAAATACTTGATAACTTTAATTCAACTACCCGTGCCCCAGCCATTTAAACATTTGCCTCTTAAATACTTGGACTATCTGTCTTGGCTTTTCTCTGTCTACAATTAGCCATGTCTTGATGCAACCTATTCAACCTACTGCAAAATACTTGATAACTTTAATTCAACTACCCGTGCCCCAGCCATTTAAACATTTGCCTCTCAAATACTTGGACTATCTGTCTTGGCTTTTCTCTGTCTACAATTAGCCATGTCTTGATGCAACCTATTCACACCTACTGCAAAATACTTGATAACTTTAATTCAACTACCCGTGCCCCAGCCATTTAAACATTTGCCTCTCAAATACTTGGACTATCTGTCTTGGCTTTTCTCTGTCTACAATTAGCCATGTCTTGATACAACCTATTCAACCTACTGAAAAATACTTGATAACTTTAATTCAACTACCCGTGCCCCAGCCATTTAAACATTGCCTCTCAAATACTTGGACTATCTGTCTTGCTTTTCTCTGTCTACAATTAGCCCTGTCTTGATACAACCTATTCAACCTACTGAAAAATACTTGATAACTTTAATTCAACTACCCGTGCCCCAGCCATTTAAACATTTGCCTCTCAAATACTTGGACTATCTGTCTTGGCTTTTCTCTGTCTACAATTAGCCATGTCTTGATGCAACCTATTCAACCTACTGCAAAATACTTGATAACTTTAATTCAACTACCCGTGCCCCAGCCATTTAAACATTTGCCTCTCAAATACTTGGACTATCTGTCTTGGCTTTTCTCTGTCTACAATTAGCCATGTCTTGGTACAACCTATTCAACCTACTGAAAAATACTTGATAACTTTAATTCAACTACCCGTGCCCCAGCCATTTAAACATTGCCTCTCAAATACTTGGACTATCTGTCTTGGCTTTTCTCTGTCTACAATTAGCCATGTCTTGATGCAACCTATTCGACCTACTGCAAAATACTTGATAACTTTAATTCAACTACCCGTGCCCAGCCATTTAAACATTTGCCTCTCTAATACTTGGACTATCTGTCTTGGCTTTTCTCTGTCTACAATTAGCCATGTCTTGATGCAACCTATTCAGCCTACTGAAAAATACTTGATAACTTTAATTCAACTACCCGTGCCCCAGCCATTTAAACGTTTGCCTCTCAAATACTTGGACTATCTGTCTTGGCTTTTCTCTGTCTACAATTAGCCATGTCTTGATGCAACCTATTCAACCTACTGCAAAATACTTGATAACTTTAATTCAACTACCCGTGCCCCAGCCATTTAAAACATTTGCCTCTCAAATACTTGGACTATCTGTCTTGGCTTTTCTCTGTCTACAATTAGCCATGTCTTGATGCAACCTATTCAACCTACTGCAAAATACTTGATAACTTTAATTCAACTACCCGTGCCCCAGCCATTTAAACATTTGCCTCTCAAATACTTGGACTATCTGTCTTGGCTTTTCTCTGTCTACAATTAGCCATGTCTTGATACAACCTATTCAACCTACTGAAAAATACTTGATAACTTTAATTCAACTACCCGTGCCCCAGCCATTTAAACATTGCCTCTCAAATACTTGGACTATCTGTCTTGGCTTTTCTCTGTCTACAATTAGCCCTGTCTTGATACAACCTATTCAACCTACTGAAAAATACTTGATGACTTTAATTCAACTACCCGTGCCCCAGCCATTTAAACATTTGCCTCTCAAATACTTGGACTATCTGTCTTGGCTTTTCTCTGTCTACAATTAGCCATGTCTTGATGCAAACCTATTCAACCTACTGCAAAATACTTCATAACTTTAATTCAACTACCCGTGCCCCAGCCATTTAAACATTTGCCTCTCAAATACTTGGACTATCTGTCTTGGCTTTTCTCTGTCTACAATTAGCCATGTCTTGGTACAACCTATTCAACCTACTGAAAAATACTTGATAACTTTAATTCAACTACCCGTGCCCCAGCCATTTAAACATTGCCTCTCAAATACTTGGACTATCTGTCTTGGCTTTTCTCTGTCTACAATTAGCCATGTCTTGATGCAACCTATTCAACTTACTGCAAAATACTTGATAACTTTAATTCAACTACCCGTGCCCCAGCCATTTAAACATTTGCCTCTCAAATACTTGGACTATCTGTCTTGGCTTTTCCCTGTCTACAATTAGCCATGTCTTGATGCAACCTATTCAACCTACTGAAAAATACTTGATAACTTTAATTCAACTACCCGTGCCCCAGCCATTTAAACATTTGCCTCTCAAATACTTGGACTATCTGTCTTAGCTTTTCTCTGTCTACAATTAGCCATGTCTTTATGCAACCTATTCAGCCTACTACAAAATACTTGATAAGTTTTATGTAAGAAGGTTTTTTTAATGAAATAAAAGACTCTAAGAATCGCATAAAGATATATAGGGTTGAAACTATCTTTGGTGAATAAACGTTTTGTAAATAAAGTTTTTAAAGTTTTTGTAAACATAAGTTGGCAGCATAAACCCCTATATAGCTGTTTTTACTTTTATAACTTTTATAAATCAAATAATATTAACATTTTGATTACTAAATTTCAGTATATGTATATTAAACTGACAATGCACATTCATTTGTATTTTTTAGTAAAGTGCAAATTTTGTTCTGGCCTTCGAAAGGTATAGGGGTTTTGCGCCCAACTTATGTTAATTTCTGCTCGTTTGAGTTTGACTTGGTTAATTATTGTAATTTCTGTTCGTTTTGGGTTTCATTTATTTATCGATGCTGATTTTTGGTAGTTTCGCGCTTAGTAGATTATTTGATATTATTTTTGCTAATTTTTTTTTTAAAATGGAGTTCTTTAATTTTCTTTGAAAAACGTATTTTGTGGAAAAGTTTTTTTAATTAATTTCTGTTCGTTTTATATTGACATAGTCTTTTCAGGGAAAAAGAAAATAATACTTTAAATCTCTTCGTTTTTTAAGACTTTATAGTTTGGCCTGCTATTTGTATGCTGGAGAAGAATTTTGAGCAATTTTTAACAACATACACCCTTTTAAAAATCTGGACACAAAAAGTACTGTTTAATTTAGTATCATACCTCCTCTAGTTGACCTGAAAGGGAAAACTTGATACCATTCGCAAAAAAATTTGTTTACTTTCTTTGATAGCTCGGATATACTTACGCTATTTTGATTTGGTTAAATTTTAAGAGCAGAAGTAGCCCCAAAAGTTTGAACATAATACCCTCAGTCGTTCTTGGGATACTGCTGAGATGCCATATTGGGAATTAGCATTATCACAGTGCATTTTGATTTAATCTTAAGGCAACATTTAGTTTTTAAACATAATGGGCAAATGGGAGGGTGGGCGTGGGAGGGTGGGAGTGGAAGGAGGATTAGTTGCCCTCCAATCACTTTCGACTATTAAAAGGGGTATCAGCCCTTTATGTTTTCAATTGAATAAGCCCTTTTCGAAGTTCCCACGACAACTCCTTCGATACGAAATGCCCTGGTCTAAACAACAACCACAAAAAAATAATAAATTATACCCACGTCGATCTTTACTATAAAAAATGCCAAGCCTTCCAATCACTTTCGACTATTAAAAAGGGCACTAGGCCTTTCGATTTCCATTCGAATGAGCCCTTTTGGAAACGACAACGCTTTCTATAAACACCTTATATGCCCCTAGGGCATAAATTACAACCCTCACCTTAAGGTCTGTTAGGGTGGTTGTCATCCTCTAAGACTGAATTTCCAGAACTTTCAACTACGTTAAACAAAATGGCTATCTCAAATTTTGATTGGATGTGTTTGTGGAAATGGTGGGCGTGAGAGGGGTGGTAGTAGTCGCTCTCCAATCACTTTCAACTATTGAAAATGGCCCTAGACCTTTCAATTTCAAATTAAATGAGCCCCTCTGAAGTTTCTACGACAACGCTTTCAATAAAAACTTTATATGCCCCCAGGGCATAACTTAAAACCCTTGCCCTGAGGGCTGTGGGGGGAGGGTTTGTCATCCTTAAAGATCTAATTTCCAAAACTTTCAACTACGTTGAACAAATTGGCTATCTGAAAATTTTGATTGGATGTGTTTGGAGGAATGGTGGGCGTGAGAGGGGTGTTAGTTACCCTCCAATCACTTTCGACTATTACAAAGGGCACTAGCCCTCTCAATTTCGAATTGAATGAGCCCCTTTTTAAGCTTTACGACAACTCTATCTATAAAAATTTTATATGCCCCCAGGGCAGAACTTACAACCTTTGCCCTTACAACCTTTGCCCTTACAACTTTTGTCATCCTTAAATACATAATTTCCAGAACTTTCAACTGCGTTGAACAAAACGGCTATCTCCAAACTTTGATAGAATGTTTTTGGGAAAATATTGGGGTAAAAGGGGGGTTAAATACTATCCACTCACCTTCGACTATTAGAAAGGGCAATTCCAGTCAAATGGGCCCTTTTTGAAATTTCTATAAAAACTTTCTATATAAACTTTATATGCCCCTAGGGCATAACTTACAACCCTTGCACTGAGGGCTCTGGGGGGGGGGGGGTTATCATCCTAAAAGACCTAATTTCAAAAACTTTCAACTACGTTGAACAAAATGGATATCTCCAAATTTTTATTGGATTTGTTTGGGAAAATGGTGGGGGTGAGAGGGGCGTTAGTCGCTCTCCAATCACTTTCAACTATTATAAAAGGCACTAGCCCTTTCAATTTCCAATTGAATGAGCCCTTTGGAAGTTTCTACGCTTTCAATAAAAACCTTATATGCCCCCTGGACATAACTTACAGCCCTTGCCCAGAGGGCTGTGTGGGGGGGGGGGATGGGTTGTCATCCTTAAAGATATAATTTCAAAACTTTCAACTACGTTCAATAAAATGGCTATCTAAAATATTGATTGGATGTGTTTGGAGAAAAGATGGGCGTGAGAGGGGGGTTAGTTGCCCTCAAATCACTTCTGACTATTGAAAAGGGCACTAGCCCTTTGAATTTCCAATCGAATGAGCCCTTTTTCAAGTTTTTACGACAAAGATTTGAATTATAACCTTATATGCCCCCAGGGCATAACTTATAACCCTTGCCCTGAAGACTGTGGGGGGAGTGTCCTGCTCAAAGGGATAATTTCCTGAACTTTGAACTGCTTGGAACAAAATGGCTATCTCAAAATCTTTATTGGATGTTTTTGGGGAAATGGTGGGCGTGGAAGGTGGGTTAGTTGCTTTCCAATCACTTTCGACTGTTAAAAAGGGCACTAGCCATTTCAATTTCCAATCGAATGAGCCCTTTTTGAAGTTTCTACGAAAAAACGCGTTATATAAAAACCTTGTAAGCCCCCTGGGCATGATTTACATCCCTTGCCCTGAGGGCTGTGGGGGGGGGGGGGGGTTGTCATCCTCAAAGACCTAATTTCCGGAACTTAAACTACGTTGAATAAAATGGCTATCTTAAAGTTTTGATTAGATGTGTTTGGGGAAAAGGGGGAAGTGAGAGGCGGGTTAGTTGCCCTCTAATCACTTGACTTTTAAAAGGGCCCTAGCCCTTTGAATTTCCAATCGAATGAATCTTTTTTGAAGTTTCTACGACAACGTCTTCTATAAAAACCGTATATGCCCCCAGGGCATAACTTACAACCCTTGCCCTAAGGGCTGTTGGGGACTGTCCTCAAAAACATAATTTCTATCTGGAAATCAACTACGCTGAACAAAATGGTTATCTAAAAAATTTTGATTGGATGTATTTCGGGAAATGGTGAGCGTGGATAATTTTCGTCAATAACTTTTGACTAATAAAAGGGGCACAAGCCACTCCAATTTCTATTGAATGAGCCCTTTTTGAAGTTTCTATGACAATTTCTTCGATATGAAGTGCCCTGCTTTAAATGTTAAAATAAATAAATAATACATTGTGAAAAAAAATAAATAGTACATTGTGCCTATATCGTTCTTATATGCCCCCAGGGCATAACTTAAAACCATTGCCCTGAGGGTTCTGGGGGAGTCTCCTCCTCTTTACTTAGTCCCCGTTTATTGACTCGTTCTCGAATGTCCCCGTTCTTTACTTAGGCAGCGCGATCGCGCTGCCTAGGATTTATGCCACAACTTCCTATATAAACCTTATATGCCCCCAGGGCATAACTTACAACCCTTTCACTGAGGGCTCTGAGGGGGTTATCATTCTAAAAGACCTAATTTTCAGAACGTTCAATTACGTTCAACAAAATGGATATCTCAAAATTTTGATTTGATGTGTTTTGGAAAATGGTGGGCGTGAGAGGGGCGTTAGTCGCTATCCAATCGCTTTCAACTATTAAAAAAGGCACTAGCCCTTTCAATTTCCAATTGAATGAGCCCTTTCGAAGTTTCTACGACAACGCTTTCAATAAAAACTTTATTTGCCCCCATGGCATAACTTACAAACCTTGCCCTGAGGGCTGTCGGGAGAGGGTTTGTCATCCTTAAAGATATAATTTCCAAAACTTTCAACTACGTTGTAAAAATGGCTACCTAAAAATTTTGATTGGATGTGTTTTGGGAAAAGGTGGGCGTGAGAGGGGGGTTAGTTGCCCTCAAATCACTTTCGAATATTAAAAAAGGTGCTAGCTCTTTGAATTTCAAATCGAATGAGCCCTTTTTCAAGTTTCTATGCCCCCAGGGCATAACTTATAATCCTTGCCTTGAGGGTTGTGGGGGAGTGTTCTCCTCAAAAATATATTTTCTATTTGAAAATCAACTACGCTGAACAAAATGGCTATTTCAAAATGTTTATTGGATGTGTTTGGGGAATGATTGGCGTGGGGGGGGGCTAGTTGCCCTCCAATCACTTTCGACTATTAGAAAGGGCACTAGCCCTTTGAATTTCCAATCGAATAAGCTTTTTTTGAAGTCTCTACGACAACGCCTTCTTTAAAAACCTTATATGCCCCCAGGGTATAACTTAAAACCCTTACCCTGACAGCTGTGGGGGAGTGTCCTCCTCAAAAACATATTTTCTATCTGGAAATCAACTACGCTGAACAAAATGGCTGTCTCAAAATTTTTATTGGATGTATTTGGGGGAAGGATGGGCGTGGTAGGGGGGCTATTTGCCCTCCAATCACTTTCGAATATTAAAAAGGGCACTAGCCCTTTGAATTTCCAATCGAATGAGCCTTTTTTGAAGTTTCTACGACAACGCCTTCTATAAAAAGTTTGTATGCCCCCAGGGAATAATTTAAAATCCTTGCCCTGAGGGTTGTCGGGGAGTGTTCTCCTCAAAAACATATTGTCTATCTGGAAATCAACTACGCTGAACAAAATGGCTATCTCAAAATTTTGATCGAATGTGTTGGGGGAATGATTTACGTCGGGGGGGGGGGGCTAGTTGCGCTCCAATCACTTTCGACTATTAAAAGGGCACTAGAACTCTTAATTTCCAATCGAATGAGCCCCATTTGAAGTTTCTACGATAACGCCTTCTATAAAAACCTTGTATGCCCCAGGGCATAACTTAAAACCCTTGCCCTGAGGGTTGTGGGGGAGTGTCCTCCTCAAAAACATATTTTCTCTCTGGAAATCAACTACGCTGAACAAAATGGCTATCTCAAAATTTTGATTGGATGTGTTTGGGGGAATGATGGACGTCAGAAGGGGGGGGGGGGCTACTTGCTCTCCAATCCCTTTCGACTATTAAAAAGGGCACTAGAACTCTCAAATTCCAATCGAATGAGCCCCTTTTGAAGTTTCTACGACGACTCCTTCCATATGAAGTGCCCTGCTCTAAAGGAAAAAAAAATAATAAATAATACATTGTGCCAACATGGTTTTTATATGCCGTCAGGGCATAACTTAAAAACCCTTTCCCGAGGGTTGTGGGGGAGTGTCCTCCGCGAAAACATATTTTTCTCTCTGGAAATCAACTACGCTGAACAAAATGGTTATCTCAAAATTTTAATTGGATGTGTTTGGGAGAATGATGGGCGTGGGGGGGCTAGTTGCCCTCCGATCACTTTCGACTATTAAAAAGGGTACTAGCCACTCCAATTTCCAATCGAATAAGTCCTTTTCGAAGTTTCTACGACAACTCCTTCGTTACGAAGTGCCCGGGTATGGAAAAAAAAAAAACATTGTGTCCACATCGTTCTTTACTTAGGCAGCGCTAGCGCGCTGCCTATGATTCCCATAAATCTGTTTTCGCAAAATACTTTTACTGCTACAATTAGCCGTTTATTAACCTTTCTTTGATATTAACATTAATGGTTTCCATTCGTGAATCAGCATTAAATGGCAATTGTATCTAGACAGTTTTTGTAGTTAGTTTTTTACCATGATATTCTGAATGACAAGCATGCAATCCACAGTATAAATATATATACACGGACAATAGAGAGTAGTTTGTTCAAAAATGAGAAACATCATAGCGCGCTGACTGAGAAGTTCCTCCTTGGCATTCAGTCAGATCGTATGTAATGCGCTAAACATTTGTCATTGTGCGTGCGCGAAGAGGTGGAGTCATAAAGAGAGCTGTAGGTCGATTTGTTTCAAAAATTTTTAATGGAGAGTATAAGACTTTTTGCAACTGTTCGTATATATATTTATGCTGTGACCTAATCTGAAGCCTAAGATTATGGTCTAATCTTAAGCGTAGTTAGAAGTTTAATGAAATATCTTTTATTCAAGATAGAATCTTTGACAATGCCATCAATCTGAAACCTAGAATCTAATTTACATTCATCCTTAGGTCCTCTTATAGATTTTTAGTATCTTTGATCTAATGTGGATGCAGTTCGACGACGTGTTGTTTTTGACAATACATACTTAATGACATGTTTATAATTTACAGTAAACCCAATCACAAATTTAATGAAATGTCTTTTTTCTAGAGTAAATCTTTGACATTGCACATGCAGTGACATACAGACAATTCGAAGACTAAAATCTAATCTAACTTCAAGCCTAAACAGAAATCTACTGACATATTGTTTTTAGAAATTGAATGTTTGACAGCGTGTAAAATCTGAAACCTTAAGTCTAATCTGAAGCTTAGTCAGAAATCTTATAAATATATTTTCTGAAGTGAATATAATTTGACAAAGTCAGTATTGTTTTAATAATACATACTAAATATTGGTGAGAGTTACTTGCAATTTGCAGGAAGAAATCTGATATAATCTGAAACGCACAACTTAATGCATAAATACTAATCTATAATTATCTAGTAATTAGTAAATATAGTAAAATATATTAGTTATTAGTAATTAGTAATTATCTAGCAATTCAGTAATTTAATGAAGAACTTTTCTGTAGAGTGAATCAAATTTAACGACATATGTATCGTCTTTGACAGCTTACGCGTTATTAAAAGCTGGAGATACTGAAGCCGCACATATGAGAATGAATGAGCTGATCAACATAGCAAAAAGTGAAAACTCTTTGGTATGGTGGGAAACAAGGTTAGTCAATATTTACTATAATTATATTGATATTTGTATTTAAATTAACAAGGACAGGGAAATGGAATTTGATTTTTTAACTTAGTAAATGAAGCTTACATTACTCAACCGCAGGTATCTTAAAAATCATGAAAAAAATGGGAATTCAATTCTTAATTAAATAATGTGTAAGAAAGTTTTAAAAAGGTATGTTTTCAGAGATAAATACACCTAAAACTTTTTTTTTCATGTCTTTGGTCCTTCAATATCCGAGACTTTTCGTAAAGATCAAACACCATTTGTGAAAAAGATAGTTAGTGTGGGTACTTAATAAGTTATTAAATATGGGAAACACGTTTTTTTCAAATGAAAGTGAAAAAGTGATTCTAAATTTGAAATAAAAATTCGAACATCTCTATGTAATGAACTGATCAAACAGTTTGTAGAAACTAACAGTCAGTAAAGGGTAACCCCCAGTAACAGCCACTGTAACTTCAGAAAAAAAGATTGTAGAAACAATAAACAAGTCAGTGGGAACTCCATTTTATAATGGCTCCAAATTTGTAAGATATATCAAGTTTAAACCCCACTTATTTCCGCTTGAAAAAAAAAGTTGCTTCAAAATTTGCCGTAGCCAAACTGCTACTATTGTATCTTGCTTCATATTATTTGTAAGTGTTAGTTACGATAAAACCTGTCATCTGAGGCTCTTTGGTTAGTTAAATCTATTTTTAATATTTAAACTCATTATGTTTACATGGAATATTATATTTACATTATAGTTATATCTATAATGCGACTATAGTGAAATAATGTCAATTAGAGTCATATCTATAGGAAAATTGACTTTGGTTTTGGTTCTTGTTAGTCTTCTTGTTTTGCTAATTGGCTATACATGGTATTGAAAAGTTTGACCCTGAGTCATCATTTCCTTAAAAGTATTTTGTTTATCCAAACCCCACCAAGTGACAATAGCCGATTTACACTAGGAGATTTTAAATCCTAGTGTACCCAATTATTTGGTTTGGCAGGGGGGTCAGCGGCTTGACTCTGTAAGCTCAGCTAGAGTCGACCCAGCTCTAAATGGGTACCTGGAGAAATCCGGGGAAGGTAAAAAGGATTGGTTTGTGAAAGCACAGGATGGCTGGCCCTCATTCCCCCATTGCACTTCCATTGCAAGAAGGGTCTTGAGAAGGATATATGTACCGCCGGTTCGGACCTTAAGGGTCTAGTGCCGCGTCCATTAACTTATTTTTCACCATCAAGTGATAATATGTGTAAATTATATGCATTAGGTTAATGTCTTTGTGGTTTATGTTTGGGGGGGATCATCTGCTCCAGTTGATTGTTTTGGGTATGACGATAGTCATTATGACGATAGTCATTATGACGATAGTCATTAAAGAGAAACAAGGTTGGGTTGGGTTGGGTTCAAATGCTCCGATGATCATGTTGATTGATTGGGTGGTGGTTAGGCCTTTTTTTTATGTTATATGAAGCTAAGAGAGGAAAGGAAATAATAAAGAAAAATAAAATAAAAAAAGGACGAGAAAACGAGGATTTTGTCAGCCAGTGGCAAAACGAAGAACAGGAACATATTTCGACAAGGACCTACACAATTTCGTCTTCTGTGCTAAACAAAAAAGAAAAACAAAAAAAAAAGAAAAAAACAACAATAATCAAACCTTTTGGAGTGTACTCGACAAGATGCGAACAGACACTGAATGAAAGACCAAGCCGAAATCAATGAAAAAAGGATTGAG
The DNA here is from genome assembly GCA_027921565.1 of Artemia sinica. Lineage (NCBI taxonomy): Eukaryota > Metazoa > Arthropoda > Branchiopoda > Anostraca > Artemiidae > Artemia > Artemia sinica. The sequence goes on from CM051261.1 coordinate 11,779,110, forward strand.
CAAGAATGTTTTGCCTTGCAATACTTTTTGCTCGTCTGTAATTTCGGTTTTTATTAGATATGCAGATGTCATGCATAGCTGTGCTCTGACAAAACCTAGTATCTACAAAAAATTCGAATTTTAGTTAAGAGTGGATCCCGCCTAATTAGACCACGAGGAATCCAATGGTGCTAACGAAATTGTTCTCCGATGTTAGTTTCGTTTATATTACATAGTATCTACACAGGAGCTCACCATTATTTTCGTGTCATACCTAGCATGTACATACTGGAAATCGACGTTTACGCCAAAATGTAGTATCTGACAAATTAAACTTTATCAGTGAAAATAATCAGCAGCACCATACAATGAGCATCATCACTTTATTTTTTAAATAAAAGACGATAAAAATGCATAGAGCAAAACAACGTTTTTGCGTTTTTCTCAGAACTTACTCAGATGTAGATACTAGGTTTTGTGGGAGGACAGCCGCAGTGTGGTCTTAGAATGTATTTTTTGTTTATGGTTTATCCATTGGATAAAGTACCATAGGTAATAATTTATATATTCCTTTGTAATTAACACAGTATAAAATAAATAATGGCAGAGTAAAAATAGACGCAAAAATAAACAAATGAAAAATTTATAGTCAAAGGAAAAATTCGAGAAGACGGCTATGAGGATGTACATTTTAGTAAATCTTGTTTGAGAATTTTTCATGCTTTAAATTTAAAATTGTATCAAAAGCTCTGAAATCTGTTACAAGCAACCAATTTTCTTATGCACATTTGAATATAAAATTTATCTGGATTTTATGCTATCAAAATTCTATATACTATACTATTTATACTGTATACCATCTTTACTATACTATTTGTGCTATCTTTAATATGCTATACTATATATACTATCAAATTCCATACTATCAAAAACACTAAAATTTCTTATAGGCAACAAGTTTCTATGTAAATTTGAAGATAAAATTTGTCTGGATTTTATACTAATCTAAAAACAGGGAGTATACCTTCATATAGAACGGGATGAGAACAGATATAGATATATAGATATAGATATAGATGAGAACAGATATAGATATAGGATAGAATGACCAAAAAAGGCTGAGTAAACACAGATTAATTTTTGAATGTTTTGTACTTTTTCAGAGGGATGGGTGGACCTAGAGTCCCCTCAACCTTGTTGCTGGGTAACTCATTTACTTAAAAAAGCTCTTTGCTTTGGAAAACGGGTTTTTGGTGTTTACTCCAACCTGTTTAAATGTTCAAAAAAGATCTCTAGGTCCACCTTTGACTAGGCAACCTAAAGCTCTTTGACTAGGCACCGCAATACCAGGTATACACAAAAAAAGCAAAAAAAAAAAACGCATTAACATTTAGAAATGTAGAAATTGGTTAAAAAATAGATATAGAAATCAAAAATAAATATACTAAAAACAAAAAATACATTTGAGAAAGTGTCATATGGTGAAGTATTCTGCATTCTTATACCAGTCATATAGTAGTATTTTTGACACCTTGTTTTTTATCTATTAATTTTTTTTTTCTTGCCATTATAGCTTATGACCCTTTGAAAATCATGGTCAAGACTGCAGTTTCGCTCTCCTGGAATAGTCTTTTTTGCAACTATCCCATTGTCGCACAAAAAGAACAGAGTGCGGATTCTATTTTCTTGCTTATCTTACTAATGGTTATTTGTAGGAAGGTAACTACTAACAAGTCTTAAATACCCTTCTAACTTAATGTGCATGCTTTTTTTTTTATTAAAGATGTCAAAAATGTATATTTGTTTTAGGTGATAGTAAGGCCCTTGCTGTTGAAATGACCTCGTACAATCTAATGACTCTTACAATGCTAAGCCAGCTGAAAGATGATAATGAAATGAAGGCTATAGCTTATTCCTGTGTCCGCTGGATTTCGCAACAGAGGAATGGAAATGGAGGATTCTATTCCACGCAGGTATAGAATATAGCTTTATAGATTAAAGTTATTCTTATCTGATGAGGATATATATAGTGATCTCTATTACGTTCTCCAGTTTTATCAATCCCATATAGTTTGATAAGTATGTTGGTGCTAATGATATATATTTTATAAACGGGTCCAATTCTTGACAATGTTCTTGGAACTTCAAATTAAAATTTAAAACAATGTAAATTCCAAGCCTATGTTTTAGAACGTTGAGGGTATGTTGTTGACTGATCCCATTAATTTCACTACGTTAAGGATATGTTGTTAACTGATCCCATTAATGTCATTACGTTAAGGATATGTTGTTGACTGATCTCATTAGTGTTAAAGAATTTATTTACTCTACGTTTTTCCTTGTTTCTCATTATTTACTGATTTACCAGGGCAATGATAGATAACGGATGATGGTTGAGCTTATTGCTGACCAAACTCTAAAAAAAAAAAAAAAAAAAAAAAAAAAAAAAAAAAAAAAAAAAAAAAAAAAAAAAAAAAAAAAAAAAAAATCGTCTTTAGCATATAAAGCGATAAGTAACAAAAAATATAGCCCCTTAAATGTTTATAATAGTCCAAATGAATTAGCATTCTGTTTCTGAATAATTTATGTTCAAAATCTATTGTAGAATATTGAATTTAAACATAAAGTTTATTTTATTTCATTTTTTTGTAATTTGTTGTCTTTGATCCGAAATAATGAAAAAATGAATAATAATATTGATGAAGTTAACAATAATTCAGCTCTGGAACATATTATTAGTTTTATCTAATTATTTAAGCTTAATATTTAAATTTTTCTAGGATACAGTTGTTGCATTGCAAGCGCTTGCATTCTATACTATGACTTACCCTACAAAAGATTTAGACATGTTTTTGCGAATCGACGCAGAAGACATGGAAGAAGTAGTAAATCTTACTGAAGAAAAGAAGATTGTTCAGAAAAGACTGAAACTGCCAACTGTACCTACACAAATAGAAATATTTGCCGCTGGACAAGGATGTGCAATTGTACAGGTAACTTCATCTAGTTCCATACAATTCTGGTAATTGGTCTCAGATTACTTAGGTAATTAAGGTAAGAATGTAACTAGTAATTAGGATGCTTTATTTACAGGTGTGGTTAGTTGAAGTCCTGTCAAGCAGCCCTAAATACCAATATAGTTGGTAATTAGGATGCGTTATTAATGATAGGTAATCACACGATGTTCTGGTAATTAGTGTTCGATTACCAAGGTAATCAAAATTACTTATAATAAGGATGAATTATTGTACAGTGGATTTTTGGCTAATTTTATAAATTTCTGGTAAATAGTCCTGGATTACCAAGATAGTTGAGGTAACTAGTTTGTTTATCCCAATATACCTCTGATACTGGTCATTCCACTATAATGGATGTATACTTTTGATAGAATTCTATCAAAGACGGTGACCTTAGACAATGTTTGGATAAATTTCATCAGTCCGTTGATTCAAATGGTTGGAAATCATCCTCAGTTTTTCTGACCTAGGTAGTTTTGAAAACCTGATGTATAAGTTCGCCACCTCCCCTGCTCAGTGTGGGTACACTTGGGTTAATACTATAAGCGGACTTTGGACTAATAAACCCTAAGTCTTTGGTGTCTATTTAAAGTATGCGTTTCGATGTTTTTTTTTTGGGGGGGCTTATTGTGAGAGTAAAATTTTCCTTTGGGCACTGCTTAGGTGGACTCAGTTGCCCTTTATAGATCCTTTAGTAGCTTCTTCTGACTTTCATGTTCTTGCAGACATTCCTGTATGAGATTCTTTTAATCTCCTTATTTTAGACTTTTCCCAATGTGTGTTCCAGTCTCGAGAGTCATTCTTTTGTATTGCAATTTTCTATTGTAATTTTTTCCTTTGATTCAATTCGGAAGTCCACTCACTGTCTAGTATCTCCCCTTCCTCCATTGATGTTAGGATGCTGCTTAATTAAAAGAATTTTTCAATCCTATCTCTAACTCCCTCTGCCTTCCTACCTAGTCCACCTTGTTGTCACCTTGTGTTGTTTGGCTTGCACTTCATTGTAAGTGAGCCAGTTTGTTTCTTTTTAACTGTTTTGGTTTTGAGACACACCGCCAATAGAGCTAATAATTATGTGATTTGAATTTTACAAGAGAAGGTTATCAAGTGATCCCCATACCGAACTATAATGTTGGGAAGAAATTAATGCTAAATCTAACACTTCGTTACTTATTATTGTTATAAAAATGGGCATCAAGCTCCGGTTACTCCAGGAAAAGTTTTCTTCAGACAGGTAATCCAGAAGCTTATGTCTCCTGTCAGTTTGATCCGAGATTCGCCAGTGCGTGTGACACCCATTTATGTCCCCTGATAATATTGTAGGGATTTTTTTCAGTTCCACAAAACTCCTAACTTCTTTTGCCTTTACTATGGCGCCCTATCGCCCTATTGCCTTTACTATGGGCCCTATGGCGCCCTATGATTGTGAGGCAAATAGACCGAGCAAAATTCCACATGTTTGAAGGTGACTGTATTTATAGCCGTTGTTGCACCATCCTTAGAATGGCAACTGGATGATATCCGAGTGTCTCAAGTTTTTTGAATTGTAAATGCTTGCTCTGGGACCTATGCTTGCCACATTATGTTAATCGTATTGGGTGTCCTTGACCTTTTCAATGCAACGCTGTAGGGCTACTACATCATCGCTATGAATATTTATCTCCTTAGAAGAAGCCCCACAAGATTATACTAAGCATGTTTGCAATGGTTCAAATTAATCTACTAGTATCGTGGCCTTTTTGCTTTATATGCCGGCATTGAACAAACTTATGTTGGTGATGAAGGTATAACTTCGCCCCCACAACCAGTGAAGAGGGGGGTCTTCATTTGTGCATGGTGGTTCTGCTGTCTTCTTGTAAAGGGGTTCGAGAAGCAAATTTCTTCTAAATGACATTTGGTTTTCAGAAAACTACGTTTCCTAGTTTCTTCAACCAGGTCCATGCCAATCAGTCAGTAATAGGGTCGGCGCCGTTTCTGTTTCTGTTTCTGTTTCTGTTTTTTTTTCTACCGTTTTCTTTCTGTTTTTTTTTGGGAAAACGGAAAAAACAGAAAACAGGTAGCCGTTTTTTTAGTACCGTTCCTGTTTCTGTTTCGTTTTTTTTTTTTTCTGGCCGTTTTTGCCGTTTCTGTTTTTTTTAAACCCGTTTTTCTTCATTTCCGTGTTTTGATTACGAATAGCACCATAGCGCAGTCTGGCGACTTTTATTGGATTAGCGATACTTGCCATCTATCGAAAAGCGCTGTCTTTACGTCTTCCGAAGAAAAGATTTGCTATTGAAGAAAACATTCGCCATAGTAAAAATTAATCTAAAGCAGTTTACTTGGATTTACACCTTTGGTTAGTCTTGGTTAGCAACATTATTATCCAACTAGGTAGATATTCTATCTGCCTAAGAGAAACAATTTATCTGGCTAGTTGGATATTACCCTAAACTGCTTAGAGAATCTTCTTATCTGCCTAGTTGGATTTATATCAGAAAAACTAAGCTACATTATTATCCAACTAGGTAGATATTCTTGTTGTGCCTAAGAGAAGCAATTTATCTGGCTAGTTGGATATTATCCCAACTGTATAATGGAATGTATTTATCCTCCTAGTTGGATATACATCAGGAGTGTTAAGACTTGGTATTATCCACCTAGATGTTCATGCTGGGCCTAAGAGAAATGAATTATCCAACTAGTTGGATATTAACCCCAAAATGCTTAGAGAATCTTCTTATCTGCCTAGTTGGATATATATCAGAAACACTAAGCTACATTACTATCCAACTATGTAGATAGGCTATTCTTGCTGTGCCTAAGAGAAACAATTTATCTGGCTAGTTGGATATTAACCCAAAACTGCTTAGACAATCTTCTTATCTGCCTATTTGGATATATATCTGAAACACTAAGCTATGTTATTATCCAACTAGGTATATATTCTGTATAGGATATTGCATAGGCAGTCAAATATTCAGCTAGGTAGGGTAAAGGAGTAAGAGTCTTAAAAATGCTATTATCTGTCTAACATGATATTTTATCTTGATACTAAGTGTAGTTGGATATTATTTTTAAATTCTATAGAATGTAATTTTTTTTAAGAATATCCATTGGGCACCTTCCCTGACATGTTAATTTAGGCATGTTCACTTGCAGCACCCAGGAAGGAAATGTGAATAGCCTCGATATTCTTTACCCTGCAAATGTCATATACTTTAGTAAATATTTGGAGCAGCTTATTTCCAATGGTCTAATTATTCAATCTATTATCTGCATTATTAAAAATCTTCTAGCTACATCAGAGAGTCCTGGGCCTACGCTTTACTATTTCCTGCTATTACTAATATTATAATTTTATTTCCCTTAATATACCATATGAGGAGTATTTACAAATACGGAAAAAAGATACTTGCTTATGGAATAAAAGTATGCTCTGTCCTACAGAGAAGTGTCTTTTTTCCTTGAATTGTTCTTCTTTCATACTCTTATTTGCAATCACAGGAGTAACTAGACCTGCACTGCTCCATGCACTTAGTAATGATATACTTTGCAGGTACCGATACACATGCTGTCATAAATGGCATCAAATGTGGCATCAAATATTTCATCAAGTTCTGACTCAGAACTTGGAGAGGGCCCTCCATCAAAGAAAGTCAAGTTCTGGGAGCAACATGGGACCAAAAATAAGGGAGCAGCTGTAATTACCTGCAATTACTGCAAAAAAGATGTGAAGTCAACAAAGGGGTCTGCAACATCGTTCAAAAATCACCTTATGGCTAAACACAAAATTGCTGAACAACCTAAACCAAGTACTGTTCCAAAGAAGTCACATTCTACAGCCTTGTCTCAGCTCAATATGCCGAGCACATCATGTGAAACTAAACCAACTCGATTTGAAGGCACTGGAAAGAAAACGGATATAAGAAATTTTTTGAAGTCAATGCAGCAGCAGCAGCTGAAGCTGAACAAGTTGTGTAGCAAAACGGTTTGCATTGACAAGCTTCCTATTTCAATATTTGAAAAACCAGGAGTAAAGGCTCTAATCTCTAAACTTACAGGAGGTCTTACTGGCCCCTCAGCTCGTACTGTTGCAAGACATCTAGTTACAGCAAAGAAAAGGAAGGTCAATCAGCTCAAAGCTTAACTCCAGAAAGTCCGGAAAGTGAATTTGACCCTAGACTGCTGGTCTTCAAGAACGGGGTCTGGCTTTCTAGGTATTACAGCTCATTATGTGATGAAAAGCACTGATGGCAAGCTCACTTTGGTGCATAGAATCCTTGAGTTTAAGAGACTAAAAGTTGCTCACACTAGCGCCAACATTCTTCGTGCAATCCGTAGTAGCCTCCAGAAGTTCAGAATTCTACGGAAGGTCTACTTTATAATTACTGATTCAGGAGCTAATATAGTAAAGGCTCTCAGAGACGGTGACATTATGCGAAGCTCATGCTTTGCACACAACCTGCATAATGTGGTGACTAATGCCCTTAAGCTGTGGGAATGCAGAAACCAGGCAGATTTAGTGAGCGTTCCCCACCTAAATGATTCAGGATCCAGTTCAGAATCTGATGACAACGTTGATACTGCTGAACAAGATGACTTTCCTGACCTGATTGTAGGAGATGGTGACATTGAAGAAACTGGGTATACCGACTGCAGTAATGATGATGATAGTAGCTCAGAATCAAATGATCCAGACCTTGACAGCGATAGTGAGAGCTCAATACCTAGACAAAGAGGTGTCTCTAGTGAAGTATTGACGCTGGGACCAGCACTGGTAAAAATACGAAAGCTGGTTAGAATCCTGAAAGTATCATCCAATCCCCACGATCTTTTTGAAGCTATCTGCAAGACATATAATCTTAGTCCATCCATCACAAAAGACATGAATGTTCGATGGAACAGCACACTTACCATGATAGAAATGTATTGTGCCCGAAAAGAGCCACTGCGCGACTTCTTCAACCAAAACCTACGTGACGCTAAGATTAGAGAGCTCGAACTTCACAGCAATGAGTGGTCCATCATGGAAGCATTCATTGAGGTTCTTCGCCCGTTCAAACAGGCAACAGTGATAGCTAGTGGATACAATTATGTTTCGGCAAGCAAAGTCGTGCTGATGATTAAGGGATTACTGTTGTTTTGTCAGACTCCAGATACTAGTATTATGGCTGAGTCAATCAATGGCTGAAGGAACTTCTAGTTGTTCAGATCAGGAGATATTTTTCAGCCAGTCCTAAGTTTGATATGATGCTCTTCACAAGAGCTGGCTTTTTGGACCCTGCAATTTATGAAAAAATGACAAATGTAGATAGAGAGTCAGCTCGTCAGTCCATCTCCTCGCTTCTCCAGCAATTCATCTCCGAGCAGAGAAGCACAGAAGAACTCGATCCAATCCAATTGAACTCCACAAATTTCCCTATTGACGTCGCTCCTACTAAGGCAGGGACTAACCGAAAAGGGTCACCAGAGACTCTTGATCAAGAAGACAGCTTGTTTTCTAAGTTTCATGACACGACTGGGTTACGGATGAACTCTACGAGGCAAAATGCCAACAGTATGAGCATTGACCGCGTGGCAGCAAATATTATCAGGGCATATGAGGAGAGAGTTCCTGTGTTTTTGAGCGAGAGACGAAGATCAGGACAAAATAATTCTGATCCACTAGAATTTTGGTCTGATTACTTTTACACTTACCCGGAGTTAAGTGAAACTGCATGTATGCATCTATCAGTCCCTGCAACTTCAGTTCCCAGTGAGAGTGCATTTAGTATTGATGGGTACTATACGCGAAAGCAGTGCTCACGAATGACTGCAAAATCACTTGAACTCCGAATGTTTTTAAGTGATAAATTTTAATTTATGTAGTCTTTTCATATATTTGGTCTTTTTGTATATTTGGTCTTTTTTATTAATCTATATTAATAAATATTCACTTTACTCTCGTAAATCTAAAGAATTTGAAAAAAAAACAGAAATATCTGTTAAAAACGGCCGTTTTTTTTAATTAAAAACAGGTCGTTTCTGTTTTTTCGGTAAAAAAACGGAAAAACAGAAACGGATTTCCGTTTTTTTTTCACCGTTTGCGTTTCTGTTCCGTTTTTTTCATTGCCATTTTTTACCGTTTCTGTTTTGGCCAAAAACAGAAACGGTGCCGACCCCTAGTCAGTAAGTATATATTACATTTATTTGACATAACACCCGGTTATAATTATTGTCTCACCCAGGAAACCTGTTGCAAACCGCTATATGCCAACTCCCTTTTCTGATAGCCCACACAGGGGATCCTCCACGCTGAAATTTTCACTGTGATATGTTTCTCGTCCTGCTAGGGCCAGGTATGCCAGCTCACCACCATGCATCAGCTCTTTAGCCCATGTGATCCTTTTCTCGGCCCTATGTTGAACCCTAGTTAGATCATCCTCCAATCTTGTGAACGAATTGTCGGGGCAGAAATCAATCACGCTTAAAATTTTATTGTCTATTACGCCAACAATGTAACGTACATCTTCTTCTTTCAAACTTTCTCCCGAGGACTTCTTATTAACTTACAGAGGTGAGTTTTGCAGCCTATGTCTTTATTTCTTTCTTAGGCGAGCATTCTCGGTGATGTCTACGGTTTTATCTCTGGTCCACTTTGTTCCGTCCACAAGCTTCAAAGCAACTTGGGCAGGTAACCCTTTATCCTTAGAAAAAAAAGGAAGTGTCAGCCATTAGTCAATGGTCGTAGGCTGAAAACGGCACTATCCTCAAAAGCAGTATTGACAAGAAAACTTCCCCTTTTCACTTCGAATTGCTCCTGAGGGTTTTTTTCTGCGCCTTCACCTGCGCTTCATGCGTCGATGAGGATTCCGCCCTTGGGCATGGCTTTAAAGTCCATGAACAATGAATCAGACAAATTACTATCAATTAAATCGTCCCAGTCCAGGCTTACTCTTTCCGGGGATGAAGGTTCGGTGATTTTAACAAACTTATCCTAAATAATTTACATTTCAATATAAACAAAAAATATTCTTTCCTGATAGACATCGAGTCAAAGAAACCCATTCCGACTATCTTTGAGTGGAACCTCCTGCACATTACCTTGGCTTCCCCTCTTATTTGCCATCCGGTGCTTGTTGATAACTTCCGTGAACAGGTTCGAACAGGTTTGAGCCGCTGTACTCTTTTGCGTTTTTAGGCATAGACACAGCCAAGTTTTATTCCCTGTTCCATTTCCTTCAGCAATGATCAAGAATCATGCCACTTCATAAAGTGCCCTGAACTATCAGTCCTTTCAAACTTGGTGGTATATGCCAAAAACACCCCAAATCATGGTCATACGTTAGGTAGGGTGACCAGTGGCTCGGTGGTGACTTTGATTTCTGTTAATAGACCCCTTATTTGGGTAGAAAGTGGCTTTGACACTGCTCTTATCACAGGAAGGTAACCACTACTCGCAAAGGTTTTGGCTTTATCAGTTTGCTGAATTGCTTCTAGAAAGGCATAATACACAGGATTTGAGGCAATACTAAGGATTTGTAAAGACTAGCAGAGTAACAGCAGTCAAAGAGAATGTTTCTCAGTAACATTGAAGAACAGGAGGCGGATATTCTACGAGACATAAAATTTCTCAGTAGTGAGTGTACTAATGATTTAAATAACGTTTTCATGTCTTGCTGGCCTTGCATACTGTGGAATAGATCTTTCTGAGCTTTTTCATCTCGAAAATCTCTTGGCATCCCAAATAGTTTTTGGGGAAAAAAGTAGTTCCGGGGATAAGACACTTTCAAATAAATATATCTACATGCAGACCTAACACATGACAGAATTGTATCGTCTTTAGATAAAATATTTGAATAGACCGGATAAATAATTATTGAACATTCATGTATTGAACTTTGGAAATGCTTTAGCGATGTGCTTGGATAGAACAGCATCTAAAAATACTAGATAATTATGAATTAGTGAATTAAGTATTTTTTAGGCTTCTCTATCTTTTTTTAATGTTGTTTCTTTGGAAGGTTTTTTGGGTAATTTCTTGTTTGTTTTGGGTTTCATTTAATTGTTGCTAGTACCTTCTGTTTTTTTGTTTTTTTTTTTTAACTTTGAATTTTTATACGACTTAATTTTCTCATCTTCGATTTCACTAACTTTTTCGTTTGATAATCTTCATTTAAAGAACAATTTTTTTTTACTGAGTCAAATAAAAAAAATGTATTTGCATGTGAAAATTTAAAATAAATATATAATAGGGAATGGGGTGTTTGAAAACTCAAAACAACAATTTTCGATTGATTGATTTTATTTTATTTTTTTTTTCGTTTCTAATTAATAATCCAACTAGAAAAATTAATTTATCCCTAAAGCCTTTTCATTTTTTTTAAACTAATATTTGCCAATCATTAACACATGGAATTTACACAGGTTTTGAGCCACGTATTGACAATTTATCATAGAAATATGGTCAGTACTGATACGCATATTCGAATTTCACCCAAATTGCCTCCTATAAATTTATATATATATATATATATATATATATATATATATATATATATATATATATAATTGTAGATTGTTAACTTTAATTTCTCAAAACAAGATTTTGTGTTCATAAAGTCTTTTGATTTTGTTCTATCTGAGTTTCGAATGGTAACTATTTGATTAATAACTTAATATTTAAAATCGCGGCTAAGATGTAGTCTTCTATACTTACAGGCAGTGCTGAGATACAATATCGCAATTGAATCGGAGAATGCAGCTTTTAATATTGATGCTGACATTTCAAATGACCTGGGGGTCTTGGCAGTTGCTGGCTGCGTTAAGTACGCTCATGAAAATGGCACATCGAATATGGCGGTTGTTGATATAGAAATTCCATCTGGCAAGGTCCCTAATGAAGATAGTTTAATGTTAATGAAGAATAATGTAGACAAAAGTAAGTTATTTTTTTTACTTAGTTGTCCCCTAATGAAAGATACCCTTTAAAAATATTCCTACGCAAGAGACTTTGACCCTGTCAAGAAAAAGCAACATTAAAGAAGTGTATTCCCTCAAATATTTCAAGAGAAGGGTTGGGGGGAATACAACTGAATTTTAGCCCAAAGTTTCTGAGTTTTTTGAATGGGTAATGCTTGAGGGTAGCTTCTGACAAATACTTCTGACAAATCTGACTCTAGAGAGTTACCCGCTCCTTATACCCTTTACCCTCTTTTTGCCCTCCTCGAGGTATCTAAATTTTAATATTCAAAATTTTACGTTTTTTAGCCAGAAGGAAGCTTAAATGGCCATTAACTTCGTTGTTTTTTGTGGGTAGTCTTCTAGACACATTCTATTCTAATGAAAACTTTTTCTGAATACAATACCTTTTACACAGTGTACAACGTCATTGTCAATACTATCATGTTCATGTACCTTTTTTGCTCTTTAAATACATTTGAATTTATTTAATTTGAATGTATTTAATACATTTGAATTTGCATGAATAATGTTTTTTTTTAAGTTAAAGCTCTAAAGTATAGTCAGCCGAAGGTTGTACGTCCTGCCCATGACCCACCAAAATAATACCATGCCCAACCGCGGGGAAGGTGCCCTATGTTGGGAATCACGGCTCTATATACTGCGCTCCACTCTATGATGAATGATACTAGGGTCTAAAAATATTGTTGAGGATTTATGCATCAAATTGAGATCAAAAACCCCTTCGCTCGTTAACTCATTAATTGCTATGTCTATCTCGTTAATAAGTTAATTTAACTATGCAATCGTCGAGTGAATGCGACTTCTGTTAATTCTTGGATCAAATGCAAAGATATTGAGTCGATCCAGTGATTATCTATCTGGGTAAGACGGATTGCGAATTGGAGAACTGGAATGTGACAAGTTTAGAGGAAAGATGCCTTGTAACGAAGATGTAATGAAAACAAACGGACATCAATGGCAACTATTGAAGCTGACAGGGGAGATCTACTACTACTACTAACAACTCACCGCAGCACCAAGCCGCTTGAGGCTAACACAGCTACGCACGCTCCTCTATCCCAATCTATTTAAAGCCTCCCTTTTTATACCCTCCCACGAAGTTCCCATTTCCTTTAAATCTTTCTTTATGACGTCCTCTCATCCCAGACGATGACGACCAGCTTTCTGTTTAGCCCTAGACGGTTGGCCGAAAAGAACAATCTTTGGCAATCTGTCATCCGCACAACGTGCCTTAGCCACCTCAACCTTTCTTGCATTATAGCCCTAGAGAGCAGTATTGAACCACAATTTTCGCACAGCCTATTGAGTGTAGATCGAGTTGATAAAGTTTTGTTTATTGAAAATTAAATATTTTCCTTAATTCTTGTTGAGATAGTGATTAACGGATAGATGCTACATCGCACTAGACTGTGAACACAAGGAAGTCTTCTGCGCTATTTATAAGGACATGGGCCAGGTTCATATCAAAATTGCCCATAATGACCACATCATGATTCTGTTTTTACAGCATCTTAACTGTTTCAAATAATATATCCCAAAAAGAAGAAACGGAACTTGACGAGGATTGGTAACTTTTTTCCAGTTATCTTTTTTTTTTTATAAATTAAGTGACATTTCAAGGAAAAGTTATTCAATACAGCCTTTATATTCCTAGTCAGTCGACTATTTATATAAATTGGGTATTCAAACTGTTTAAATTGTCAGTCCTCCACGGCTCGTAATTTTACTGTGTTTGAAAATTGAAGAGCACCTGGGAATATCTAGTAGGCTATCATTCTGCATCCTTGGAAATTTTAAGAAATTCCAGGAAAATCTGGCTGCTCTGGTGATAATTAGGGGGGGGGGGGGGGGTCCTCAGTCTCCCTCTATTTTCGCTCGTCCCCCCTTAGATTTTGAACAATAAATTCTGTCTTGTATTTTCAGTCAAAAATATGCTTTTTTGGTATTATCATTGAAATGTCTCCACTGCCAGTATTTTCACGGATTTGCACCAGTATTGCACCACTATATTTACCATTGCACACTATATTGCACCACTATACTTACCAACACGTAGTCATTACATCTGATAGTGACAAATGTCACCTTTGACAGCTCAGTTGAATTACACTGAACTGAGATTTGGAGGCTCCTTGGGCCCAATTTTCGATTTTCTGTTTCTACTTGTCATTTTTTACTTAAATTTTCTAGTGGCACCCATGATGTTACCAAAACCCACCCTCCCTCTTCACTATTTGTGCCGGTAGGTATATGAACTTAATCTTTTATAACATAGTTTATATCAGTAATTTTTAAGTGAGGCTTTATCCATTATCTTAGAACTGTTGGTTGGATACAATTACTGTCAGGAAAAAAAACAAAACACACCAATAACATAAAAACGCAGCCGTGATTTTTCTTCTCAGAAAAAATACAAAATTTCACTTCTTCGTTTAAACTTTAGAAACGATCACTTGCTGTTTTGATGGTGTTTTGCAAATAATTTTACGGTTAGAATAAAAAAAATTTTTAATAAAAAAATAATTTTACGGTTAGAATTACGTAAAAAGCCAAATTTTTAATGTGTTCATTATTATCAAAAATATTTTTTTAGGTTTCGTTTGCTGTTGTTGAGTAGTTAATAGTTCTCAGTCACTAACCATTTGATTTTGCTTTTTTCGTATTATGTTTGTGCTGTTTATTATGTAATTTTTTGTGTTATTATTTTTTTTTTATTATTTATAGTGGTATTATTTATATTGTTATTATTTTGTTATATTTTTTCTTATTGTCGGCAATGCACAGGAGGAAAACTGTTTTCCACTTACTGCTTCTTATAACTGTGGTCGGTTGAGCTATTGTAGACCAAATAAAATAGTTAAAAGTATGAAAGCAATGCAGGCGAGGAGGCTGGGGCTGTTTAAAGCAAATAACCTGACGATATTGACGCTCTATCTTTTGGACTCCTCGAAGTTTACAGATAAACCCTTCTTCCCCTATGTCAGTTTTTTGCTCAGTACTTATTGTCAATTTGTCGGAATATGGCGTTATTATGATGTTGCCTGTGCGAAACTTTTTCTAAATTGTACTTTCTGTGTGCCAATGAAAAAAAATTATAGTAGTTTGCTAAAAATACGTTATTTTGGGTATTAGTAATTACTTTAATCTGTTTTATTGTTATTTTAGAAATCAAGAGAATTGACGTTAATGAAGGTCATATGTTTCTCTACTATGACTCATTGGATTCGACTCAACGGTGTTTTGATTTTAAACTTGACTCGGAGTTTGAAGTATTGAACTTGAAGGATTCTGCCATCGTCGTTTATGATTATTATGCTCCCCAGAAAAGGGCGAAGACTGTTTTGAAACCTCATTTATAATTTTTTTTTTTATTTATACACGTTTTATGTTGTTTTTTAACTCACTTTTGATAAGTGAAAACTATATTGACTGATTTCTATTTCTATTAATAAAGATTATTTTACATCTGAGATGAACCTCAAGAAGTACATTATTTATGAAGAACTGATTGACCAAATTAATTGACTTTACTAATTTAACAGCTTCCTCTCTCCCTCACTCAAACTTTATCTCTGTCTTTCACTTTCTCTGCCCCTTTCTCTTTCACACTCTAACTGTATTCCTCTTTCCTTATTCCTTCCCCTCTCCTTCATTTACTTCCTTCTATGATTCCCTTTCTCTCTCCTTCCCTTCTTCTATTCCTTTTCTCTATCCCTCCTCTTATCTCTCTTTCTTTTTCCGTTTCTCTCCTATTATCCTCCTTTTCTCTGTCACTATTACTCTCTTTCTCTCTCTATCTGCCCGTCTGTCACTTTATCTCTATCTCTCTCTCTCTCTCTCTCTTTTTCTTTATCATTTCTTTTATAACGATTTTTTATACCATGCCCTCCAGACAGTCCCCGGCGCACGGAAAGTAGATTATTCAGACAGCTTATTCTTTTACTTGCAAGATTTATAATTGGAAAAGAGAGAAAGGGCTTGATCATGGGCGTGTTCAGAAAAGCTAGGTGTATTTTAGATAAAATTTTGGAGAATGTTGAGGAGTATGTTGAACTAAGTCAATAGACACTACAATATGACTGCTATTATTAAGGCTAAGGCTATGAAAGTCAAGAATTCAGGGAATGAAAGTCAAAATTTCAGAGAATATGGAGGGGGAAGTAGAATTAAATCAAACACACAGTATTTTGCACATTATCAAAAGAGAATATAAGAAGTATCTTAGGAACGACTTGGAGTATAAAGTCACGGCAAAATTAAACTTTATCAGATACATACTTTTTGGAAACGGTTATCCCATTCTTCTTATTAATAATACAATTAGCCGTGAGCTAAAATTAAATTTTAACAAAATAAAAGGTCTTTTGCCATGTTAGGCTCCTGATAAGCCCTCAAATATAATTTGTCTTTCATATATCCCAAAAATAAGTTCAAGTTTAAAAAAGTTTGGTATTTACCAATAATTTCAAAATTATGAACTGTCTAAGAAGGGCGTGTCTATTATCATCTGACTGGAACAATTACTATGTTGATAGGACCCACCAGAATTTAGAGAAACATCTACAAATATGACATAACCAAAGCTTTTGAGTTTTAATATTGCAAATAATTCTTTTGATTCTTCTTTAAGCTACCATGTTTTTGATAACCCCAACCAAACAATACTTTTATAAAAATCCTCCGTCCTTAGCAGTAGTAGTGGAGCAATTGAAATTAAACTCAAATTCTTTAAATGGGGATTTGGGAGAGTATTTACTAAATACTTTATACACAAATTTAATTAAAAGCGATTTAACAAATTATATTACAAAACCAATAGTCAATACCAGTAAACATGTTACTAAAATATTTTTGAGGATAGCTGCCAAAAAGTCAAGAATAACATTTAAAATATGTTCTGGATTATTTATCTTTCACTTGAATGAATTATCTCGTTTCACCTCATTTTATCCATCAGTCCTGGTTGAACTTTGTTGAAGTGAGGATTCTGGGACTGTTAAAAAAAAGTTTTAAAGGTCGTATTTTAGTTTAAGTTTTTTTTTTACTATATATATTTCTTTGTGTTTTGCTGGGGACGGCCCTTGCATATAGGGTTGAAATATTCATTTCGGGTTTGAGTGACACTGTTTTACAATAACAAAAATTCTTATTGTTCTACCTGTTGTTTTTTTTATATGATGGAAAGATAGTATGGTCTTCGTCGCTATTTATTTCAACTTAGGTCCAAAGAACTTCTTGCTGTCTTGTTCTAAGCCAGGTTAAGCACTTCTACACAGACTCGAGAAGATGCGTTTGTCTCCGTCCTTCGTTGGCTCTAGAACCATTGCTTTTCCTGAGGTCAATAATTTCAATGATTTAAAGAATATGAAAATCGGAACGTAGAATGTTACGACATTAAAAAATGGCTATTGTATTGCTATTTCGACTGACGAATTCTGACGTATTTAACTAGAATTATTAGGAGTTTCAGAAACTTATATCCCAGGGGTGAGAAATATGAACTTAGGTGATATAGAATTAGTTTACTCGGGCAGGAACGCTGGGATGTGGTATGAAGAAGGGAGCTGTTAAGTCTTGTTTAGGTTGATAAGGTGTTAGTAAAAGAATGCCAGTCGCTCATTTATGACTAAAAAGTGCAAGGTACAGGTCATAGTAGTATATGGCCCTGCTGACTGATAGAGTTAGTTGGGACTACGATAAATTGTACTTACAGCTACGGAATAAATAGACAGGTTCCCAGGTAAAAACATGGTATTTGTATTAAGAGATTCTAATGCCCAAGCTTGCAGAAATAGGGATAAGTGATATCCAGGGCCGCATCCAGGAGTTTTTTTTTGGGGGGGGGGGATTTACAAAAGAATTTTTTCGGGGGATATTACAAAAAACTTAAAAAACCGGATAAAAAAATTTTTATGTTTGTTTTTGTTACGTTTTTACGACTTGCACAATTTTTTTTTTTTGGGGGGGGGGTCAATAAGAAACGAGTTAAAAAGAGGGTCAAAATATTTTGAGAATGTGCTAAAGCATGATAGAGTTACGGGAAAAGATAGAAAAGAAAGAAAAAGTTTGAGTCTCCTCGGATGTGAATGAATATTTAATTTGTGAGAAAAAATTGGTGACAGTACTAAGAAGTAAAGAATATAATGGCCTGAGGTGCTTATTTTGTGATAAATCAGTTTTTTAAAACATAATACTTGTGAGGTGAGGGATAAGCTACTGAAAATTTCAAATATGATTTTTGAAAAAGGGGAAGGGACGTAGCGATTTTAAGGAAATGGATTAAAACCCCTTATAAGAAAGGTGATAAGAGTGAACGTGGTAAACATAGAGGCATTAGCCTGGTTTCTGTAAGCAGCAAATTACTTAGTATGATGATTCTTTATAGACTTAAAGATACTGTAGATAAAGTTTTAAGAGAAGAGCAGTGTGCCTATTAGGAAGATTAGAAGATGTGTCAACCATATTTTTACTCATAGTTGAATAGTTGAGAAGTGCTTGAATAATCAAACCCATTTAGTCTTTAGTTTCGTATATTATGAGCAAGAATTTGATTTGTCTGAATAAAGATCCTTAGAGAAGGTCCTATCCTTTTAAGGTATAACCAGAAAAATACATTTTAAAGTGATTAGTGCTACGTACAAGAACAACATTGTTGCGGTCAAAGTAGGAAATTAAGTTTTATAGGTGGATTAGCATTAAATCATTAGTTAAGCACGGTTGCGTTCTATCCCGGTGTATACAGTTAATTTTAATGGACATTGCCCTAGGCAGCGCTGCAAAGGCAATGGGATAAACATGAGATCAAAGGGGGAAGTAAAACTCCTAGACCTAAATTATGCTGATGACTCAAGCATCTTTGATGAAAATGTTAGCAAAATGAATGAACTTTTAGAGGTTTTGCAAATTCACGGGGCTTGAATAGGTTTAAAAATTATTTTTAAGAAGGCTAAGCTGTTAAGACTAAGAATATGTGAAGCTGAAGAGGTGATGTTCAGTACAGAGAATATTGATCAAGTGGATATTTTCATTACCTAGGTAGTATTATTAGTAAAGATAGTGGTGCGGAGAAGAAGTTAAAAGTAGAATAGTCAAGGGCCAGGGTGTTTTTTTTTTCGCGAAGATAAGTTTTCGACCTAAGATTAGAATATTGGAAGCCCCGTTCATGGCAGTGGTCAAGTATATTTCTGATGTGTGGGCGCTCTGAAAAACTGAGGAGGATTTGCTAGATGTTTTCCAGAGAAATTGCCAACGGACTGTTTATGGCACCCGACCTAATAATCGTATCTCAAACCGGAGGTTGTACCAAAAATGTGATTCAATGTCGCTTTCTAGAGCTATAATGAGAAAAATGATGAGGTGACTGGGACACGTTCTGCGAGTTAAAAATGAAAGATTGCCAAATACTGTGCTTTTTGGCTATCCGTCAAGGGCCAAAACAACAGGCAGGTTGTTCCCGAATGGGGCGGGAGGATTTTGCAAGGAAAGATTTAAGGAAAAAGAGTACTTTTTGGGATGGTTTAAAGAGGATTTGAATGAATTTTGATAGAGGAGGAAAGTGCGTAGCAGTGTGGCCCTCAAGTGGTCTATTGCTGTAGTGAGCCAGTAAAAGTAGTAGTAATAGTATTTTTATATGATAGGAAATAGCTCTAACAAATATCAAAATAATCAAAAGGAGTCTAATTTATGATCAAGACTGTCAACGGTTAACAAAAACAAAGATATAAATTTCATCGAACAGTATAGTATGCAAAATAAGGTTATATATAAGAAAGCTAAAAAAATAATGACAGAACAAGTTTTATTTTAAATATTACTAAGAGAAGCATTGAATAGACCCCAAATTGTTTTACCTAGATCATATAATTTATATTGTCAAGCAATGTACCAGCACATTTCACTGACCACAACATTATTTAAGAGAGGAAAGGGTTTTCGTAGAAGTTTTGTTTGAATTTTTTTATTTATTTATTTTTTTTTTTTTAACGACCTTATATCCTGATAAGACAAATACAGTATCCTTTAGTTGCTTTAGATTGGACCTATAATTGTTTTTGGGATTTTGGAATAATCATAGACACTTGAAATATATTAAAAATATCAGAAGCTGGGAAAAGAAAAATCAGATAAGTCGTGAAATTTATGGCTTGAACTCGGAAATCCACACGATGCATGGAAGATTCAACCAAAGAAATGCAAATATTGATCGATCAAATACTTTTAACGTGTCTTTTTTTAGTATTCAAGTATTGCTTCACTACTCAAAGCAGGGTTTCAAGGTTTTCTCTTCCTCTCCTTCTTTCCATAATTCTTCCAATTTCTTTTGGGTGTTTGGAGGGCATTCTTAGAGCATTATCCAGGTAAGTTTTGAAATAATACATCCTTTTTGGTATCTGCCATTTTACTTATGTCTAACGCCCACGCCGAAATCTAGAGATTTTTAAACAGTCTTTTGTAAAAAAAAAAAATCATCCAATTCACCTTGTTCTTATGTCGCTATATTCACTAGCTGTTTGTCGCTAACCGTTAAGTTTTACCCAATGACTTATTTAATATGGACAAAAACACATTCTTTCACTTACACACATTTTTTCTGGAAGCGTTTCTAATATATATTTTGTATTGACCTTGAATATACCTGAGTTACGGTCTCAGTTGATGGTCGTCCCCGATGAACTTGTTTTAAGTGACCATTCTAATCTAGAGCTACTAGTCTCTATCGACCCTTCATCCTTGCCCACTAAGGCAAGGATGAGACCGTGAAACATAACTTGACCTAACTATTGGACAGGCTGTTGTTAACTTTTTAAATGGGTACCTCTATCATCCTGCCTCCTATATTTTGTCAGTCCCTAACAGGGTTGCCACCCTGGCCTGGAAGAATTTACTAAATCTGAGAGGAAAAATTTACTAAATCGCATATGTTTTTTACTAAATGCTCAAAAAATTTTTGCGCGTGCGGCTACCGCCACACGCACACCATCAAGCACCGTTTTTTTTTCTATTGGAGGATAATCTTTTTTCCTTTTTTTTTGTTTTTTTTTTCTCTTTTTTCCTTTTTTCTTTCGTTTTCGCAGTATGACGGCAAATTCCGGAAACCTATAAGTTCAAAAATCCTTTTTGGGGATTATTTGGATGTATGACTGGATAGATGTCATATTCCAGATCTTGTGTATCCAAGACGTCAAACAAAAGTCTGGAATCTTGGATTCTGGAAATCCTGCTGATAAAGCCCGGCTTTAAATTTATAAATGGTCTTCAGGTCATAAAATTCAGATACATTGAAAAACTAAAAAGTAATCAACGAAGAAAAACAGCTACAACTCATATTCACGAAGCAATTCAGGCAATGGAGTGCTTAGAATATGAGGTGTGTTTGAAAGTGACGGCTTTTGAAATTTGTCCCCCAGATTCTGTTTTTAGGTTTGAAATCTAAACCCTTCAATTTTGCATTTTTATGAGGAAATTTGTCAGTTTTTAAAACACTAATTGGGCTGGTCTTTAAATAAGGGATAAGCTGCTTACAAAGAATTCTGAAAAATTTTAAAGCAATTAATTTAGGATTTTTTTTAACTGATTTTTTCTGGATTCTCTCTCGTTCGTATTCAAGGGAATCAAAAACCGATACAATCTATGTCACTTCAAAACGGAAATGACGTAATGGGCTACCGGTTTAGTTGTAAAATTAGCTAAATTAAAAAGTGCACCTCAAATTGGACTAGGGCTGCAAAAATAAAGAAAACTTATATAACATACAATAATTAGTTTTAAAAAAATAACATTGTGTCAATAGTCTTCATGTCAGGCAAATCATACAAATTGAAAAGTAAGAAGAAAAATATGTAGTCACAATTAAAAAAAGTCGCACTTAAAAGGCTTTAATCGTCCTCGGCCTCATCCAAATTTAAAGTATCGTATTTAGTGTCGAATTCTGACTGAAGGGATCTACTTGTTTCCATTTCTTGATAGCCCGAGTCAAATCACTGGGAAGCACCCTGTCATGTACTCCACTTGACGACCTGAGAACAATTTGCTTCGTTTTCATCAGGGACGTAACACTCGAGACATTTAGCCTATTCCAGTTTTTAGTTTTGATGACCGACAAAATCAAGAACTGTCTCTCTGCTCCAGCACTTGAATGGGGCAGGCTGCAGAGAGTCAGACAAAACTTGGGCAAGTATAGAAAAAGTTCGTTTCCAGCATCGTCTTTAAAAAGGGATAAGGCTAACTAACAAAAGTAGCAGCTGTTATGAGAGTCTGGGAAATTTTCTGAAAACAAATTCACCTTTCATAGTGAGTATCAAGAAGAAGCTTAGAGAAAAGTAGAGATTTTTAAGCGCTAGGGTTGACGCAAAATCGCAAAAATCAGAGCAATAGTAGCCATAATATCTAACATAATCGAAATCAGATTTTGCAATGAATGGACCCTAATTTTTTCCCCTGAATTCGTGGAAAATAATAAAAGTTTTGTTTACTACAAATCATGACTTTTTACTAGATTTCGGGAGATTGACTAGATCCTCTAAATTTACTAGATTTTTTTATTTTACTAGATCTCGTAAAATCCTACTGATGTGGCAACCCTGGTCCGTGATTCCCGGAGACAGGCAAAAGGAAATTAACAGAACTTCCTTTCACACTCAAGTCAAATTGAAATTTAATGTTAAAGTTAGATTTTTGATTCACTTTAAACTAACAAAAATATAACCTCAAACTGCACAATTTCATGAATCCCAGAGATGCTGAATTCCTCTCTCCTTTAAGGTATGTTTTGGTGAAAAATATCTTTACTTGTTAATAATGAAGGGAATGTAATAGGCTTGAGATTGCTTGTACAGGACGTCAACTTTTTCCAATAGAAGATCATCACCAAATATGAAAAACTTGTGATCATGATCGGCTCAGACTGCACAAACCCTCTATTTGACTAGTGGTGCCAGGGACTTAGGAAAATTTAGATTCCTCTTGTAGACTTCAGAAGATGTATGAGTCCCTTACCTGCACTGGATGGGTCCAGCAATTTTCAAATAACATCAATCGTACTCATATTCTGACAGCCTAATTCATACTCTTAGAACTGGATATATTCAAAGTTTCATAAACTTATACACCATGGGCAGGAAATTAAAAATCAGGCGATACAGATTTCATTTACTCAGATAGGAACAATGAAAGTAGTGACAGGAGCAATACTACAAGCACAACGATAGGTGTTATATTTGAAGTTGCAAAACCCTCAAGACGCTGGTATTACTGATTATCTACACCTGGCTGTTGCGTAATACTATAGAGGATATTTTGTTTACCTGGTTGCTATGTAATAGTTAATCGTTTAAACCATCCCAAGCCCTAGCAACTAATTCCGACGGGGCCTAGCAACCAATTCCAGCCGGGCACTAACAACTAATTCCAACGGGGCCCCAGCAACCAATTCAAACAGAGCCCTATCCACAAGATCCTACTGGGTCCTAGTGACCAGCAAATATCAGTAGAAAGGCCTCATGAGCTCGTGTCACGCACCCCTGCAGCCATATACAATTTAGTCTAACTCTGTCAGTACACCAAATAAGGACATGGAATCCCTAGGGAGAACACGTGGTTAATGGGGTCAATGACCTCTTTTTCTAAGGTCGATTTATTTGCTGTTTGTTGTTGTTGTTGTTGTTTTGGCCAACTGCATGCTCGAGGTGAATGTTAAGAGTTTCCTGAAATAGGAAACAGTTAGATCACGTGTTTCCTTCTCAGCCAATCAGAGGGCTTGCTTACATATTAGCGGCGGAGGGAATATAAGGAAAGGATTTTTGCTATAGTTTTTAGTAGTCTGTGAATAGAATTCAAAGGAGTGAGAAGAACAGTTTTGACTTTACTCATTTGGATATATATTTGTGATGGCGATGAGTGGAATGTTTACCCTCTTAGAAGTTGATAGTGGAGTTGATGGCAATAATACAAGAGCACCAAACATTGCGGTGGAAATCACGAGAGGATCACGTCTTTGTCTGGAATGGGATGCAGTATATGCAAGATATGTGATATCCTTGAGCAAATTTAAAATGGAGGATCAATTATGTTTCGCCGCTAAAGTTGATATAGCCCATGTGAATAGACTTCAATGTGTTTTAAGTGCATTGGTGAAACATATCGAAGACAATAAACTCTATCGCTAATTGTACATGCTTAGTATTATTGTTGTTGTTGTTATAATTATTCAATAAAATTATTTCGAAATCGAAAATGTTCCCTTTCTTTTCTGGTTAGGTTAGGTTAGGTTAGGGCCAGTCTAGAGTCAGCAGTCAGAGTGAAAGGATTGAAAAATGAATAAATTTGAGAAAGAGAGAATTAGATCAAATCTAGTGTTTATGGAAAAACAGTTGATTTTGGATGATGATTTTCTCGAGTTATCTCTTAAACGCAGGATATTCTCTTGTCAGGGAACACTTGACAATATAATGAGGAGTGATTCTCCCCCATTGGACTATTATATGAAACTTTTAAAATGTGACTCAAGTGCTTATAGTCAATTTATTGATATATTAATTGGAACAAAAGCAGAATCATATCGTGGATATACTTTTGAAAACATTGCCAATGGATTCAATGTAGATAGTTCCTCATTCGAAAGAGGTAACGTCACAGAGCTACTCCTCTCCCCATTTCCCCTCACTGAATTTATGGAGCGAGGACGATCAGTTTCGTTTTAGCTGTGAGAGAGTTGACAACGGAAACCGAAAAAATGTTCTATATATGTCCATTGTGCATGTACACTCTTGCAGTTGGACTCAATGTGAGAATTGTACAATTATTGATGACTATAGTGAAAAGTGTAAATTATGTAATCCTTGTAAATTACATAGAGGCTATGCAGTACAAATTAAAGGATGTAATTCATGTCTTGAAGAGGTGAGTGACTCTCACCATAGAGGGCACCTGTGCTCCAATTGTCACTATGATAAATGTGATCAGTGGGAGAATACTTACCCCGCTATGATTGGAAAGAATACTAAATGTGATTTTAGTTTATTTCTACGAGATTGGTATTGTCGTGGATTTAAATTATTCTGGGAAGAGGAAGCTGGTCTACGATTCAACTGTTGGGGTAACAAGACAATTTGGTTTCTACGTCGTCGTTGTGACGACACTACCTACTATGACTATAAACCAAGTGGTTTTTATTTGGCAGTTACCGAATGTGATTCAACATTTGAAAACACTGTATGTGATATTGCTTCAAATAGACAGATTGAAACTCGTGAATTTCATAATATGAATGCAAATAGCATCATTGACTATACAAAGAGATATGACAAGAGTGAAGTTACATTGTACTTTAGAAAATGTGACCCTGACTTTGCAGTCAATCAGAATCAATATACAGTGAATCCAAATGATTTACCGGCATTAGTGGTTCATGACAGTTGCCTATACATCGAAGAAGAAGAAGAAATCTAAAGTAAATATTTAAAGACATTGTTTGTATATATATATATATGCATTTTATTAATAAACAAATCACAAACATTTTTTAAGCACTTTACTCTTAGGGCACTGAAATAAATACTGTATAGGTCTGAGAGGATATTTTCCACTAGAAAGTCGTTCAGACGGGGATTGTCAACATAAATGTGGAGAAACTGCTTGTAAGTATAGCCGTGACATCGGAACACAAATATAGTAGTGCATGGAAGCCACACCTTTTAGTCGTTAGATCCTGCACCCTCTTCCGATTTTGAATAATAGTTTTCTCACTGCTCTCAATATAGTTGCTGATGTGGGGTGTGTAGAATGTATAGGGTAGACCAAGAGGATCAAAAAATTCAATCGTCTTCATTGTTTGAAAGATGCACAGCCAATGACCCGGCAGCACAGTCGACGGACTGCTATTAACAATAATTAAGGTATTGTTGACACTTTGAATTTTTCTTAGAAAGTCCGAGGGCAGACAATAGGATTTGTACTGGGACATGTAGAGGTCCATATTAAATACATTGATTATTTGACTGGTGTTCATGGCGCCAAGTCTAGTAGAAACACTGCCTTCGGGAGTGATTTCCCAATAGGTTTCATATTGATTTAGTGAGATTAGTGCAATACTCTCAGCAAATGGGTTGGCAAATGTACACTCTAAACGGACACTCCCCGTACGTACTATACTCATATCCTGTGTGCCAGACAAATCCAGAACAATGATACCATGTGTTTTAGCAAACATATCTTCGGTTATACCATTTTCAAATAGTTGAGAGTCACGATCTAGGGTTTGCATGGTCAACTCATACAATGTTCTATAGGATTTATCAAAAAATAGATTGTAGAGTGGGATACCGTTTACTTTGCACACAAGAGATGAAAGTCCAAACATCTCGAATTTATGTGGGCATTCAGTCCGCGATACTATTGCACTGGCGCTTTTTACAAATGCCAAAGCGAGTTTTGACGGTATTTCACCATTGATAAAGGATTAATCGGTGAAGGTGCGTGAGCCAATGGCAATATGACGTTAATTGGCGATTGTATGATGAACAAGTAGTTTAATATTATTTCCATTGGCTCTCAGTTTTTTCCACTGCCAAAGCAACAGAAATCATGACCTGTTGTTTGCGGACATGAAGTATTGCCGAGGTGAGGGAGAGACTTACATCAGGATTGGCAGCAATTCTTTTCCTCAATATGAAATTGGAGGGTGCAAGCGTCAATTTTATATCCACTTTAACATTGGGTGGCAGCCATTGGGGTATATTAAATGTTTCATGATATATTTTTCCAACTAGATGTAATTCACTAGTTGTAGCATTTTTAAGTGCATCTGTACTATCAGTATTAAGAATATATTCATATCCATTGGAGGTGCCTATCAATTCCTTGTATGACTTTGGTGTCATCAACATGAATTGCATATAGCTTGTATAATTTGAGAGATTGTTGCTTGTGCTCACCAGCGTGCCATTGATGAAAACACTAATTTGACGAAATAAATTATGTAGTATACAATTTTCATAGGATATTCCATCGGCTCGAATTGGCATTGTATTATCGGATTTCCGGACTTTCATTTGTAAATCTATAAATGTTGAAGACATGGCCATAAAGTAGTCTTCATTGGAATAAATTTGAAAGTGGATATTATCGGAGAGGGGTTGTTGAGGATAAAATTGTTCATAGTATCCCTGCTTGACACTCACATCAACATTTTCAGCATTGAATAGATTCAATGAGGCGGTGATTGAAGGTTGAGAATCCTTATGCGGTAGGTAGGACATCTTAGGAGAAGAAATCCAGTTTCGATCTAACAATTTTCTTCCTGGGGCTTCTTCTTCTGTTTACAATACGTGTCGGCTTTTTCCTTCTTTTCTTTGACAAGAGGGATGATGTCTTTCGTTTCCGACCTGAGTGGAGACTGATGAGTGATGCATTGTTTCTCGACCTTTTTAAGCCTTTACCATTTTGTTTTAATCTCTCGCCAAGGGTACGCGCACTGGACCTAAGATTTTCCGAAGCACTTTTTTTAAATCCTTGCCAGAGCCCCAATCGTATAGTGTAGAGGATGCAAAATCTGTCGCAGCTGGTACAAGATTTTTTCTAGCCAGTGGTAGTGAAGAGCGAAACAGCTTAGCAAACCAACTGCCAAGACCATAGCCAGACATTGACGAGCGACCCTTGTAATAGTCCATTCCATTGCCCTGTTGTCTTGGGTCAAGAGTATTAACATAGCAGTCAATATCAGGACAAGTGAATACCACTTTTCTATTAGACATCTTGTTGTTGAACGATGGGACGAAAATGGCATATAATCACAGCCAAACCTTTTGAAATTGCTATGGGATCACCCAATTCAGTACTTAGTGTTAACTGACAGAGTTCCAAATAGGAAGTGTTTACGGGAATATATTGAAGATGCCTTATATTGTAGTGATGAATATGCCCTTGATTGGTTTTTCGTTCAAGAACTCTTAGGAGGGGAACATTTGAATTACCAACCCGAGATTTTTCCACAAATGAAGCGTAGAGAAATATACAAGTGTCTGTGGAGAAGGCAGGCGGGTAGTCAGCAAAATTTAAATTAGTGTTTCCGGCACTTTTACCATTGATTATATTGAGTAAATAATTCCTTAGACCACACTGCTTTTCCATTTTACAAAAAAAATTTTAAACAAGAAAAAACGGGTTTTAATTTTCTATAAAGCAGTGAAATACAAAACAATTAAATAAACACAAAAACTCCGAATATTTCGGCCCCACGTCCGGGAGCCTTTCTCAACGAAAAAAAAATATAAAATGAAACAAAAAATGTTCTTTTTTTTAAAAAAACTTAACTTACATCAAAATAAAACATACTAAACACATAAAGAGAAAGAAAAAAAACAAAAGAAAAAATATAAATAATAGTTTATATTTTGATGTTTAAAAATTATTTACCCTCAAAGTAGCGCCATAACATTGCTTAAAATTTATTTTACTTTATCAGTATCATTAGAATGTTTTAAGAAGCTTAAGATATCATATTTATCTATTAGCTGAGTTTCTTCTATGCGAAAGTGTTTTCTTATTAATTTTTGATATTCAATCATCAATTAAAAGATTTGGAATTTACCATATTAAGTTTTGATACTCCGTCATCAATTAAAAGATTTGGAATTTACCACATTAAGTTTTGATACTCAGTCATCAATTAAAAGATTTGGAATTTACCATATTAAGTTTTGATTCTTAGTCATCAATTAAAAGATTCTATATTAATGTTCTATATTAATTGATAATTAAAGGTTTTAGTTACATATCAAAAGAAAATTATTTCAAAACATTTTTATTTTCAACAATATAATAATAATAACATTGTTATCTCACTATTTTCACATACTAATTCGAATCATTGTCATTAATATATTTCAAAGTTTCATTTAAAATCTCTTCTAGTCTATGTATATCTGAAGTCATATTGTATACTTGCTCAAGATCATCCTTAATACATGTGTAAAATACAATGTAGCGAAGAGGGTAGACAAACTCGTGTGTGTGTGTGGAAGAAGGTACGCCATATACTAACTAAAATTTTGAAGTATTTTCTTCCTGAAATATAGATAAAAACATGATTTCCCTTTAACTATCTATTAACGTTCTCTATATAATTAAAAAAAAGTATTTCAAAACATTTTGATTTTCAAAAATACAATAATAATAACATTGCTATCTCACTATTTTTAAATACTGATTCAAATCATTGTCACTATTATATTTTACAGTTTCATTTAAAAGCTCTTCTAGTCTATGTATATCGGAAGTCATATTGTATACTTGCTCAAGATTATCCTTAATACATGTGTAAAATACAATGTAGTGAAGAGGGTAAGACAAATTCGTGTGTGTGTGTGTGTGTAAGAATGTACACCATATTCTAACTAAAATATTGAAGTATTTTCTTCCTGAAATATAGATTAAATCATGATTTTCGTTGACTCTCTATTAACGTTCTCTATCAATCAATCAATCAATAATTTATTACCCACAACTAACAAAAAAGTAGTACAAGTGGAGTACACAATAATAAAAAAGAAAAACAAAAAAGAACTCGGCAAACACTAGCAATTGAATTAAACTAAGAAAAAAACTGTAAAAGACCGGGTCAGGGCCAAATTTACAAAATGCATCTGCAGAAAGCTTTTTGTGTAGGTCACCGAGCTTTTGAGTTACATCCATAACATAAAAACTTTTAACTAGATACCGATTTCTAGTCCATGGCGGCAGAGAAAGAAGAAATTTGCAAAATTTGAAAAGTAACTTTAATCTTTTTTAAATCCTTTAGCTTAAGAACAGAATGAACACCGAAAAAAATAAAGCACAGAATGATCAGAAAAAGTCAAGAATAAGCGCCCAAGAGCTTTTCTGTTATATTTTCCACGGTTTGCTACCTTTTTTGAATAACTGAACTGAATTTTTCTTACTGAATCAGCAACAATCTGTTTACAAAAGAGAGCTAGAGAATTAGAAACAGTAATACCAAGCCACCGAAAGGAAGAGACAGAAAGTACAGAAAATTCATTACATACCAGAGGAGTAGACGAAGACAGATTATAAGATAAGAATTCACACTTGTCAAGATTCAGGGATAGACCAATATTTAGGAAAGATGAGAAACTAAGGAAACCATCACAGAAAGGGCAGACTTAGTACGACTAATCAACAGAATGTCATAAGCATAGGCAATGTAAGAAATATCAGTAGAACCGGAAAAATAAGTGCCTGAGATCTTTTCCAGAACAGTAGAAATACAAATTTTGAACAGGGTTGGTGATAAAACACCTCCCTGCCTAACACCACGAAGCACTTTAATAGTTGTTTCTGGAGAAGATTTCAGGCGGAGGTAAGCATTAGAATACCAAAACCGTAGAAGGTAAATAACCGAGAAATTAACACCAAAAAAAAAGCCAAAGAAAAGAAAAGCTGGTTATGAACAACAGAATCAAAAGCCATTGAAATATCAAGTGTACAGAGATATACGCTTTTACCCTTAGAAGAATTAAAAAGTAGAATAGAAGAAAGGACACGATGAACATAATGACACCCCACACCAGGTCTGAAACCAAGTCGATTTTCACCAAAGAAAGAAATATTTCGAGTTTAAATTAGGTAAGAGAATATACTTGAAGACCTTGCTAATATTGCAAGAAACAGAAACTGGACGGTAGGAAGAGCAATCTGTTGGCGGTTTACCTCTTTTTTAAAATTGAAGTCCAGCTGCCACACAAAAAGCTTTCTGGGACGACAGAAGATGCCAAGCACATTAGAAACAAACGCGCAAGATGTGACACAAGTTCAGCACATTGGGGAGTTAGATGCATTTTAGAGATACCATCAGCATCAATAGATTTCGACTTAAGATGATTCAAAGCATTCAAAACCTCACAACGCGATATAAGCAAAACAAAGCGCTGACTTAGAAATCTAGGGACAATTTTAACAAACGCTTCACCAAACTTTCTATGAACAGAGTAATTCAAAACGGAGAAAATCTTCGAATAGTATGCATGCCAAGAACTTGGTAGAATATCATTACTACTTACATCAGAATCATATGTTTTGCTTGAATTAATTACTTTCCTCCAATCTTTAGGCGAAGATGGAAAAAACAAGCCCTCGGTATCGGACACTTTTTAGAAACTTCTTAAATTCTAATATAGTTTTCTGTTTAATAAGAAAAACATTACTGAACCTGGGCCGACCACAATCTGTCCAAATTTTTAGCCAAAATTTAGCTTTATTTTTTACAGGCCTTAAGGTTAGGGTCAAGTGACCAAAGAGGCTTTTTAGTATTCTTTCGGATTCGCTTTACTGGGACACAAATTTTTTCAGCTTCTTTCATAGCAGAGAGGATAGAATGATAATATCGTTCTATTTCATATTTAGCATAAATAAAATTCTGACTACACTGCAAAAGCTGATAAGGAACATAAATCGTACTTACTTTAATCTATATAATTAAAAAAAAGTATTTAAAAAGATTTTGATTGTAAAAAATACAACAATAATAATAATAATAACATGGCTATCTCACTATTTTTAAATACTGATTCAAATCATTGTCACTATTATATTTCACAGTTTCATTTAAAAGCTCTTAAAGTCTATATATATCTGAAGTCATATTGTATACTTGCTCAAGATTAATATATGTGTAAAATTCAATATAGCGAAGAGGGAAACTCGCGTGTGTATAAGAAGGTACACCATAGTCTAACCAAAATGTTGAAGTATTTTCTTCCTGAAATAGGCCTATAGATTAAATCATAATTTCCATTAACCCTCTATTAACGTTTTCTATATAATTAAAAAAAAATTGTATACATATATACATTTTTTATTAATATTTATAAAATTCACAAACATGAACAGAATACTTTAGCTTTTTCCTTAGCGGCATTAGCAATTTCCTTTCCTCTTATTCTCAATGGTATTCCTTATATCACTGTCTTTAATTTCTTTGGTGGGGGTATTAGTGATCTCCTTCCTCTTATTCTCAATGTGTTCAATATATCACTGTCTTTAACTTCCTTTGTTGTATTAGTGGTCTCCTTCCTCTTATTCTCAATTGTATTCATTATCTCACGAGCATACTCATCCCATTCAATGGCTAAACAATGCCCCCTTGGCATTTCTACTGCAACAGTGAGTACTCTTAGATTCATTTCAGTGCTTTTAGTATCTTCAACGTCCACCAGAATAGAACTAGTCGTATGTTTCTTTGAACAAAAAAAATAAATATTCATTCATAACGTTATCATTCTGAACCCTGTTTCAAGTTCATACACTGTCCATCCCCCCCCAACCTCTGAATATATCCTCAATGTTTCAATTAAATACCTTTTATGTATTGATGTTATACAATATTGACAATCTTAATGAACATAGTGTGTTCTGGTGTTGTCCAACAACCCCCCTGAAATTATCATCTTAATACTCTATCTATTTTGGAACGGAGGATCATACTTGCCCCCTCCACACCACCACCTTTCTCCCAGTTATCTAGGGAAAAGGCTCATCAAACTGTATTGTCTTATGAAATAAGTAATTGCATTATTTAAAATACAAAATATTTTATTCGATATACTATGTATTGTTTTCAAATTGTATTGTTTCATTAAATAATCAAATGCTTTATTCAAAATATCAAATATATTATTCGAAATACTATGTTGCTTGAAATAAAATGTGGATATATGCAATAGTATGGCTCAAATTGTATTGTTTTATAAAATAAGCAAATGCTTTATTCAAAATTACTAAATATTTTATTCGAAATACTATGTTTCTTGAAATAAGATGCGGAAATATACAATAGTGTTTTGGTCAAATTGTATTGTTTCATGAAATAAACAAATTCTTTATTCAAAATACTAAATATTTTATTTGAAATAGTATGTTGCTTGAAATAAAGTGTAGAAATATGCAATGGTGTTTCTCAAGTTGTATTATTTCATGAAATAAACAAATGCTTCATTAAAAATATCAAATACGTTTTTCGATATACTATGCTGCATGAAGTAAAATACGGAAATATGCAATAGTTTTGCTCAAATTGTATTGTTTTGTGAAATAAGCAAATGCATTATTCAAAATATCAAATATATTATTCGAAATACTATATTTCTTGAAATAAAATGTGGATGATTGCAATAGTGTTGCTCAAATTGTATTGTTTCATGAAATAAGCAAATGCTTTATTCAAAATAACTAAGTATTTTATTCGAAATACTATGTTGCTAGAAGTAAAATGCGGAAATATGCAATGGTGTTGCTCAAATTGTATTGTTTCATGAAATAAGCAACTATTTTATTCAAAATACCATATATTTTATTTGAAATACTATGTTGCTTGAAATTAAGTGTGGAAATATGCAACGGTGTTGCTCAAATTGTATTGTTTCATGAAATAAGCAAATACTTTATTCAAAATACCAAATATTTTATTCGAAATACTATGTTGCTAGAAATAAAATGCGGAAATATGCAATGGTGTTGCTCAAATTGTATTGTTTCATGAAATAAGCCTATACTTTATTCAAAATACCAAATATTTTATTCGAAATACTATGTTGCTTGAAATAAAGTGTGGAAATATGCAATGTTGTTGCTCAAACTGTATTGTTTCATGAAATAAGCATACTTTATTCAAAATACCAAATATTTTATTCGAAATACTATGTTGCTTGAAATAAAATGCAGAAATATGCAATGGTGTTGCTCAAATTGTATTGTTTCATGAAATAAGCAAATACTTTATTCAAAATACCAAATATTCTATTCTAAATACTATGTTGATTGAAATAAAGTGTGCAAATATGTAATGGTGCTGCTCAAATTGTATTGTTTCATGAAATAAGCAAACACTTTATTCAAAATACCAAAAATTTATTCGAAATACTATGTTGCTTGAAATAAAATGGGAAAATATACAATGGTGTTGCTCAAATTGTATTGTTTTATGAAATAAGCAAATAATTTATTCAAAATACCAAATATTTTATTCGAAATATAATGTTGCTTGAAATAAAATGCGGAAATATGCAATGGTATTGCTCAAATGTATTGTTTCATGAAATAAGCAAATACTTTATTCAAAATACCAAATATTTTATTCGAAATACTATGTTGCTTGAAATAAAATGGGAAAATATGCAATGGTGTTGCTTAAATTGTATTTTTTTATGAAATAAGCAAATACTTCATTCAAAATACCAAATATTTTATTCGAAATACTATGTTGCTTGAAATAAAGTGTGGAAATATGCAATGGTGTTGCTCAAATTGTATTGTTTCATGAAATAAGCAAATACTTTATTCAAGATACCAAATATTTTATTCGAAATACTATGTTGCTTGAAATAAGATGCGGAAATATGCAATGTTATTGCTCAAATTGTATTGTTTCATGAAATAAGCAAATACTTTATTCAAAATACCAAATATTTTATTCGAAATACTATGTTGCTTGAAATAAGATGCGGAAATATGCAATGTTGTTGCTCAAATTGTATTGTTTCATGAAATAAGCAAATACTTTATTCAAAATACCAAATATTTTATTCGAAATACTATGTTGCTTGAAATAAAATGGGAAAATATGCAATGGTGCTGCTCAAATTGTATTGTTTTATGAAATAAGCAAATACTTTATTCAAAATACCAAATATTTTATTCGAAATACTATGTTGCTCGAAATAAAGTGTGGAAATATGCAATGGTGTTGCTCAAATTGTATTGTTTCATGAAATAAGCAAATGCTTTATTCAAAATACCAAATATTTTATTCTAAATACTATGCTGCTTGAAATAAAATGAGGAAATATGTAATGGTGTTGCTCAAATTTTTTTTTTTTATGAAATGAGCAAATGTATTATTCAAAATATGTTAGGGACTTGTATCATTTACCTCATAGCTACAATAAATAATCGAGCCAAACTTAAAACAAGCAGCAATTAACAAGATCAGGGCTCAAAAGCTCTATGCCTTTCCAACGTAAAGCATAAATTTGCAGTTTATTGAATATTAAAAACAAAGTGAAAATACGGTTAGCCTCTAAAACTTTAGAAGGTTTACGTCCTGAGACAAAATCCCATTTTTTCTATAAGAAAAAGTAAAGAACTCCATTAAAGCAAAATGAGCAAATAAAAAATAAAATCAAATAATTTACCAAGCGTAAAACTATCACAAATCAGCATCGATAAATAATGAAACCCTATACTAGCAGAAGATACATTAAACAACCGAGTCAAACTCAAAAGGGGCCTTCTTTGGCATAGGTTTTTGTTCAGAAATTTCCTTAAATAAAAATTGTATTTTAATTTAACGGGTAAATTTATTCTTAATAAGCTGGATGTTTCCCACCCCCACCCCTAAATTTATTTATTTACGTCGATGTAAAGCATTTTAATTAACCCTGATATCGGCTAATAGTTCAGAATGCGGAAAACAATTTTAAAAGTCATTCTGTTTCAATTTCTAATGAATATGAGATTACCAGATCTATTCAGAGACTAGGGTGGAAAGTATTCTGCAGTTGACAGGTTTTTAAGTTTTAAGATTATACGATACACTCTCAAATAATGATAGTCTATTGCGCTCAGTTTAAACAAAGTCGATATGCCATTAAGACGCAACGATGTTTGAAATTTGCCTGTTTTTTAAATTCTAAGATTGTGTGGAATACAGTCTTTTTCATTCATCAAGCCTGCATACAAAAATACAGTTTTTTTTTTTGTCAAAATTGACTCTATTTTAAAAAATCTTCTATTTTTAATTTATTTTTATTTTATTTTTTGAAAAAAAGGCACTAGATGCAGCAATTTCCTTTAAAATGAGCC
The DNA here is from genome assembly GCA_027921565.1 of Artemia sinica. Lineage (NCBI taxonomy): Eukaryota > Metazoa > Arthropoda > Branchiopoda > Anostraca > Artemiidae > Artemia > Artemia sinica. The sequence goes on from CM051261.1 coordinate 11,814,902, forward strand.
GTTATACAACTCTCTAAGATTTTCTAGAGCCCAGCTAGCTGAGGAGAAACAAAACGAAAAAAAACAAACCTGCTGTCGATACAGAATATCGTGGTTTCAGCCACTTTTCTTGATTTTCAAACCAAGATGTTTTCCTTGTTTTTCGAGCCAAGGGACAGTTAGTTTCCGATAAAGGGGTATTGGAAAATGCAGCTCTATTAGTTTACTTTTAATAGCAGTTCTAGTTTTAGAAGCTATGGGCTATTATATTTTGTACTATAGGGCGTGATCGTGTCTTACTACGAGGGGCGTTCAAAAGGTTCGTAGAACTGCATACAAAACTTTATTTCATAAAAACAAAACCATCACTACTTTTCAATATAGTCTCCCCTAACTTCAACGCACTTAGACCACTGATGCTCAAGTGCCGCAATTCCAGCATTAAAGAAGTCTTATGACTGGGAATTGAACCACTGATCTGAAGCTTCCTTGGAGGGGGCGAGTCAGTTTGTGTCCACTGCTTGAAGGCAATCTTGCTCTCAGGGTCCCAGTGGTGCACCCAGTCTACGTTCCAATGTTGAATATCTACTTCTTCAATGGTGAAAATGTTTCATTCATCACACAGAAAACACATTCAAACAGTAATTTGCAATTAACTTTAGCTGTACTGACAAACTGCCCCCAATAATTCCGAACGTCATCTACTGATATTTTTCAGCAAACTAGAAAAAAATGACCCAGTATTCCTTTTAATTCAAGTATCTGCTTAAGATGTTGGTTTCATAATTAAATTCATATATATATATATATATATATATATATATATATATATATATATATATATATATATATATATATATATATATATATATATATATATATATATATATATATATATATATATATATATATATTATATATATATATATATATATATATATATATATATATATATATATATATATATATATATATATATATATATACATATATATATATATATATATATATATTATATATATATATATATATATATATATATATATATATATATATATATATATATATATATATATATATATATATATATATATATATATATATATATATATATATATATATTATATATATATATATATATATATATATAATATATATATATATATATATATATATATATATATATATATATATATATATATATATATATATATATATATATATATATATATATATATATATATATATATATATATATATATATATATATATATATATATATATATATATATATATATATATATATATATATATATATATATATATATATATATATATATATATATAAACTAGCACTCAAGGCCAGAGAAATCGTTTGCGAAAAAGTTCATTGCTTCTCCAAGTGCCATAGGGCCTTTACCGAGTTTGTTCAGAGGTCATTAAGTCTTAAAAGTGCCTTAGGGCTAAATTATTGCACAACTAATGCTCAAGGTCAGACAAATCGTTTGTGCAAGAGTTCATTGCTCCCCGAAATACCTTAGGGAATGACCTCGGCTAGCGAGGGGCAACTCACTCTATGTGAGAAGATGTTTTGTTTTGTTTCTCCGCTTCATTAATTTTAAACTAACTACTACACTGCTTATTACAAACAATCTAACACACAAAACATGTTCTGTTTATATTTAATAACAAAAAGAAAATTAAAGCTTGCATACGTGTTACATTTTAATTTTGTATTTCAAAAATATGATAAACTGTTAAAAAAAAAAGTTACAAAAATTCAAGGGGATAACCTTACCATTTTTATTGTTAATAGTAGTCCGTCGGATAAAAAAATATTTAATACTCATTTATGTTACCTTACTGTCAATGTACATAAAAGAAAATAGGAGAACAATGGTTGAAAAAAGAAAAGATGAAAATTCATTTATAACTTTTTCATTTCGTGTTCTGAATATATCTTAACCAAATTCCTTTTGTTATAAGTATATGCAATGTCATTAGAAAAAAAATGAAATTTTTGTAAATTAAAAGTAAACAAAAAACGGAACCAGTAGGAACAAATGGAAAAAATAAAATAAACGGAACTGGATCCGGCAGAGCTGGAACCGGAACAGGCAAAACCTGAAGCAAAACTGGCAGAACTGGAACAGTAAACGGCAGAAGCAATACCAGTGGAGCCAGAACCAGAGAACCTGGAACCAGTGGAACCAGAACCAATAGAGCTAGAACCTCAATATGCAAAACCAACATAAATGGAATCGGTGGTGCAAGACCCAGAGAACCGGTGGAACTGGTAGAAAGAAACGGAACCAGTAAAAAACGGAATCCGAATCGGGTCTGGCAGAACTGGAACTAAAGCTTGTGGAGCTTAAACCATATCTGACGGAACTGGTAAAAACAAACGAAACAGATAAAAAAAGGAACCAGATCTGACAGAGCTGGAACTGGAACGGGAGAAACCAGAAGCAAAACCGGCAGAACTGGAACAGTAACCGGTAGAAGTGATACCAGTGGAACCAAAACTGGAGGAACTAGAACCAGTGGAACCAAAACCGATAGAACTAAAGCCTCAATCTTTCAAACTGACATAACTGGAACCGGTGGAACAAGACCCAGAGCCAGTGGAACTGGTAAAAACAAACGGAACCTGTAAAAAATGGAATCGGAATTGGGTCCGGCAGAACTGGAACTAAAGCTTGTGGAGTCAAAACCATATCTGACGGAACTGGTAAAAACAAACGAAACAGATAAAAAATGAAACCAGATCTGGCAGAGCTGGAACCAAAACTTGCAGATCGGGAACCGGAACAAGCGGAACTGGCACAGCTGGAAACGGCAAAATTGGAACCCGAGCCGGTGGAACTAGAACGGAAACTTGCAGAACCAGAAATGGAACCGATAGCACCAGAAGGAGGGCCTTGAGTTCCCTCTTAAATCACCTTAATTAGCAGCTCATATGGTGAGGCAAAATTTATTAATATGAAACCTTATTGCTTAGAATTCATTTCTAAGAACAATTTATCAAAATTGACTTGTTAGCTCCGTAGACTAGCACATGATTGTTTCATCCTTACGACTCGCCAGGTAAAATCCTACACCAGTCAAATATTTCTGATATTACTCGAAACTGCTTAGCCATCATCTTGAATCATTTTGCGATCTGTTTTGCAATAGCACCAAGAAAGGTAAACGCACCTTGTCTGGGTTTTTTCAGAGCTCATTATTCCTCAAAAGCCCCTTAGGAAATTGTCATTACATGGTATGTTCAAATTTCAATGGTTTTCCAGTAGATCCTTAGAGCTGCCTTATCCGGGTTTGTTCGGAGTTCATTGTTCCTCAAGAACACCTTAGAAAATCGTAATTATCAGGTTTGTTCAGATTTCATTGCTCTTCCAATTGCCCCAGGGCTATATAATTGCGCAACTAATGCTCACGGCTAGAAAAAGCGGTTGCGCCAGAGTTTATTGCTCCTCCAAGTACTTCATGGAATGGTAAAATAAAAGTTCAAAATAGGGATAAAATCCTTTTTAATAGACAGCGCATATAAATTCACAAAAAATACAGATATTTCGGTCACATATACAGCGACCGTAATCAGTAGTAAAACTAAACTAAAAAAATTTAAAACAAAGTTTATATTTGATATCAAATAAAACTACATATTGTTTAATTCTCTAATTCTTTTCAAAGCAAAGGCGGAAGCTAGCCTCTTTGACCTTCTTGGATTCAGTTTATTAGCGTTAGTAGTGTCTTATATTGCTATTTCACGAGTGATGGTATAAAGCAACCAATCCTTCTATATTATAGACCTATAAAGTGATCAATCATGTTATATTTGGAACTAAAGACGAAATTGTGTAATGCAATCAGACTGGTTTAGACGATATATGCTTTAGTAAGAAGCAATAACCTATTTCACTTGAAGCATTTCAAGTCTAGTCAAGTGTTTACCGGGTACTAAATAAGTACCATTTTTCACCCCCCTAAAAACTTAATTCCCCCTTCTAGCTTTATATTGACTAAATACTTGTCCGGGTTTTTCTTCTCGAACACCCGAGGTTTTCTCGGGTTATAATTGGAGGTACATATCGAGGGGGGGTCTATTTAATCTAATAATTTAGTGTATGTGTTTTAATGTGTTGACTGAGCTTTGATTTGGGGGGGGGGGTTCTACCCTCCATTACTATTCTGAAAAAATATCAAACAGACCTAATAGTTAAAATTTTGTTATTTTTGTTGCATCTTATGTAAAATATAGATAGCTTAGGCTCCATCTAGGACTGGCGTTCTTTTTTATGAGTTTAAGCAGATTGAAATTTAAGCCTATAAGCTTTAAATTGTGACGTTAATAATTCAAAAAGACATACAATTTTTTTCCTTTTATCCTGCGTGAGCTTTGGTTTTGGGGAGGGGGAACGGAGCCCCAACTAATATTCTGAATAAATATCAAACGGACCTAATAGTCAAAATTGTGTTATTTTTTTATGCATCGTATTTAAAATATAGATAGCTTAGCCTATAAGCCTATAAGTTTTAAAATCGTGACGTTAATAATTGAAAAAGACATACAATTTTTTCTTTTAAGCTGCGTGAGCTTTGGTTTTGGGGAGGAGAGAAGGGTGCCCCCATTAATATTCTGAATAGATATCAAATGGACCTAATAGTCAAAATTGTGCTATTTTTTATGCATCGTATTTAAAATATAGATAGCTTAGGCTCCATCTAGGACTTGCGTTCTTTTATATGAGTTTAAGCAGATTGAAATTTAAGCCTATAAGTTTTAAAATCGTGACGTTCATAATTGAAAAAGACATACAATTTTTGTATTTTATCCTGCGTGAGCTTTTGTTTTGGGGAGGGGGGAACGTTGCCCCCATCAATATTCTGAATAAATATCAAACGGACCTAATAGTCGAAATTTCGCTATTTTTTGTGCATCGTATTTAAAATTAATATCAAACGGACTTAATAGTCAAAATTGTGTTATTTTTTTGTATCGTATTTAAAATCTAGATAGCTTAGGCTCCATCTAGGACTCACGTTCTTTTTTATGAGTTTAAGCAGATTGAAATTTAAGCCTATAAGCCAATAAGTTATCCGAGGGACTTACCTGACAAAAAAACTGAAAATAAATTTTTATTCAAGGGGATTGATGGTCAAAGACTTCCTGAGAAAAAGTGACCAAAGCTCTCTGGTGAGTCTGGCACCACTGATATGGACCTAATTAGATCATTGAACATGGCGAGGAGAAGTGTAATCCACTTCGCACCCCGAACAGTTTCTACCGACCTACCTGTAATTTCCAAGGTAAGCCCCATTTATCAAATAGGTTTCAACTTTATATTGCGCTCACAATTTCACATAGGAAAAAGGAGTAGGGGTCTTGAAGAAACGGGTGTGGGGGAATAATTAAGTTTTCAGAGGGGTGAAAAATGGTACTTATTTAGTACCCGGTAAACATGTGACTAGACTTGAAATACTTCATGTGTAATAGGTTATTGCTTCTTACTGTGCTAATGGGAGCTCTTTGACAAATATTTTTTATACTGCACTTTATTGCTATTACCCCAAACGTTGCGTTGTATGTGCTATACCAACTAGTGAATATTTATCGGGCTTTTTTTTTGTTCAATTATTTTCAGTGTAGTTAATAACAAAAATGGTGAAATTTAGAATTGATTAAGCTCTATTTGGCTACTTTATATGAGTGAGGGATGGGGGCAAGTATTTAGTCAATATAATAATAGGAGGGGGAATTAAGTTTTGAGGGGGGTGAAAAATGGTACTTATTTAGTACCCAGTAAAAATTTGACTAGACTTGAAATGCTTCATTAGAAATAGGTTATTGCTTCTTACTGTGCTAATGGGAGCTCCTTGACAGATATTTTTTTTTATTTTACTTTATTGCTATTACCCCAAACGTCGCGTTGTGTGTGCTATACCAACTACTGAATATTTATCGGGATTTTTTTCTGTTCAATAATTTTCAGTGTAATTATTCACATAAAAATGGTGAAATATAGAATTGATTAAGCTCTATTTGGCTACTTTATATGGGTGAGGGTTGAGGACAAGTATTTAGTCAATATAATGCTAGGAGGGGGAATTAAGTTTTTAGGGGGGTGAAAAATGGTACTTATTTAGTACCCGGTAAACATGTGACTAGACTTGAAATGCTTAAATGAAATAGGTTATTGCTTCTTACTAAAGCATATATCGTCTAAACCAGTCTGATTGCATTACACATTATCGTCCCTAGTTCCAAATATAACATGTTTGATCACTTTATAGGTCTATAATATAGAAGGATTGGTTGCTTTATACCATCACTCGTGAAATAGCAATATAAGACACTACTAGCGTTCAATGATATAACATTTGGACAAAGAACAACTACATTGGGTGAATTGAACTTTACTCTAAGATTTTAATAAATTATCATAGTAGAGTTCAGCCCAAATTCACCTGTATCCCGATTCAAAGCAAAATTCTTGAATAAGATTTTCTCGAAAATTTTGCTTTAAACCACGATCCTTAGAAATCAAAGAGACATTCTCGAATAAAATAAAGTGGTCTGGAACATTGAAAATATATTCTGAAAGGGCTGAAGTAAAATCTTCAGACTTAGAATCTTATTTTAAAGCCGAAGAAATAGAATCTTTGTGCTCTAATAGTCTCATTTCCAAACTCTGGTTACGACGTCCCACATATGAGCTTCTACAAGTACATGGGATCTGATAAACCCCACTTTGTTGCCCCAATGAAGTTACATCCTTCCCAGAATTTAGAAACCTAGCCAAAGTATTATTACTCTTTAAATCTACTCTTAGACCATTACTCTGTAAAATTCTTTTAAGTTTTTTACTTAGCCCGGGTACATATGGTAAGGAACAAAAAGCATCCTTCAGCCGAGTTGTCTCCAAGACCTCCTTAGAAATCTCTAGAAACCTTTTTCTTCTTTTTGAAAAAGTCTGGATAATTAACCACTCTGGATACATGTTGCTTATTAGTATTTTCCTTAAAAAAGACAACTCCTAAAAAAGTTTTGGAGGGCAAATACTAAAGATCCGGTCAGTTAAAGAAATGATCAAACCAATTTTTACTTGGCGAGCGTGGCCGGAACTATAAGACAAAAATCTATTGTTATTTGTCGGTTTTCTGTAAATTTTAAAATCCAGACTACTTTCATTTTTCAAAAGAAGAATATCAAGAAAAGGAAGTTTCCCATTCTCTTCTAATTCAACAGTAAAATTCAAATCTTCCCCAGACAATTAAAATGTTGCAAAGATCCTTTTAATTCCTCCTCCCCATAATCCCATACTGAAATTATGTCATCCATATTCCGGCCCCAAAAAATATGTTTTAAAAATATGAATCTAACGCAATTGTTTCAATATTTTCCACAAAAATATTAGCTAATAAAGGGGATAAAGGGGCCCCCATAGGTAAAACATTTGTTTGTTCGAAGTACTCCCCTCTGAATTGAAAAAAATAAGAGAACTTATTGCACAACCTTACTAAATACATAATTACAGAAACTTCCAAATCTGTTTGCCACTAATTAAATCCAAATTTCTTAACAGCTTTCTTTCTAGAAGAGTTTCGGCTACTTCTACATTAATATTTGTGTACATTGATATAATGTCGAAGCTTGAAAGCAAAGAACTCGAAGAAATTTCTACTTTTTTTTTCAGTTTTTCGAAGAAATTTGAAGAATTCTTAATGTACGAAATTTGTGTAGACAAAAGTGGTTTACAGATTGACACTAACCACTTGCTCAGAACACTTGTTGGTGACATTGTACTTGATATAATTGGTTGTAATGGTTGGTTAGGCTTATGGATTTTGTGAAGTCCATTTAATTTGGAGAACAAGGGACTGTGTGGCAGGCATTTGTAATAAAGTTGAGGTGTTATTTTTCCATAACCCTTTAAACACTTTAATTCGTTCTTAAACATATTTCTAAAAGAGTCTGTTTGACTATACGATAGCTTCTTGTATGTTTTTTCATCATTTCGTAAACTTCTTAATTTTGATTCGTAGTCCTCAATATTCATGACAACTAAAGTGTTACTCTTATCTGCTTTTGTAATGGTAACTGAACCATCCTTTTTCAAGTTTTTAAGAATTCTTATGTCTTTGATGGTCGTACTAGGAAGTTCCGGTTTCAATACAAAATTAGATACAGTTTTTACGGTAGAAGCTCTCACTAAGCTAATATCTTTTATTATATTTGCGTTTTTATGCAAAGATGTTTCTATTGAAGTGACAATGTCTTCCACGGGGTCTTTATCCGGTTTAAAACAAAATTTCAGACCCTTTTCAAGCACTGATTGTTCTTGTATCATTAAAGTTCTTGATTAAAAATTAACCACACCTGGTTCAACAATTGACGAAGGTATTACCGCATTATTTATTGATAATTTTGAAAACCTTTTTAGCAATCCTTCTCTTGAAAGGCGAAAGTCATGATTGACTTTCGATTTTCCAGGGAAAGTTTATCTCTCACTATTAAAGCTCTTTTTCGACTTTTATCTTTAATAATGTGATTTAAAGTCTTGAAATGTAAGCTTCGTTCAAACTTTTCTTCCTTGAAAGTGCCTAAATGTAAAATTGAATTTTAGTGAAGGTGGCACAATTCTTTCTTCTTACATCATAGAAGAAAATCCTGCTGGTTGATAACATTTGCATGTTTTTTCAGAGTGTTTATATATTTATACACATTTTTGGTCAAATTATCTCCATAAATATGACGTAGATAAACTTATATTTTGAACTTTTATTTTATCGTCATTGAAAGGCAGTGTGGTCTCCGAAATTATCTTTATGGAATGGTTTTGGTTAGTTAGGGCCACTTAATAGCACATAATTTTTTTATCCTTAGGAAGCCTCAGCTCAAATCCCATATCAGTCAAATATTACTGAAATCATCGAAAACTACTTAGCCATTATTTTGAGTCATTACGAATTTTTTTCCAATAGCACAAAGAAAGGTAGAACCGCCTTGTCCAGTTTTGTTCACAGTTCACTGTTCCTCAAGAGCGCCTTAGGAAATCGCCATCACTGGGTTTGTTCAGAGTTCATTGGTGTTCCATGTGCCTTAGGGTTTTTATTTATTGCACAACTAACACTCAAGGGTAGTGAAATTGATTGCACAAGACTTCATTGCTCTACCAAGTACCTTAGGGCTAAATTGTTGCACAACTAACACTCAAGCCCAGAGAAATTGGCTGCGCAAGAGTTCATTGATCTTCCAAGTGCCTTAGAAAATGAACATGGCTAGTTAGGGGCTACTTACTTTAAACAAAAGGCGTATAGTTGAATGGTAAGTATAACCCAATCCCAATTGTCATACCACGTACACAACTGGTTAATTCAAGTGGTGTTATGTTTCATCTGTTTTCAAATTTGGAATTGCTGCCAAAACCCTCATATCAAGAAAATTCACAACACCATCCGGCTCCACTATCAGTTATTCAGCTCTGTAAATTCGAAACAACATTCTGAATTGTACTTACAAATTTGTTATAAAATTATTTTTGTAATGACTATTATGTGGTTTATTTTAATAATTAACGTATGAATATATGTGGATTCTTGTTTTTCTTAAATATCTTTTTGAAGTATTTGGAGTTTTTGCTTATTTAATCGATTTTGAGTCAAAGGGTTGTAGCCGTCTTTTGTATGGCACTTCGTTGCCTTCCCTTGCTGGTTGTTTTTAAATGCTGTTTATTTTGCAGCAGTTTGTGAATCAATTAGTTCAGCAGTAAGTTCAGTTTGATTGATTCAATCGGGTTTTTTCTGCTTTAGTTGATTCTCTTGAGACTAACAGCTTTTGTTTTTTCTAAAATACGTTTCCTCTTTTCTCTCTCATTGAAATAGTTGTAAGATGGAATTTTAATATCAGACTCTTTTTTTGCCTTATCTTGTGTGTTTGAAAAAAATCCCTTATGCAAGGAGATAGTCTAAAATTACATTAAAAAAGGATTTATATTTTCAGCCCTATGTTTTTCTTCTGTTTTTTTTGCTTTTCTCCCATCCTTTGCATTATAACAAGTGATCTGCTGGCAAAACTTAGGAAAATGTATGTTATTGTATGCAACACAAATTATTTTTTTACAGGGAATGGTGATGGGAATAATTTACCACATATCTATACTTACAACAAGTGGAACGCCTGTTGTCGCATGTTACTCTCTATTTACCTTGGTGTTAAAAACAAAAAGGTCGGGTTGCATTAACACTACTACTGACAACTCACTAGAGCACCAAGCTATCGGAGGTAACACTGCTACACACATTCCTACTCCATCCCAATGTTTTAATAGCCTCCCGAGAGGTTTCGATTGCTTGAAGGATTACCCAATAATATTTAAATGGCAAGGAAAAGGGAAATAAATGTAATTAAATTACAATTGCAACCTACTCAATGTTGGTAAAAATATTGAATCTGACACTTTTTTTGAATCGGTAACCGCGAGTGGTCTTCTACCCACAATTTTTTTCCCCAGTAGAGTCGATCCTGTGAGATCAACTTCAACATTAATTAACAACATTTTTGTATCCATTTCCCTGGGAAATGACCTGTCCTCAAATATAGTATTTTCGGATCTGTCAGACCATTTTCTTATTTACTTGTCTCTACCTTCGCAACCACTACCTCTACGGTCTAGAATTAATATCCCAACACCTACTCGAAATTACAGTTCTGCAAATATAAACCATTTCATCGATTGCCTAAGAACCACTGACTGGTCCGATGTCTTAAATTGTCACGAGGTAAATTCTGCCACAAATGGTTTTGCGCAAAGGCTGAGTGAGATTATTCATTCAACTTTTCCTATTCGTAAACCTAACCGGAAAAATATCCCTATTTGCCCCTGGATGTCACATAGCCTCATTGTCTCCTCATATCTTAAAAACAAATTATATAAGTTAGCCTGTAAGACCCGTAGTGATATTGACCTATCTAATTATAAACATTATAAAAACTTATACACTAAACTTATCCGTGAAGCGAAGAAAAATTATTATTATACAAAAATTCTCAATTGCAAAGGAAATCTGAAAAAGATATGGTCCACCATTAATGATATACTTTCAAAAAATAGAAAATCAAAGTCTATACTTATTCGCCTTAAAGACACAAATGGTAGATTAATTGACCCTTTACATGCACCTGATGCATTTAATAATTATTTTTTGAATGTTCCTCATACTGACTCCCGCTCCTCCTCACAGGCTGTATTCCCTTGCTTCAATTTTAGATCCATGTTTTTCTGCCCAACTGATAGCAATGAGGTACTTTAAATCATCGGTTCTCTCCCTAATAGTTTTACTCCTGACTGTCTTGGATTAAGTAGTAAGCTCCTGAAGACCATATCTCCTTTTGTATACGAGCCCATCAAGCATATTGCCAACCTATCTTTAACCCACGGAGTTTTCCCTGATTTACTAAAGTCAGCCATTGTTATTCCAGTTCTTAAAAAGGGCGATCCAACTGAGATACGTAATTATCGTCCAATCTTAATTCTTCCTGTTATATCCAAAGTGCTCGAGAGAATCATCTTCAGACGTCTGTCTCCCTTTCTGTTTGACAGTCAGCACTCCGTATCCTTGATTTCTCCTCACCAATATGGCTTTAGGCCGAAATTCTCAACTTCTCATGCTCTAATTGACGCCACACAGTTCATACGCTCACAACTCGACCTTAAAAAAACTGTATTGGGTTCATTTTTGGATTTTTCTAAGGCCTTTGACATGGTCGATCATAGTATTTTAATAAGTAAATTAAATAGTTACGGTATTCGTGGTGTTCCCCTCTCTTGGTTTGATTCTTATCTATCTGGAAGGGTACAGAGTGTGAGCCTGGGTGGAGTATCCTCTCAGCCCTTACCTGTTCGGAGGGGTGTCCCGCAAGGCTCCGTTCTAGGCCCTATTTTATTTCTCCTGTATATCAATGATCTTGTTATAGACCTGGGCCCTTCAGTGTATACTGTATTATTTGCTGATGACAGCAACTTCTTCATCACTGGCACCAATCTACCATTGGCAATAACCTCTGCCCAATTCCTTCTGAACAGAGTCCAGGCGTGGTGCCTTACGAATAACATGACCATTAATAGCAAAAAAAGTCAAATAGTGTTATTCAGAACCCCCTACAACAAAGACGTTATTCAACCTGCTCTTGGTCTCAGGTAATCCTCCGACATCATCCCACAAGTGGAGGTTGCCAAGTTTCTTGGTGTATTTATATTGACTCATGCTTGTCATTCTCTAATCATATTTCTTACATAACAGCAATAATTTTGAGACAAGTTGCTATGATTAACCGTGTGAATTATTTTCTTCCTCCTGACATCCTAGTTACCCTCTATTATTCCTTTATTTTTCCTTGCCTTTCTTATTGCGGTGCCAGTGATGAAGAAGTTGCTGTCATCAGCAAATAATACAGTATACACTGAAGGGCCCAGGTCTATAACAAGATCATTGATATACAGGAGAAATAAAATAGGGCCTAGAACGGAGCCTTGCGGGACACCCCTCCGAACAGGTAAGGGCTGAGAGGATACTCCACCCAGGCTCACACTCTGTACCCTTCCAGATAGATAAGAATCAAACCAAGAGAGGGGAACACCACGAATACCGTAACTATTTAATTTACTTATTAAAATACTATGATCGACCATGTCAAAGGCCTTAGAAAATCCAAAAATGAACCCAATACAGTTTTTTTAAGGTCGAGTTGTGAGCGTATGAACTGTGTGGCGTCAATTAGAGCATGAGAAGTTGAGAATTTCGGCCTAAAGCCATATTGATGAGGAGAAATCAAGGATACGGAGTGCTGACTGTCAAACAGAAAGGGAGACAGACGTCTGAAGATGATTCTCTCGAGCACTTTGGATATAACAGGAAGAATTGAGATTGGACGATAATTACCTATCTCAGTTGGATCGCCCTTTTTAAGAACTGGAATAACAATGGCTGACTTTAGTAAATCAGGGAAAACTCCGTGGGTTAAAGATAGGTTGGCAATATGCTTGATGGGCTCGTATACAAAAGGAGATATGGTCTTCAGGAGCTTACTACTTAATCCAAGACAGTCAGGAGTAAAACTATTAGGGAGAGAACCGATGATTTAAAGTACCTCATTGCTATCAGTTGGGCAGAAAAACATGGATCTAAAATTGAAGCAAGGGAATACAGCCTGTGAGGAGGAGCGGGAGTCAGTATGAGGAACATTCAAAAAATAATTATTAAATGCATCAGGTGCATGTAAAGGGTCAATTAATCTACCATTTGTGTCTTTAAGGCGAATAAGTATAGACTTTGATTTTCTATTTTTTGAAAGTATATCATTAATGGTGGACCATACCTTTTTCAGATTTCCTTTGCAATTGAGAATTTTTGTATAATAATAATTTTTCTTCGCTTCACGGATAAGTTTAGTGTATAAGTTTTTATAATGTTTATAATTAGATAGGTCAATATCACTACGGGTCTTACAGGCTAACTTATATAATTTGTTTTTTAAGATATGAGGAGACAATGAGGCTATGTGACATCCAGGGGCAAATAGGGATATTTTTCCGGTTAGGTTTACGAATAGGAAAAGTTGAATGAATAATCTCACTCAGCCTTTGCGCAAAACCATTTGTGGCAGAATTTACCTCGTGACAATTTAAGACATCGGACCAGTCAGTGGTTCTTAGGCAATCGATGAAATGGTTTATATTTGCAGAACTGTAATTTCGAGTAGGTGTTGGGATATTAATTCTAGACCGTAGAGGTAGTGGTTGCGAAGGTAGAGACAAGTAAATAAGAAAAATGGTCTGACAGATCCGAAAATACTATATTTGAGGACAGGTCATTTCCCAGGGAATGGATACAAAAATGTTGTTAATTAATGTTGAAGTTGATCTCACAGGATCGACTCTACTGGGGAAAAAAATTGTGGGTAGAAGACCACTCGCGGTTACCGATTCAAAAAAGTGTCAGATTCAATATTTTTACCAACATTGAGTAGGTTGCAATTAAAGTCCCCAAGAACTATTGCCTTTTTATGGGGTAGGTTAATAAAATTAGAAAAATCATCAAACAGATTACAAAAACATGAGGTTGGAAATGGAGGAGGTTTATAAAATAAGGAGAGTATACAGGAATTTTGGCCGATAACTATGTTTACAATAATTGAATAAATACATCTGACATTTAGTTGTGTAGAGAAAATAGATTCGCACTCTGATAGCCTGGTAATTTTTACATTCGAACGGATGTAAAGTGAGATACCACCAGAACACTTAGTCAATCTCCTGGGCATATGGATTATTTGGTAACCAGGGAGTAAAAAATCACTAGTGTCATCATTATCGGAAAGCCATGTCTCTGTTAATCCTATTACATCGAAAGGGCAGACACCTTTAACTGAAATTAAATCTTTAAACTTGAGCCACTTATCCCGGATGCTTCTGATGTTGAAACAAAGAACATTAAGGGAATTATTATTTACTAGTTTTGGCTTCACATTAGTAGCAAAATCGAAAATATCAAGGTATTTACAACTAGCATTTGTTAAGGTACCAGGGGGGCTGCTTAAAGGGTTGGCATGCTGATTATCATCTATATCGAGATAATTAAAAACAATGTTATTGGAAAGGGATAAATTAGTTAAAAACGAAAAGTCACACATTAAATAGTCGTCAGGCGTTCTGATTGTGACTCAATCAGCCTATGTTGGCTTACAACACTCTCAATTTGAATTTCTACTTCGGAAACTATGGTCTCACCAAAGTGAGTTTTTGCCAAATTCTTCAGAATAATGCATTTCAACTGATTGGGTAACTCTAATTGGGAGATGAGCATAGAGGTAACTGTAAAGCTGGCTAATTTAAAGTACACGTTTGATTCATCTTCCAAAGCATTTGGAGAAACATTTGGAGAGGCTGCTTCTACATCAATATTTGTGTACATTGATATAATGTCGAAGCTTGAAAGCAAAGAACTCGAAAAAATTTCTACTTTTTTCAGTTTTTCGAAGAAATTTGAAGAATTCTTAATGTATGAAATTTGTGTAGACAAAAGCGGTTTACAGATTGACACTAACCACTTGCTCAGAACACTTGTTGGTGACACTGTACTTGACATAATTGGTCGTAATGGTTGGTTAGGCTTATGGATTTTGGGAAGTCCATTTAATTTGGGGCACAAGGGACTGTGTGGCAGGCATTTGTAATAAAGTTGAGGTTTTATTTTTCCATCATCCTTTAAACACTTTAATTCGTTCTTAAACTTATTTCTAAAAGAGTCTGTTGGACTATGCGATTGCTTCTTGTATGTTTTTTCATCATTTCGTAAACTTCTTAATTTTGATTCGTAGTCCTCAGTATTCATGACAACTAAAGTGTTACTCTTATCTGCTTTTGTAGTGGTAACTGAACCATCCTTTTTCAAGTTTTTAAGAATTCTTATGTCTTTGATGGTCGTACTCGGAAGTTCCGGTTTCAATACAAAATTAGATACGGTTTTTACGGTAGAAGCTCTCACTAAGCTAAAGTCTTTTATTATATTTGCGTTTTTATGCAAAGATGTTTCTATTGAAGTGACAATGTCTTCCACGGGGTCTTTATCCGGTTTAAAACAAAATTTCGGACCCTTTTCAAGCACTGATTGTTCTTGTATCGTTAAAGTTCTTGATTAAAAATTAACCACACCTGGTCCAAGAATTGACGAAGGTATTACCGCATTATTTGTTGATACTTTTGAAAACCTTTTTAGCAATCCTTCTCTTGAAAGGCGAAAGTCATGATTGACTTTCGATTTTCCAAGGAAAGTTTTTCTCTCACTATTAAAGCTCTTTTTCAACTTTTATCTTTAATAATGTGATTTAAAGTCTTGAAATGTAAGCTTCGTTCAAACTTTTCTTCCTTGAAAGTGCCTAAATGTAAAATTGAATTTTAGTGAAGGTGGCACAATTCTTATCTTCTTACATCATAGAAGAAAATCCTGCTGGTTGATAACATTTGCATGTTTTTTCAGAGTGTTCATATATTTATACACATTTTTGGTCAAATTATCCCCATAAATATGACGTAGATAAACTTATATTTTGAACTTTTATTTTATCGTCACTGAAAGGCAGTGTGGTCTCCGAAATTATCTTTATGGAATGGTTTTGGCTAGTTAGGGCCACTTAATAGCAAATCATTTTTTTATCCTTAGGAAGCCTCAGCTCAAATCCCATATCAGTCAAATATTACTGAAATCATCGAAAACTACTTAGCCATTATTTTGAGTCATTACGTAATTTGTTTTCCAATAGCACAAAGAAAGGTAGAACCGCCTTGTCCAGTTTTGTTCACAGTTCACTGTTCCTCAAGAGCGCCTTAGGAAATCGCCATCACTGGGTTTGTTCAGAGTTGATTGGTGTTCCATGTGCCTTAGGGTTTTTATTTATTGCACAACTAACACTCAAGGGTAGTGAAATTGATTGCACAAGACTTCATTGCTCTACCAAGTGCCTTAGGGCTAAATTGTTGCACAACTAACACTCAAGCCCAGAGAAATCGGCTGCGCAAGAGTTCATTGATCTTCCAAGTGCCTTAGAAAATGAACATGGCTAGTGAGGGGCTACTTACTTTAAACAAAAGGCGTATAGTTGAATGGTAAGTATAACCCAATCCCAATTGTCATACCACGTACACACACTGGTTAATTCAAGTGGTGTTATGTTTCATCTGTTTTCAAATTTGGAATTGCTGCCAAAACCCTCATATCAAGAAAATTCACAACACCATCCGGCTCCACTATCAGTTATTCAGCTCTGTAAATTCGAAACAACATTCTGAATTGTACTTACAAATTTGTTATAAAATTATTTTTGTAATGACTATTATGTGGTTTATTTTAATAATTAACGTATGAATATATGTGGATTCTTGTTTTTCTTAAATATCTTTTTGAAGTATTTGGAGTTTTTGCTTATTTAATCGATTTTGAGTCAAAGGGTTGTAGCCGTCTTTTGTATGGCACTTCGTTGCCTTCCCTTGCTGGTTGTTTTTAAATGCTGTTTATTTTGCAGCAGTTTGTGAATCAATTAGTTCAGCAGTAAGTTCAGTTTGATTGATTCAATCGGGTTTTTTTGCTTTAGTTGATTCTCTTGAGACTAACAGCTTTGTTTTTTCTAAAATACGTTTCCTCTTTTCTCTCTCATTGAAATAGTTGTAAGATGGAATTTTAATATCAGACTCTTTTTTTGCCTTATCTTGTGTGTTTGAAAAAAATCCCTTATGCAAGGAGATAGTCTAAAATTACATTAAAAAAGGATTTATATTTTCAGCCCTATGTTTTTTCTTCTGTTTTTTTTTTGCTTTTCTCCCATCCTTTGCATTATAACAAGTGATCTGCTGGCAAAACTTAGGAAAATGTATGTTATTGTATGCAACACAAATTATTTTTTTACAGGGAATGGTGATGGGAATAATTTACCACATATCTATACTTACAACAAGTGGAACGCCTGTTGTCGCATGTTACTCTCTATTTACCTTGGTGTTAAAAACAAAAAGGTCGGGTTGCATTAACACTACTACTGACAACTCACTAGAGCACCAAGCTATCGGAGGTAACACTGCTACACACATTCCTACTCCATCCCAATGTTTTAATAGCCTCCCGAGAGGTTTCGATTGCTTGAAGGATTACCCAATAATATTTAAATGGCAAGGAAAAGGGAAATAAATGTAATTAAATTACAATTGCAACCTACTCAATGTTGGTAAAAATATTGAATCTGACACTTTTTTTTGAATCGGTAACCGCGAGTGGTCTTCTACCCACAATTTTTTTTCCCCAGTAGAGTCGATCCTGTGAGATCAACTTCAACATTAATTAACAACATTTTTGTATCCATTTCCCTGGGAAATGACCTGTCCTCAAATATAGTATTTTCGGATCTGTCAGACCATTTTCTTATTTACTTGTCTCTACCTTCGCAACCACTACCTCTACGGTCTAGAATTAATATCCCAACACCTACTCGAAATTACAGTTCTGCAAATATAAACCATTTCATCGATTGCCTAAGAACCACTGACTGGTCCGATGTCTTAAATTGTCACGAGGTAAATTCTGCCACAAATGGTTTTGCGCAAAGGCTGAGTGAGATTATTCATTCAACTTTTCCTATTCGTAAACCTAACCGGAAAAATATCCCTATTTGCCCCTGGATGTCACATAGCCTCATTGTCTCCTCATATCTTAAAAACAAATTATATAAGTTAGCCTGTAAGACCCGTAGTGATATTGACCTATCTAATTATAAACATTATAAAAACTTATACACTAAACTTATCCGTGAAGCGAAGAAAAATTATTATTATACAAAAATTCTCAATTGCAAAGGAAATCTGAAAAAGATATGGTCCACCATTAATGATATACTTTCAAAAAATAGAAAATCAAAGTCTATACTTATTCGCCTTAAAGACACAAATGGTAGATTAATTGACCCTTTACATGCACCTGATGCATTTAATAATTATTTTTTGAATGTTCCTCATACTGACTCCCGCTCCTCCTCACAGGCTGTATTCCCTTGCTTCAATTTTAGATCCATGTTTTCTGCCCAAACTGATAGCAATGAGGTACTTTAAATCATCGGTTCTCTCCCTAATAGTTTTACTCCTGACTGTCTTGGATTAAGTAGTAAGCTCCTGAAGACCATATCTCCTTTGTATACGAGCCCATCAAGCATATTGCCAACCTATCTTTAACCCACGGAGTTTTCCCTGATTTACTAAAGTCAGCCATTGTTATTCCAGTTCTTAAAAAGGGCGATCCAACTGAGATAGGTAATTATCGTCCAATCTCAATTCTTCCTGTTATATCCAAAGTGCTCGAGAGAATCATCTTCAGACGTCTGTCTCCCTTTCTGTTTGACAGTCAGCACTCCGTATCCTTGATTTCTCCTCACCAATATGGCTTTAGGCCGAAATTCTCAACTTCTCATGCTCTAATTGACGCCACACAGTTCATACGCTCACAACTCGACCTTAAAAAAAACTGTATTGGGTTCATTTTTGGATTTTTCTAAGGCCTTTGACATGGTCGATCATAGTATTTTAATAAGTAAATTAAATAGTTACGGTATTCGTGGTGTTCCCCTCTCTTGGTTTGATTCTTATCTATCTGGAAGGGTACAGAGTGTGAGCCTGGGTGGAGTATCCTCTCAGCCCTTACCTGTTCGGAGGGGTGTCCCGCAAGGCTCCGTTCTAGGCCCTATTTTATTTCTCCTGTATATCAATGATCTTGTTATAGACCTGGGCCCTTCAGTGTATACTGTATTATTTGCTGATGACAGCAAACTTCTTCATCACTGGCACCAATCTACCATTGGCAATAACCTCTGCCCAATTCCTTCTGAACAGAGTCCAGGCGTGGTGCCTTACGAATAACATGACCATTAATAGCAAAAAAAGTCAAATAGTGTTATTCAGAACCCCCTACAACAAAGACGTTATTCAACCTGCTCTTGGTCTCAGGTAATCCTCCGACATCATCCCACAAGTGGAGGTTGCCAAGTTTCTTGGTGTATTTATTGACTCATGCTTGTCATTCTCTAATCATATTTCTTACATAACAGCAATAATTTTGAGACAAGTTGCTATGATTAACCGTGTGAATTATTTTCTTCCTCCTGACATCCTAGTTACCCTCTATTATTCCTTTATTTTTCCTTGCCTTTCTTATTGCAGTGCCAGTGATGAAGAAGTTGCTGTCATCAGCAAATAATACAGTATACAGGGCCCAGGTCTATAACAAGATCATTGATATACAGGAGAAATAAAATAGGGCCTAGAACGGAGCCTTGCGGGACACCCCTCCGAACAGGTAAGGGCTGAGAGGATACTCCACCCAGGCTCACACTCTGTACCCTTCCAGATAGATAAGAATCAAACCAAGAGAGGGGAACACCACGAATACCGTAACTATTTAATTTACTTATTAAAATACTATGATCGACCATGTCAAAGGCCTTAGAAAAATCCAAAAATGAACCCAATACAGTTTTTTTAAGGTCGAGTTGTGAGCGTATGAACTGTGTGGCGTCAATTAGAGCATGAGAAGTTGAGAATTTCGGCCTAAAGCCATATTGGTGAGGAGAAATCAAGGATACGGAGTGCTGACTGTCAAACAGAAAGGGAGACAGACGTCTGAAGATGATTCTCTCGAGCACTTTGGATATAACAGGAAGAATTGAGATTGGACGATAATTACCTATCTCAGTTGGATCGCCCTTTTTAAGAACTGGAATAACAATGGCTGACTTTAGTAAATCAGGGAAAACTCCGTGGGTTAAAGATAGGTTGGCAATATGCTTGATGGGCTCGTATACAAAAGGAGATATGGTCTTCAGGAGCTTACTACTTAATCCAAGACAGTCAGGAGTAAAACTATTAGGGAGAGAACCGATGATTTAAAGTACCTCATTGCTATCAGTTGGGCAGAAAAACATGGATCTAAAATTGAAGCAAGGGAATACAGCCTGTGAGGAGGAGCGGGAGTCAGTATGAGGAACATTCAAAAAATAATTATTAAATGCATCAGGTGCATGTAAAGGGTCAATTAATCTACCATTTGTGTCTTTAAGGCGAATAAGTATAGACTTTGATTTTCTATTTTTTGAAAGTATATCATTAATGGTGGACCATATCTTTTTCAGATTTCCTTTGCAATTGAGAATTTTTGTATAATAATAATTTTTCTTCGCTTCACGGATAAGTTTAGTGTATAAGTTTTTATAATGTTTATAATTAGATAGGTCAATATCACTACGGGTCTTACAGGCTAACTTATATAATTTGTTTTTAAGATATGAGGAGACAATGAGGCTATGTGACATCCAGGGGCAAATAGGGATATTTTTCCGGTTAGGTTTACGAATAGGAAAAGTTGAATGAATAATCTCACTCAGCCTTTGCGCAAAACCATTTGTGGCAGAATTTACCTCGTGACAATTTAAGACATCGGACCAGTCAGTGGTTCTTAGGCAATCGATGAAATGGTTTATATTTGCAGAACTGTAATTTCGAGTAGGTGTTGGGATATTAATTCTAGACCGTAGAGGTAGTGGTTGCGAAGGTAGAGACAAGTAAATAAGAAAATGGTCTGACAGATCCGAAAATACTATATTTGAGGACAGGTCATTTCCCAGGGAAATGGATACAAAAAAATGTTGTTAATTAATGTTGAAGTTGATCTCACAGGATCGACTCTACTGGGGAAAAAAATTGTGGGTAGAAGACCACTCGCGGTTACCGATTCAAAAAAAGTGTCAGATTCAATATTTTTACCAACATTGAGTAGGTTGCAATTAAAGTCCCCAAGAACTATTGCCTTTTTATGGGGTAGGTTAATAAAATTAGAAAAATCATCAAACAGATTACAAAAACATGAGGTTGGAAATGGAGGAGGTTTATAAAATAAGGAGAGTATACAGGAATTTTGGCCGATAACTATGTTTACAATAATTGAATAAATACATCTGACATTTAGTTGTGTAGAGAAATAGATTCGCACTCTGATAGCCTGGTAATTTTTACATTCGAACGGATGTAAAGTGAGATACCACCAGAACACTTAGTCAATCTCCTGGGCATATGGATTATTTGGTAACCAGGGAGTAAAAAATCACTAGTGTCATCATTATCGGAAAGCCATGTCTCTGTTAATCCTATTACATCGAAAGGGCAGACACCTTTAACTGAAATTAAATCTTTAAACTTGAGCCACTTATCCCGGATGCTTCTGATGTTGAAACAAAGAACATTAAGGGAATTATTATTTACTAGTTTTGGCTTCACATTAGTAGCAAAATCGAAAATATCAAGGTATTT
The DNA here is from genome assembly GCA_027921565.1 of Artemia sinica. Classification (NCBI taxonomy): domain Eukaryota; kingdom Metazoa; phylum Arthropoda; class Branchiopoda; order Anostraca; family Artemiidae; genus Artemia; species Artemia sinica. Next base: position 11,836,777 of record CM051261.1, read on the forward strand.
ACAACTAGCATTTGTTAAGGTACCAGGGGGCTGCTTAAAGGGTTGGCATGCTGATTATCATCTATATCGGGATAATTAAAAACAATGTTATTGGAAAGGGATAAATTAGTTAAAAACGAAAAGTCACACATTAAATAGTCGTCAGGCGTTCTGATTGTGACTCAATCAGCCTATGTTGGCTTACAACACTCTCAATTTGAATTTCTACTTCGGAAACTATGGTCTCACCAAAGTGAGTTTTTGCCAAATTCTTCAGAATAATGCATTTCAACTGATTGGGTAACTCTAATTGGGAGATGAGCATAGAGGTAACTGTAAAGCTGGCTAATTTAAAGTACACGTTTGATTCATCTTCCAAAGCATTTGGAGAAACATTTGGAGAGGCTGCTTCTACATCAATATTTGTGTACATTGATATAATGTCGAAGCTTGAAAGCAAAGAACTCGAAAAAATTTCTACTTTTTTTCAGTTTTTCGAAGAAATTTGAAGAATTCTTAATGTATGAAATTTGTTTAGACAAAAGCGGTTTACAGATTGACACTAACCACTTGCTCAGAACACTTGTTGGTGACACTGTACTTGACATAATTGGTCGTAATGGTTGGTTAGGCTTATGGATTTTGGGAAGTCCATTTAATTTGGGGCACAAGGGACTGTGTGGCAGGCATTTGTAATAAAGTTGAGGTTTTATTTTTCCATCATCCTTTAAACACTTTAATTCGTTCTTAAACTTATTTCTAAAAGAGTCTGTTGGACTATGCGATTGCTTCTTGTATGTTTTTTTTCATCATTTCGTAAACTTCTTAATTTTGATTCGTAGTCCTCAGTATTCATGACAACTAAAGTGTTACTCTTATCTGCTTTTGTAGTGGTAACTGAACCATCCTTTTTCAAGTTTTTAAGAATTCTTATGTCTTTGATGGTCGTATTCGGAAGTTCCGGTTTCAATACAAAATTAGATACGGTTTTTACGGTAGAAGCTCTCACTAAGCTAAAGTCTTTTATTATATTTGCGTTTTTATGCAAAGATGTTTCTATTGAAGTGACAATGTCTTCCACGGGGTCTTTATCCGGTTTAAAACAAAATTTCGGACCCTTTTCAAGCACTGATTGTTCTTGTATCGTTAAAGTTCTTGATTAAAAATTAACCACACCTGGTCCAAGAATTGACGAAGGTATTACCGCATTATTTGTTGATACTTTTGAAAACCTTTTTAGCAATCCTTCTCTTGAAAGGCGAAAGTCATGATTGACTTTCGATTTTCCAAGGAAAGTTTTTCTCTCACTATTAAAGCTCTTTTTCAACTTTTATCTTTAATAATGTGATTTAAAGTCTTGAAATGTAAGCTTCGTTCAAACTTTTCTCCTTGAAAGTGCCTAAATGTAAAATTGAATTTTAGTGAAGGTGGCACAATTCTTATCTTCTTACATCGTAGAAGAAAATCCTGCTGGTTGAAAACATTTGCATGTTTTTTCTGAGTGTTTATATATTTATACACATTTTTGGTCAAATTTTCCCATAAATATGACGTAGATAAACTTTTATTTTGAACTTTTATTTTATCGTCATTGAAAGGCAGTGTGGTCTCCGAAATTATCTTTATGGAATGGTTTTGGCTAGTTAGGGCCACTTAATAGCAAATCATTTTTTTTATCCTTAGGAAGCCTCAGCTCAAATCCCATATCAGTCAAATATTACTGAAATCATCGAAAACTACTTAGCCATTATTTTGAGTCATTACGTAATTTTTTCCAATAGCACAAAGGAAGATAGAACCGCCTTGTCCGGTTTTGTTCAGAGTTCACTATTCCTCAAGAGCGCCTTAGGAAATCGCCATCACTGGGTTTGTTCAGAGTTCATTGGTCTTCCATGTGCCTTAGGGTTTTTATTTATTGCACAACCAACACTCAAGGGTAGTGAAATTGATTGCACAAGACTTCATTGCTCTACCAAGTGCCTTAGGGCTAAATTGTTGCACAAATAACACTCAAGCCCAGAGAAATCGGCTGCGCAAGAGTTCATTGATCTTCCAAGTGCCTTTGAAAATGAACATGGCCAGTGAGGGGGCTACTTACTTTAAACGAAAGGCGTATAGTTGAATGGTAAGTATAACCCAATCCCAATTGTCATGCCACGTACACAACTAGTTAAATCAAGTGGTGTTATGTTTCATCTGTTTTCAAATTTGGAATTGCTGCCAAAACCTTCATATCAAGAAAATTCACAACACCATCCGGCTCCACTATCAGTTATTCAGCTCTGTAAATTAGAAACAACATTCTGAATTGTACTTACAAATATGAAAAACATATTAATAGATTGGTATTAAGATTAAGATATTAAGATATGGAAATAATTATATTTTTAATTCGAAACCTCTCTTAGAGAGGTCTTATGTACACATTTTTTTTTTTAAATTTGAGAAGTTTCTTATAGTGTTAATTTTTAACAGAAAGGCATTTTTATTTTTATGAAGTTACATTCATAAAAACTATATCTCTATTGCATTTTAAGGACTCAATTACATCATCTTTTCTGAAAAGTGGAATTCCTTTTGATATCCATGACACATGCAGTTGCAATCGAAAATGCTGCAAAGCGATATTTGTAGTTATAAGATAGATCATGACTACAATGGAAAGAAGGAATTTGTCTTTATAGCGTCTGTAAAGATAAACAAGAAGGAAGAATTGAATTATACCAGAATTTCTCAACTTAATTGAATTTACTGATTTGCCACCCTATGAATTAAAAATATATGATAAGTGGGGTATTGCTTTGTTTCAGTTTAGATATTTGACAGAATATATGCAATAGAACGTCCCTAATTTCTACTGAATTATATAACAGCGTTATTGAACAAAACTAAAGTTACCGAGGAAAAATAAAAAAGAATTTTTTTTTAGTATCTATGACGTCATACGAAATTATAGGTTGAAAGAATCCAAAAAAACTAAAGCAAAAGGCATTGAAAATTTCTAAGGTAATGATGAACAAAAGTAAAGCCAAAAATCTGTGCTTCGGAGACAAATTGCTGAACAAGCGACAGGGAGAATCAGACTGAATTTTAAAACAAAATATTGCGTAACGAAATCTGTGGTTAGAAGACATATTACAGTGGAATAAAAGAGCACGTATTTTTAGTGTCTATGAAGGACAAACAGGAATGATGAATTGAACTCCCGCCAGACCTCCTTAGCTCAACGGAAATTGCTGATTATGATTCCGAACAGCTATAGCAAAAGGTATAAGACAAGCGACAGTGGGAATCACGTTGAACTGCAAACGAAAGTTTTGCGAAGTAAAATCTGCAGTTAAAAACTGGAATTTCTTCTGGTGTTTCTTCGACGTTATAAGAAATTAGATTAGGCCTAGATGATGAATGAATTAAAACAGATAAGAGCAAAAGGATAGGAAAATGTCTGAGGTAATGATGAACAAAAATGAACAACGAAATCTGTGGTTAAAAGACAAGCAAGGCTCATATCGAGCCAGAGTTTCCTTATTCAATTTAAATTTGTGATTTTGCCACCTCATGACTTAAAACCAAGGAATAAGACAATCATTTTGCTAATGTGTAATTTAAGAATCTAATATAGGCGAGGGTGCAGCGTGAAGGGCTCCGAGTATGTGTATATGGAACTACTGAAACTCAAAAGTATGGCGCACCAAGAAGCTAATCATGGGACAAGAAGTGGGTGACCTTTCTATACAATTGGTGCTTGAAATGTTTGAAACTTCTGGCTATTTTATATGCTGTAAAAATATTTTCGCTTATACATTTTTAAACATTTGTTTTGTAGTGTAAAGACAATAGTATTGAGGGGGACTAAAACCCCTCTCATATATAGGATTATTTCTGCTCACCTTTAGTTTCGAATATTTTTTTCTATTTTCTTCTGATAAAAGTTATATTTCAATTGAGTTTACACAGAGATCCTGAATTGAAATGACAATGCTCAAGCGATAGATTTATACCTACATGCGCTATAGACAAAATTTGTCAAACTGGAGGTATAGTTTTATTTGTATTGAAGCTTCGTAATTGCTTAGAAGAATATTAAATGTTTAGTTTCAACTTATTAGTACTCGATACAAAACTAAGAAAACGACTAGAATAGAGCTTGAAACAAGGAGTACTCAACAAGCAGCTACATTTCTGGGTTGTTTACGTTTGCGATAAGAAGAAAAGCTTTCAATTATAGTCAAAGCTTAAAGGTGACAACACAAGAATTTGATTTGATCATAAATTTCTTTGACAATTTGAGGCAAAAATTAATTGTTTTTAAGAAAAAAATAGTTTTTCTTCAATAAAGGGCTGGACATCATGGTTTTAGCAGTAGTTTCAACCTAGTAAAGAGAGAGCCGCAGCACGTAGTAACCAAAAGTTATAAAACAAGTTTAAAAAAAAATTGCCTAGTGAAAAAAAAAATTCTATTTTACATTGATTCTGGAATGGTGATTATTACTTCAATTCGTTTTAAATCTAAACTTTATTGTGAAAAGAAAGTTATGATTATTTAAAAAAAACCTGAAACCTCTAAAAATTTGGTGTCCAATCAAAATTAAAAGTGTATCAATGTAATCAGCATGGTTGAAAACCTTGTACCGGGAAATAACAGTCCCCCCACCTTGAACAACAAAAAAAAAAATCTGTTTTGTATGGAAAGTAGGTGACTGATCTGTCTCCCGTATTTTTTTCCAGGGCTAGTGGTTTACCAGAACATCATAGAGAGGCTCTGAACGACATATTTACAAGCTACATTCATTACTATGTGCTTTTTATATATTTTACCATCTGCAAGTGCCATATGGCACTAAAAAAGGTACTTTCTATGCCTTTGTCATGGGTTGGGGATATTGAACTAGCAGAACATTGTAGACAGATTTTTAACAGCTCATATCAAAACTATTGCTCCTATTTATGTTCTTCTTAGATTCCACTGAGATTCCATTTACGTGCGCGCACGTAACCTCGTCTAAATTAACCTTAAAAAAATGAAATAAAGCTATGTCGACTTTGCAAGTCTCTCTCACTATGTATGCGCCGTCATGGTGTGTAACCAATCACCAATCAAGTTATTGTATATTGAGCAACCTCCGCTGTCTCTGATTGGTCCCTAAAATGGGTGTTGTCTAAAAAACCAGTCTGGCTGAAAACGTGGAGTTTTCGTATTGCTCACTTTTTGCAATGTGTTGGAACCAGTAGGGAATCCCCGCTCGTTTGAAAGGTGCCAAGGAAAGGCATGCAAATAGCATGTAGTTTCAAAACGTGTTTAATCACGTTTCTTGAATGAAGTATCTGTACTGTATATTCAAGAGGTGAAATCAATAAAGAGCTTGTTACTTACTTAAAAAATTTTTTATAATTTCTTGAATGAAATTTCCGTATTGTGTATCCAAGAGTTGACTTCAAGAAAAAAATTGTTACTTACTGAGAATTTTTTCATAATTTCTTGAATTAAATTTATACATCGTGTAGCTAAGTGAAAATTGTTTGTGATAAAGAGAAAAAAAAGTTACTTACTTGCGATTTTTTCATAATTTCTTGAATGAAGTATTTGTACTGTATATCCAAGAGGTGAAATCAATAAAGAGTTTGTTACTTACTTACAAATATTTTCATAATTTCTTGAATGAAATTTCCGTATTGTGTATCCAAGAGTTGACTTCAAGAAGAAATGGTTACTTACTGAGAATTTTTTCATAATTTCTTGAATTTAATTTCTACATCGTATATCTAACTCGTGAAAACAATAAAGAGTTTGTTACTTACTTAGAATTTTGTCATAATTTCTTGAATGAAATGTCTTTTTGTTTATCCAACAGGTGAATTCAAGAAAGAATTTGCTACTTAGTTACAATTTTTTCATAATTTCTTGAATGAAATTTCCGTATTGTGTATCCAAGAGTTGACTTCAAGAAAAAAATTGTTACTTACTGAGAATTTTTTCATAATTTCTTGAATTAAATTTCTACATCGTGTAGCTAAGTGAAAATTGTTTGTGATAAAGAGAAACATAATTTCTTGAATTTAATTTCTACATCGTATATCTAACTCGTGAAAACAATAAAGAGTTTGTTACTTACTTAGAATTTTGTCATAATTTCTTGAGCGAAATGTCTTTTTGTTTATCCAACAAGTGAATTCAAGAAAGAATTTGCTACTTAGTTACAATTTTTTCATAATTGTATCTGTACTGTATATCCAAGAGGTGAAATCAATAAAGAGTTTGTTACTTAGTTACAAATATTTTCATAATTTCTTGAATGAAATTTCCGTATTGTGTATCCAAGAGTTGACTTCAAGAAAGAAATTGTTACTTACTGAGAATTTTTTCATAATTTCTTGAATTTAATATCTACATCGTATATCTAACTCGTGAAAACAATAAAGAGTTTGTTACTTACTTAGAATTTTGTCATAATTTCTTGAACGAAATGTCTTTTTGTTTATCCAACAGGTGAATTCAAGAAAGAATTTGCTACTTAGTTACAATTTTTTCATAATTTCTTGAATGAAATTTCCGTATTGTGTATCCAAGAGTTGAATTCAAGAAAGAAATTGTTACTTACTGAGAATTTTTTCATAATTTCTTGAATTAAATTTCTACATCGTGTAGCTAAGTGAAAATTGTTTGTGATAAAGAGAAAAAAGTTACTTATTTGCGATTTTTTCATAATTTCTTGAATTAAATTTCTACATTGTGTAGCTAAGTGAAAATTGTTTGTGATAAAGAGAAAAAAAAAAAAAGTTATTTACTTGCGATTTTTTCATAATTTCTTGAATGAAGTATCTGTACTGTATATCCAAGAGATGAAATCAATAAAGAGTTTGTTACTTACTTACAAATATTTTCATAATTTCTTGAATGAAATTTCCGTATTGTGTATCCAAGAGTTGACTTCAAGAAAGAAATTGTTACTTACTGAGAATTTTTTCATAATTTCTTGAATTTAATTTCTACATCGTATATCTAACTCGTGAAAACAATAAAGAGTTTATTACTTAATTAGAATTTTGTCATAATTTCTTGAACGAAATGTCTTTTTGTTTATCCAACAGGTGAATTCAAGAAAGAATTTGCTACTTAGTTACAATTTTTTCATAATTTCTTGAATGAACACATATCCCAAAGAGACACATACAGACCAAAAAGACTCAAACATCCCAAAAAGACACACAGTTCAACGAGACACACACAGCCTAAAGAGACACACATCACAAAGAGACACCCACAGCCCAAAGAGACACATACAACTCAAAGAGACGCACATGGCCCAAAGAGACGCACACATCCAACAAAGACACACAAAGCCCAAAACGACACAAAAACAGTCAAAAGAGACACACACAGACCAAAAAGATTCAAACTGACCAAAGAAACACACAGCCTAAAGAGACACACACAGGCTAAAGAGACATACACACAGCCCGAAGAGATACACAAAGCCCAAAGAGACACACACACAGCCCAAAGAGACAAAAAAAAAACGCCCATACAGACACATACAGGCCAAAAAGATTCAAACACCCCAAAGAGACACACATAGCCCAAAGAGACATACATGACCCCTAAGAGACACAAACAGCCAAAAGAAACACACACAGACCAAAATGACTCAAACAGCCTAAGAGACACATACAACTCAAAGAGACTCACAGGGCCAAAAGAGACGCACACATCCAAGAGAGACACACAAAGCCCAAAACAACACAAACAGCCAAAAGAGACACACACAGACCAAAAAGATTCAAGCTGTCAAAAAAGAGACACACCGCCTAAAGAGACACACACTGCCCAAAGAGACACACACACAGGCTAAAGAGACACACACAGCCCGAAGAGACACACAAAGCCCAAAAAGACAAAGACAGCCCAAAGAGACAAAAAACGCCCATACAGACACATACAGGCCCAAAGAGACACACAGCCCCCAAAGAGACACACATAGCCTCAAGAGACACAAACAGCTCAAAGAGACATAGACAGCCCAAAGAGAAACACAACCCAAAGAGACAAACACAGACCTAAAAGACTCAAACAGCCCAAAGAGACACATACAGAACAAAAAGACTCAGACACCCCAAAAAGACACACAGTCCAACGAGACACACACACACAGCCTAAAGAGACACACATCACAAAGAGACACCCACAGCCCAAAGAGATACATACAGCTCAAAGAGACGTACAGAGCCCAAAGAGACTCACAAATCCAACAGAGAGACACAAAGCCCAAAACGACACAAACAGCCAAAAGAGACTCACACACACAGATCATAAACATTCAAACTGCCCAAAGAGACACACAGCCTAAATAGACATACACAGCCAAAGAGACAACAGCCCAAAGAGACACAAACAGATCAAAAAGACTCAAACAGTCCAACGAGACACACAGCCCAAAGAGACGCACAAAGCCCAAAGAAACACACACAGCCCAAAGAGACACAAACAGCCCAAAGAGACAAACACAGACCAAAAAGACTCAAACAGCCCAAAGAGACACACAGCCCAAAGAGACACACACAGCCTCAAGAGACACAAACAGCTCAAAGAGACACAGACAGCCCAAAGAGAAACACAACTCAAAGAGACAAACACAGACCTAAAAGACTCAAACAGCCCAAAGAGACACATATAGACCAAAAAAGACTCAGACACCCCAAAAAACACGGTCCAACGAGACACACACAGCCTAAAGAGACACACATCACAAAGAGACACCCACAGCCCAAAGAGACACATACAGCTCAAAGAGATGCACACATCCAACAGAGAGACACAAAGCCCAAAACGACACAAACAGCCAAAAGAGACACACACAGACCATAAAGGTTCAAACTGCCCAAAGAGACACACAGCCTAAAGAGACACACACAGCCCAAAGAGACACACACAGGCTAAAGAGACATACACATAGTCCGAAGAGACACACAAAGCCCAAAGAGACACACACACAGCCCAAAAGACAAAAAACGCCCATACAGACACATACATACCAAAAAGATTCAAACAGCCCAAAGAGACACACATTGCCCAAAGAGACACACATAACCTCTAAGAGAAACAAACAGCCAAAAGAAACACATACAGACCAAAATGACTCAAACAGCCCAAGAGACACATACAGCTCAAAGAGATACACACGGCCCAAAGAGACGCACAAATCCAACAGGGAAACACAAAGCCCAAAACGACACAAAAAGCCAAAAGAGACACACACAGACCAAAAAGATTCAAACTGCCCAAAGAGACAAACAGGCTAAAGAGACACACACAGCCCGAAGAGACACACAAAGCCCAAAGAGACACACACACACAGTCCAAAGAGACAAAAAACGCCCATACAGACACATACAGACCAAAAGATTCAAACGCCCCAAAGAGACACACATAGCCCAAAGAGACACACACGGCCCCTAAGAGACACAAACATCCAAAAGAAAGACACACAGATCAAAATGACACAAACAGCCCAAAGAGACACACATAGCCCAAAGAAACACAAACAGCCCAAAGAGACACAAACACCCCAAAGAGACAAAACACAGACCAAAAAGACTCAAACATCCCAAAGAAACATAAACAGATAAAAAAGACTCAAACATCCCAAAGAGACACACAGCCCAAAGAGACACACACAGCCCAAAGAAACACAAACAGCCCAAAGAGACATAAACATCCCAAAGAGATAAACACAGTTTTCTTGCCATCTACATCCCTCTTAGTATCAACTTCTTCGTATAGCATAACATTAAACTATTTTAAATTGACAACACTGTTCAAGCACACTTGCGTTTTATACAGAACACGTCGGAGAGGTAGAGCTATCCATTATTAAAATTCTTTTCTTGCAATCTACATCTCTCTTAGTATCTACTTTCTAGTATACTATAACATTAGACTTTATTTTAAACAGACAACACTGTTCAAACGCCATTAAGGTTACCTGAACTGCTAATCACTTTAACCCTTTTTCTCTATCGTCAAGTACATGCTCTGGAAAGGTACCTAGGACATAAGGCAATTCAGTGACCAGAGGGGAATCCTCGCTCGTAACTGATAATCACTTTAACCCTTTTTCTCCCATCGTCAAGTACATGCTCTGGAAAGGTATACGTCATTATCTTTAGAATAAATAAACTATACCTTTTAAATAATTTCTCCAAAAATATTTTATTCAGAGATTTCACGTTAAAAAAATATCCAATCACTAATTACTCCTTTTTTTATCTTGCCTCCTATCAATTCTGAGTTTCCGGCTAGAATTAGACAAAGCCCATCTTAATCACCAATTCGGTAACCCTTTCGCAATAACAAAAGGCTTAGCAGTGGTCCAATTTTTTTGTCTGCTTTTCAAAATGATCGTATTTGGAAATCTGTCATTTAACACTAAGAAGTAAATTGGGTAACCCTTTCGCAATAACAATAGGCTTAGCAGTGATTAAATCTCATTGTCGGCGACAATTCAATCAGATCAGAGTTGTGCAAATGGAATACCTTTTCGCAAATTGAGTTAGCTTCTATTTCATAGACAAAATGTTTGAATTCCTTTTATTCAAATCACCTATCAAGTTATCAAAAAATATTTGAAAACTAGAAATCTGGTCCATGTCAATTGTGTCAGAAAAACTTGTCCTTCATAACATGTTATGCAAAGCTTCTACAGAATAACGTTGAAATTGCTAAGGCAGTACGCAAATAGCACGCAACATGCAGGCATAGCAAGCATGGTCCTATACCTGCAGCAAATAGCATAGTCCTATACATGCAGGCAAATCGCATGGTCCTATACAGGCAAGCAAATAACATGGAATTCCTATACAGGCAAGCAAATAGCATGGTCCTATACAGGCAAGCTAATAACATGGGAATTCCTATACAGGCAAGCAAATAGCATGGTCCTATACAGGCAAGCAAATAACATGGGAATTCCTATACAGGCAAGCAAAGTATAACCTTGATTACTACTCCCCCCCTCTATATATGTGGTTGAATTCAGTTGAGTAGATTTTTTTCCCAATTGCCCAAGCTTTTTTAAATACCGTTACCTGGTCCCTCTTCTGAAAATAGGGCCGAAAAAAAGGAAAAAAGCTGTTGTTTTTTCCAAAAGGCTTGGATAAAGGGGAATTTGAAAAGGAAATTCAACTTTAGTTATTTGTTTCGATTCAGATATCGATGCGAATCAAGTACGCAGGCTGTGGCGCCAAGGGAACCTTCATTAAGACAGAACATGTAGGAATTTTTTTTTTTTAAGGTAGCAAAAATAAAATTTATTCTTAATAATGACCCTTGACATGCACTATTTAAACAAAGAGTTACAGCAACATTGTAACATGTGGCATTATAACATTCTAACATTTTACTGAAATATTGGCTAAATGAATTATAAATTTAGATAGTTGTATATTTAAAGGTATCTATGCGATGGGGGTCGAGATGGCATCAGCCCTATATAAAACCAAAAGCTACAGAGATTTCCAAAACCGTGAAAAAATCTTCAGAGATTTCCAAAACCGTGAATAAAATCTTTCCCTCTGCTCCAAATTTTATTATAAAATTCCATTAAAAAATTTACAAAACTATGACTAATAGAACAATTGTAGCGGATATTTGAATTTTGCCAAAAATTTCATTTGCAGTCCAACATTTACCTCTTAGGTGAAAAGTAAGCTTTTTTTTTAATATTTTCAAAAAAAAATGCTCAATAATAGAAGTACATCTGCAAAAAACGGAAATAAAACGATTTTATAATATTTTCTAAAATAAAACTTTTTTAAACTAAAGAAATAAATTAAAGCCTAAGTCAAGCAGAAATAAAGTCATGAAATAGTTGAAATTTAAAACTAACATAATTTCTATGATTGATTAAATAAAACTCAAAAAGGACGAAAATTGAAGTGAATAATTCAATGAAAATAAAAATAGCAGATACTTCTACGGAAAATAGGTAAACAAGTCAAACTTAAAAAGAGCAAAAAAACACTACAAACAGTGTAGGGGAGAACGGGGTGAACTTGGACACTTTTTAGTTTTCCAAGCATAATTAGGTACTGCATTGACATAAAACAACTTAGTGTGGGTCGTTAAAAAGGTAAACGTCTGGCCAATAATGGTAAATTTTCAGATTTCTTAGAGATTACCCTGAAGCGTGAGTACCATGAAAGTAGGACCTTGAAAGTAGGCATGGGGCGACCTTGGACAAGACAGTTTTAAGCAATTAAACATTATTCACATACAGAATATTCCCGTAGAATGATACATAATCACTCAAAATCATATGAAAACTCAAAATCGCATAAAAAATCAGCCAGGAACATTACACGGGCACCTGGGTTTCAACTAGAATTGTCATTTTAAATCGTACATTGAAAGATCACAACCAAAGACAAGCCCCTGAACTGCACGACTGGTTCTTCCAGCTGAAGAAGGGACAGGAAGCTTCAGTTCTATGTCGGTAATGTCTATGTCAGCAATATTGGGAAGCTCAGGAAACGTGAATTTGTCCCATTGTTTCCGAAGAAAATTAACCCTCTCAAACTGCTTTTTTACAACACCAACAACTTCGCCAACATAATACACATGGGCTTTTTTCTGCCATATTTGAACTTGACAAGAACAAAGTCTCCGGCTTGAATGTCCTTGTCTATGTCATCCTCATCAGCCTCGTGGAGGTGTAGGGAATCGTCATATGAATTATCGTCAAGTGCAACGTCGCCACCACTACTTACCCCTGGATATTCAACTTGCTTTCGTTTCTTGGCAGTGGGATGCTTGGGCATAGACTTTTTTGCTCTGCTTTTTCTTTTTCGCTCCTGCTCCAGCTTCTAAAGCATTTTTTTCGGGTGTATTGGTAAAAAATACGAGTTCGACCTTGCTTTCTCGCATTCTCCTTCTGAGTTTTGTCATATCTGCTCTCGGATATGGTCTTACCGCTTCAGGAGTTTGTTTTCCTTACTCGGTTTCGGGACGAGAAGGTGGAGGAGGAGAGAGAGAGGGCATTGGTTCCATATCGAGAAACGAATCGTCCGGGGGTGGACGATTTGTCACCTCAGCAGGTAGAAGGTCTAACTCAGAAAATACACTTCTGTTGAAGGGCCAAATTCCAGCTTTCGTGAAACCAACTGTTATATTTTCCAGGTTGAACTTGCGAAGGAATGGTTCTTTGCAGAGCTGGGCGGTCTCGCGAATCGTAGTTCATTGACCTGGATGGAGCTGCAGTCAGGTGTTCAGTGACTCTCTCATCACAAACTTGAATGGTCCGTAGACAGAGACGTCCAATGGCTGTAAGCAGTGGGAACAATAGGGAGGAAAGGTTAGAAGGTGGATCCCATTGTCTTTGCACAGCCACACTAATTCCACCGAAACATGGCTAATGTGGTTGTCAAGTAGCAGTAAAACAGGTTATTCTTTCGATGGCTTCACCAGCTTGATGAGGAGCTCAATAGAAGCTACAAAACTGATGGAAGTTATCCGACCAGTAAGGTGAGAAAGCCTGAGATATTCTGGGGAGCCTTTTCGAAAAAGCCGGTCGTTCCCCTTCACCCGTGGGAATATAAAAAACGGGGGGAAAGAGCTTGACCGGTGGCCGAAATAAACCCGAGCATTGAAACATTTTCCCCTCTCTCTTCTGACACTGTCTGGGAAACTTACTTGGATCCTTTCCTTGCGATTACTTTTGAGAGCTGGCAATACAGTAGGAAACGCAGTCTCATCATAGTTCCAGATATGGTTTGGTGGGAACTTGAATTTTTCATAGAGCTTCTGCAGGTTGTCAAAGAACAGATTCACAACCAGTAAATTGAAGCCAACAGTCCTTGCCCGGCTGGTATTTTTAGGCTTACGAATAGACAGCTCTGGGTTTCGTTTCATAAAACTTGAGATCCAGTCAACCCCAGCTATGCGGTCTCGCACCCAACTCTGGTGTTTCGACGCGAATCAATTTGCCCCATTCAAAGGCAAGTTTACTCGCTTCTTTCGGATTGAGGCCGTAATCATCAGCTGACATTTTAGTAGATACTCTACAAGCTCTTTTTCTTGTTTGTCAGAGAAAACAGATTTTTTTTCTTCAGGTAGGGCGATGGGCTTTGGGGATCTGGGGATGTAACTGGGTTTGCTCAAGGTTCTTGAGCAATTCCTTTTCGATTTTTTCAGAGCGTAGCCGACGGTTGATTTCTTCAGTCCATAGGTTTTTGCGGCATTTCTAATAGATAGTCACTCTAAGACTGCATTCACCGCCTTCTCCATGGATTAGGCATCTGGTAGATCATTTTTCCTGATGTAGTTGCGAACCATTGTCCAACTAGAAAGAACAAACAGTAAATAAACAGGAAATAACATGAAAATAGCTTTAAGAGGCTATGACATGTTCTGTGTCAAAGGTGACTCCTTTTATTTTATAGTAGGCAAAAAAGAATAGGTTTTGCTGAAGTATAACTAAAAGTTAACTAAGAAATTTAGCAAAAAAGAAAGTAATTAGTTAATAAAAAAAAACAGAAAGGTAGATATATAGGGTATTTGTTTGTGACTGGTAAATGTTTATTTTTTAATGCTATAATATATTGAAATCCATCGTATTGCACAAAAACTAATCCATCCAAGAAACATTGCCCATTCCCTATAAGGTAGAATATACTTATCTAATGTAAGTTCATATTCCCTCCCCAAAAAGAAAAACCAAAGAAAAAAATAGTCCTTATTGCATTTCAAACCGGAAATCTCAACATAAATTCACCACCTAACAAGCCATGATCCTTAAAGAAACCCAATAGAAAAAAAGAAGAGAATATAAAAACCTAGTTTTTAATATATTTCTTTTTTTTTCTTCTAATCAATCAAACTGCAGGAATCTATAGACTTTCTCATTATGGTTTTGTCAGAGACATCCTATCATTCCTTCTATGCTTAATACCAGTTATCTATTGCACTTAATGCCATATAACGTCAATTTAGAAATTATTTTAAACATTAAAGAAGAATCATCCGAATTTCTACGTTATAGCCTAATGAAAACAGAACAGAAAATGATAAACAAAAATGGCACGGGGTGAAGATGGACACACGGGGCAACCTTGGACAGTGTCCAAAGTCACCCCCAAATTACTGTCCAATCTCGCCCCTATCGAACCAAGTTTTAAAATGGCGGCCCGCAAAAAAAAAGTACTTGAAATAGACAAAACAAAATCAGGGCATAGATTGAGGATGTATCTAGCAACTGTACAGCATCAACAACAAAGAAAAACTACTATCTTTTGTTACCGTGAACCGAGCTGATCTTGCGACTCCCAGATTTTTTTTAAGCATAAAAAAACTTTCTTATCTCTTATTCTGGAGCTAAGTATTAGATTTCAAACTAACCGCCAATGTGGACATACATAAGCATCATCTGCCCTATTTTTGTGGATCGATAGAAGTAATAGGCTAGATATCAGGTTCGATGTCCAAGTTCGCCCCTGTCCATTTTCGGCCTGTTCTCTCCTATAATGATACTAATTGCTGAAAATTCAACAATTTAAGGTTTTACTTTACTGTATTTTTTTTTCCAATGTTTTGTTTATGTAACAAAATATTTGTAATACAATTCGTTTTCAGTGGTTGTATATGGCTAATCTTCAGATGTTTTTTTTTTTTTTTCGTATAACTCAGATGGTTTCTTTTTTCATCTACTCAAATCGTCAATTTGCTTACAACTATAAACTAATGATGAAATAAGAAATTTTAAAGCCCCCCATTTTTCAGTTTCGAACCCATAAAACGAAATTTCAAAGCTGAAGGAAAAATATCATTATTTACGACAAGGTTTAGAAGGAAAAGATGGGATTTTAATAAAGTCCACAAAATAGAATAGAATTCCGCAAATAGAATAATAAAGTCCGCAAATAGAATTTAATAATAAAGTCCGCAAAGTCCGCAAAGTGCTCTGCTGAAAAATGAGGGTGCTTTGAATCATGCGGTGGAAGTTGAGTATTCTTTGAAAGAAGACTGACAGCAAATTCAAGACCAACTATCAGCAATGGTTAAAAACGAAGATTATATTCTGCCAAGTAAGTAGGCTTGTTTCTTATCCACTTGAAAAATTTGAATGCTATGAGTTATAGACTATGTTAATTGAATTAGATAAAAAAAAAAAAACTAGTTTTTTTTAACTGAAAGTAAGGAGCGACATTAAAACTTGAAAAGAACAGAAATTATTCCGTATATGAAAGGGGCTGTCCCCTCCTCAACACCTAGCTCTTTACGCTAAAGTTTTTTATTGTTTTAAAAAAGCAGAGTTGTGAGAAAGAGTCAAACTTTAGCGTAAAGAGCAAAGTGTTGAGAAGGGGACAGCCCCTTTCATATACGGAATAATTTCTGTTCATTTTCAGTTTTATTGTTGCTCCTTACTTTCAGCTAAAAATAATTGTTTGTTTTTTATTTAGTTTCTGAACGTTTTTGAATTAATGAAGGTTTTGATTTTGGCTCACCGTACATGAATAATCAAAACGAAATTTGCATAATGATTTTACTTTTTTTTTTGGTTAAATAGCTTTCTCGAAAGTTGTTTAATTTTATTTACGAACGTTTTTATTAGTAATAAATATACGTAACTTACGAGTTAACTTATGTAACGAACTTCTATATTCGTGTATTTTTATTACGTATATTAGTTGGTTCGCCCCTTAGTCAATACCTCGCCATTTACGCTAAAGTTCGAATTTTGTTCCAATTCTTTAAGACTGACCCCTTAATCACAAAGGCCATTAATTAGGATAAATAGCTCTTATGAAATGACTAAAAAAGCTTTAGCGTAAAGAGTGAGTTATTGACTAGGGGACGAACCCAATCATATACGTAGTAATTTATGTTCGTTTTAAGTTTTGATGTTGCTCCTTACCCTCAGTTGAAAAACTTGTTTTTCTTTTGTTTAATTTCTGCTTGTTTTATAAATAATGCTGGTAAACCTGGTACCCCCTTCATAGCAATGCCCCTTCTCCCAAAAAAACTTCCTCCATGGAAAAATCGTCCCACGTAACCCCCCCCACCCCCTCCCCCACACACTAACAGAAAAAATCCCCCCTGAAAAGCTCTGTATACTTCCCAATAACCAATACTATATGTAACTATTGGGCAAAGTTCATAACTTGCAGCCCTTCCCCCGGGATTGTGGGGATTAAATCATCCTCAAAGATATATTTATAGTATTTTCGACCATGCTGAACAAAATAGCTATCTAAAAAATTTTGATCGGGTGACGTTGGGAAAAAATGAGCGTGGGAGGGGGCCTAGTTGCCCTCAATTTTTTTGGCCAATTAAAAAGGGCACTAGAACTTTTAATTTCCATTTAAATGAGCCTTCCTGCGATATTCCAGGACTACTGGGTCAGGACGATTACCCCTGGGGAAAAAAACAGAAAAAAACTAAACAAATAAACACCCATCCGTGATCTTTCTTCTGGTAAAAAATACAAAATTCCACATTTTTGCAGATAGGACCTTGAAACCTCTTCAGTAGGGTTTTCTGATACGGTGAATCTGATGGTGTGATTTTCATTAAGGTTCCCCCTTTTTTTTGAAAAAAGGCAAATTTTCTCAGGCATCTTACTTTTAATGGGTATAATTAAACTTGATGAAACTTATATATTTGAGATCAGCATAAAAATTTGATTCTTTTGATGTATTTATTGGTATCAAAATTCCGTTTTTTAGAGATCGTTACCATGAACTGTTTGAAAAAAAATAGAGCAAACAAAATCGGCTTATAACTTATAGTTCTTAAACACTAGTTTTCAAACTTATTCTTGCAGCCTGGCCTCTCAAACGCTTCAAAATCCTTCTACTTTGAAAATATTTTGTATCTAGGTAACTCAAATCACTAACGTAATTTAAGTTTGTGAGAGATTTATAAGAATGGTAACAATGATTGGTAATGGAAAAGAAGGCCTAAATTGCCGCTTTACCTGGTAGTTTGGAGGAAAACTTAGTTGCAAGAGGAATTAAAAACTTCTGAGCCACTGAGGTCCGTGTCCATTTCTTCCGTCAGGATCAAATCTTCTATGGAACTCTTCAAGGTTTAGACCCCAATTTTCTGGCAAAATTGAAAAAACAGTCAAAAATTAAATAAAAAAAAAGTTTTTCAACTGAAAGTAAAGAGCACCATTAGAACTGTGTTTTGACAACAGTGGCTCAGTAAGGGATGTTCAAAATATTTGCCTAGGTTGCAGCTAAATATACGTAAAACTATTTTATAAAGGTATTATTAGTGTACATATTATTAGCCTAGCTATATAATAAATACCTCCTTGGTGTTCTGATTATCAAACAAATACTTATCACAAAAAAAATCTTGCTAAATTGATAAGCTTTTTATCTAGAAGTCATCCGTTCAAAACACTTAGCCCAATAGTTTATCGCAGGAATTTGAAAAAAAAGTATCAAAAGAAAGAACTTGTTTTGAATTCTATTGAAGGTATTATTTTGACTATGCAAAAATTATAGGTTTTCACATGGGGCAAACGAGAGTTTTTGATAAGTGATTAAGCGAATCTGCTGTTGAATTCTTTGCGAGGTCACTCTATTTTCACCCCGAACTCTTGATGGTAGGGCACTTAATTCGAATTTTATTGATGATTTGTACGTACTTATAACCGTTGAAAAGGTTTATATAAGTTTCCAACGTTCCATACATCGTCAGTTTGGATCAGCATGCTGGTAGTTCAAATAAAAGATAGCTTAGTTCATAAAATCGGTGATAAGATATTAGCTTTTTGGCAAGTTTTTCTCTTTTTTTTTGTATTGTTTTTTTTTTTTGTGTTTTTTAAATAAATTCTCAGTCTAAGAAAAAAAAAAGATAAGGTTGAAAAAAATGCATCTATATTAGAGCATAAACTGATCTCGTCTTAATCGTAAATCATAATTAACTCTTATTCTAACCAAAATTAAGTATAGTGTGTTTTCAGTATGTTTCAATTTCAACCATAAAATTTTCTGTTTACAAATAAAGCTATCTGCTTTTAAAACTACCTTTTATAAATATGTTTGACCTTCACTCTCCAAGAAGACGAATGGCATTCAGGTGAGCTGTTCAGAAAATTAATGAGGGGAGTAACAAACTAAACCTTTTACGTGTATATGGGTTGTCGAAAGGGTGCAACTCTGGAATAACTGAGTATATTAATTTGGAACTTTCAAGAAATAACGAGGGAGATAATCAATCGACCAAAAAGGCAACTACTTCTGCACGCTACTATTACCACAACAATTATGTCCACCACTACCAATTTTTACTCCCACTACTACCCCTAAAAATATTGCACCTGTAACGAGTATCTTAGGAAACAATGAGAGGAAAGTTGAACTAAATCAAAACACACTCTGTGCATCCAGACTGCTCATACAGGCGTCTAAGAGTTATTAAATAAAAAAAACAAGTTTTTTAAACTGAAAGTAGGGAGCGACATTAAAAATTAAAACGAACAGAAATTATTCCGTATATGAAAGGGGCTGTCCCCTCCTCAACGCCTCGCTCTTTACGCTAAAGTTTTTTATTGTTTCAAAAAATAAAGTTGTGAGACAGAGTCAAACTTAAGCGTAAAGAGCGAGGCGTTGAGGAGGGGACAGCCCCTATCATATACGGAATAATTTCTGTTCGTTTTAAGTTTTAATGTCGCTCCTTACTTTCAGTTTAAAAAACTTGCTTTTTTTATTTAATTTCTGATTGTTTTTTAGTTAATGCAGCTTTTATTTGCATAAAAATTTTACTTTTCTTTTGCTAAATGGATGTCTTTACAAATTAACTTACGTAACTAACTTCTATATTCGTATATTTTTCTTCTGGCAAAAAATACAAAGTTGCAGATTTTTGCAGATATGAGCCTGAAACCTATGTAATAGGGTTTTCTGATACGCTGAATCTGACGGTGTGATTTTCATTAAAATTCTTTCACTTGTAGGGGATGTTTCCCCCCTCTTTAAAAAATCGAGTAAATTTTCTCAGGCTCGTAGCCTTTGATGAGTAATACTAAACTTAATAAAATTTATATATTTAGGATCAGCATTATAAACACATTCTTTTGATACATTTATTGACATCAAAATTTCGTTTTTAAAAGTTTCGATTACTATTGAGCCGTATCGCTTGTTTTTTTTTTTTTTTATTTCGTATATGTTATTACTTATATGAAGGGGTTCTCCCCTTAGTCAATACCACGCTCTTTACGTTAAAAGTTGAAAAAAATTTTGATTCACAAACCCCTGAATCACAAAGGCCGTTTAATTAGAATAGATAGCTCTTTTGAAAGCACTAAAAAAAACTGTAGCGTAAAGAGCGAGGTATTGACTTTGGGGAGAACCCCCTCACATACGTTATAATTTCTGTTCGTTTTAAGTTCTAATATTCCTTCTTACATTTCAGTTGAAAAAACTTGTTTTTTTTTATTTAACTTCTGATCGTTTCTTAAATAATGCTTGGAAATCCGGCGCCCCCTTCATAGAAATGTCCCTTACCCCAAAGAAACATCCTCCACGGAAATATTCTCCAGAGTAACCCCTCCTCTAGCCCCCCCCCCCCCTTCCAGAAAAAATCCTTCCTGAAAATGGTTGTATACTTCCCAATAACCAATAAATAATGCTGGCAAGTCCGGCGCCCCCTTCATGGCAATTTCCCTTCCCCCATGAAAATTTCCTTCATGGAAAGATCCTTCCATATAGCCCCCGACCCTCTCCTTCCCCCACCTACCAGAAAAAATCTCCTCTGAAAAAGTCTGTATACTTCCCAATAACCAATACTATATGTTAACATTGAGTAAAGTTCATAACTTTCAGCCCTCCCCCTGGGGACTTTGGGGGATCAAGTCATCCTAAAAGACATTTTTATCATATTTTTTCGACCATGCTGAACAAAATGGCTATCTCAAAATTTTGATCGGGTGACTTTGGGAAAAAAATGAGCGCGGGAGGGGGCCTAGTTGCCCTCCATTTTTTTTGGTCACTTAAAAAGGGCTCTAGAACTTTTAATTTCCGTTCCAATGAGCCCTCCCACGATATTCTAGGACCAATGGGTCGATACGATCACCCCTGGGAAAAAAAAACAACAACAAACAAACAAACAAATAAACACGCATCCGTGATCTTCTTCTGGCAAAAAATGGAAAATTCCACATTTTTGTAGATAGGAGCTTGAAACCTCTACAGTAGGGTTCTCTGATACGCTGAATATGATGGTGTGATTTTCATTAAGGTTCTATAATTTTTAGGGGTCTTTCCCCCTTTTTTCGAAAATCAGCCAAATTTTCTCAGGCGCGTAACTTTTGATGGTAGCACTAAACTTGATGAAAGTTATATATTTGAAATCAGCATTGAAATCTGATTCTTTTGATATATCTATTGGTATCAAAAACCCGTTTTCTAGAGTTTTGGTTACCATTGAGCCGGGTTGCTCCGTACTTACAGTTCGTTACCACGAACTGTTTGATTACTGGAACGGATCAACGAATCAGCATGAAACTTCTGGCCCATCACGAGTAGGATTTTCAGCTGGTCAAAAGGCCACACGTGCCAGCTTCTACAATTATTAATATTGGTGCTGCTACTATTTTTTCTACTGCCAATAGAACAGTGTTACCACTACCACTGCTTCGTACTATTAATACTGCTGCTATGATAATAACACTATTAATGCTACTTGTTTGAAGGTGAAAATTTGACAGAATAATGATGGAGGATTTGAACTAAATAATACATATTATATGCAAGCAGATTATCAAAAAATGGATGTGAGCATTTATTGGAAATTTCAGAGAATGGTCAAAGGGAAAGATCAATTGACCAAAAAATAAAATGTTCATACTAATACTAAAACTACTACAATATCTATTACCACTGCTGCGACTGCTACCAAACTACTCCAGCTACTATTTTAATTACAACTTCTTGTAAGGGTAAAAGTATTAAGACGAAAAGGGCGTCAAAAAGGTGTCAAAAAGCACGTCAGAAATATTTTTGGAACGGGTTACCGTATGAAGGTGAAACTGCCAGGGTATCATGAGGGGGATGCTCAACTGAAAAAAAGGGAAAATGTAGATGCTATTAATTTTAATAATACTGCTGCTATCTCTATTGCTCCTACTACTAATACAACATTATTACTGCTACTACTTTTTCTACTACCATCACCACTACGATGGTAGTCGCACTATTAAGACTAAGTCTCTGAAGGTGAAAATTTGCGAGAATATTAATGTGAAATTTGAACTAAATCAAAAAACTCAATGTGTATGCATATTGTTGAAAGAGCGTATCTCAATAGTTGATTTGGGTATTCAGATGGAACTTCTAAAGAATGCTTAAGGGAAAGATTAATTGAAAAAAAAGGTAATACGTGCACGCCACTGCGAATTCTACTAATACTCCAAAATTAGTACTACTACAACGCCATCTGAACGCAGGTTGTCACAAGGGTATATCAGCAATATCTAAGGAAGAGTGGGGTGCGAAGTTTAAATTAACAGGGCTTGTTTTGGGGTATGTTGAACTCCCAAAAGACAATATTTACATCCGGATACTATTGATTTTGCTCAAACTACCACTAGTGCTGCTACTACTACTCCTTTTAGTATTACTACATCCACTACTACTAACGCCACTAAAGCCAAGGCTACTATTATTACTTCTACTGATACTGCTGCCACTAATATTTCTGCTGGTACTGCTACTACCGCTACTTAAAATAAGGGAATTAAGGCAAAAAAATGTGAAATACTGAAACTGTATTGAACTGAATTGAATCACATTAAGCCCAAACAAGTTGTCAAGAAGACGTATCAGCAATGTTTCAAAAGCAGTTGATGCTTTTAAGTCAATTTTTCCATGTGTCATGTAGGGGGTGTTGAAGAAACCAAAGGTGCTAGATGCTTACTATTACTAGTGCTTCTACCGTTACTACAACTATTGATACTGCGCAGAAAATAAAAAGACCGTATATCATCAGTTTAATATACGTCTACTGATATTTATTCCCTAAATTCTTCACTATTTTTCACTTATCAAAGTCAAAGAAATGAAAGCATTTAAAATGGATTTTGTTTTCAGTAAAGTACAAATCATGTACTGGTCTTGAAAATTCATGGGGGTTGTCAGCCCAACTCATATTAATTTTTGCTCGTTTTGAGTTTGACTCGGTATATTTACTGTAATTTCTGTTTTTTTTTTGGGCTCTGTTTATTTGTTAATTTGGATTTGTGGTAATTCTAAACCTGGAAGATTATTTTATTTTATTTTTGCTTATTTTCGGCCAATAGAGCTCTTTACTTCTCTTTTAAAAACCCTTTGTGGAAGAAGTTGTCTTTAATTAATCTCTACGATAAAAGGAGAGCTACTAACTTGTAAGCATCCATATTAAAGGTTTAGTTTAAAAATACTCGTTGATATAAGGGAAAATTAGATATTCAATTTTATACCCCTCTACTCCTTCTTCAATATCTATTTGGAGGCTATTAGGATCTTTGAAGGAACTGAGCGTTAAAATTTACTTTTCGAGGCTTCAAACATTCCATTCCTGCTACTGAACAAAAATGCAACCAACTCTCAGTTTACAATCCCTCTTACCAAAAATAGAAACGGCTGATTCACAATTATACACTATTGTATTTAATTAAATGAATCTTTAAAGGATTTGACTGTCTTATATAAGCTTTAAAATCGTAATCTATTTCAGCCATTTATTTTATATGGACTATGTGTAGCCTTTTGAATGTGCCACCGTGCAATATTAGTTCCTCTAAAACAGGGAAACGGGGAATTTATATGGACTATGTGTAGCCTTTTGAATGTGCCACCGCGCAATATTAAGTCCTCTAAAACAGGGAAGCTCAATATATACCAGAAAAACTTGAAAGTTCTCTGAAAATTGCTTCATTCATTAACTGCCACTGTTTGGTATTTTTTCATTATTGGTATAATTGGTATTATTGGTATTTTTGGTATGCCACTGTTTGGTATTTTTCATTCATTAACTGCCACTGTCTATTTATTTTCTATTATTTCGTTTTGTTTGGTTTAAAATCATTCATTTGTGCCTCGAAGTGTTTTGATGTCTTTTGCTAGTTGATAAGAATACTAAAACATTCATTTTATGATCAAATGAGCCCCCTATCAGTAGTCTAAGACCATTAGCATAACTTGGCTACTTTTGAAAACAAACCATACAAACGAATGAATATGAAACGTATGATTATCCTACTGGACAAAAGGGAAATATCATTTTTTGTAAATATATGCTTAAACAAAAGGAAATAGGGTTTTTTGTTATACTGCATATTCTGGTAGACTATTCTTCAACGTCATTTCTCTCTTTTTGAAATGTAGGTAAATATTTTGAGGGTCGTAACTTTTAGCTTGATAAATCTTAAATATTGTCATGATAATTAGGATAAAAATGTGTCCTTCATTTTTTGGGCTAAAAAAAAACACAAATGGTTACAAGAACCTCAAGGGGCAGAGAAAAAGACCAACAATCTACTTTCCAAGAATTGTGAAAATTATACCTTGAAACTTCTCAAGCTTTAAACATATTTTATTATTATTAACGAACATATTTTTAAGGTTTTAGGTAAAAGTCCCCAAACATAACAACCGTGGAAGTGTAATAAAATTATTAATTAGCTCAAATTAATGCAATTTAAAGATTGTCTCTAGGTGGATAGAAACGTATTCACTTATGTTTTTCTGGCCAAAGATGCCCGATTTGACTGAATGGCTGGAAAAAATATTCACAAGACCTTGGTCCTAGGAGACGTTAACATGCAAACGATTTTTAGGTTAAAGGCATGGGCCGACAAAAAGTTGGCCAACAATTAATTTCCTAATCAGAATGAAATTTGTTTCCACGTCTTCCTTGTAGCAAAGTGTAAAATATAGATACATATGAATTTTTGATTTGTCCTGGAAAAGACTCAAAGTTCTCTGAATAATTACAAAATAAAGAACGTAGGCCAAAAACAAGGCCTACTTTATTTGTAAAGTAGGCCAAGATTGAAATTTTGACAGAACCAAGATCCCTAGTGCAAATAATAAGAAAAGGGTTAAAAAATGAAGTTACTTACGAAAAGTTACCAACAATGGAGTCACAAATCGTCCATGACAACTTTGATTTGTGAATAGCTATAAGATTAAATTTATATGTCCCTATGGGGAGGAAATGCCAATCATAGGCAGCGCGATAGCACTGCCTAAATAAAGAACGATGTGGGCACAATGTATTATTTATTTTTCTTTTTTCTTCTTCTCCATACCCTGGCACTTCGTATCGAAGGAGTTGTTGTAGAGACTTCAAAAAAAAGCTCATTCGATTGGAAATTGGAGTAGCTAGTGCCCTTTTTAATAGTCGAAAGTGATTGGAGGGCAACTAGCCCCTCCACGCCCATAATTCCCCCAAACACATCCAATCAAAATTTTGAGATAGCTATTTTGTTAAGCGTAGTTGATTTTCAAATAGAAAACATCTTTTTGAGGAGGACACTCTCCCAAAACCCTCGGGGCAAGGGATTTAAGTTATGACCCGGGGCACATAAGGTTTTTATTGAAGGCGTTGTTGTAGAAACTTAAAATGGCTCATTCGATTGGAAATTCAAAGGGCTAGTATCCTTTTTAATATTCGAAAGTGATTGGAGGGAAACTAGCCCCCAACACCCATAATATCCCCAAACACATCCAATCAAAATTTTGAGATAGCCATTTTGTTCAGTGTAGTTGATTTCCAGATAGAAAATATATTTTTGAGAGAGGACACTCCCCCACAATCCTCGCGGCAAGGGTTGCAAGTTATGCCCTGGGGGCAAATAAGGATTTTATAGAAGGCGTTGGCGTAGAAACTTCAAAAAAGGCTCATTCGATTGGAAATTCAAAGGGCTAGTGCCCATTTTAATAGTCGAAAGTGAATGAGAGGGCAACTAACCCCCTCTCATGCCCACCTTTTCCCCAATCACATCCAATCAAAATTTTGAGAAGGCCAAATTATTCAACGTAGTTTTAAGTTCTGTATATTAGGTGTTTGAGGATGACAACCCCCTCACAGCCCTCAGGACAAGGGTTGTAAGTTATGCCCAAGGGGCATATAAAGTTTTTATAGAACGCATTGTCATAGAAACTTCAAAAAGGGCTCATTCGAATAGAAATTGAAATGGTTAGTGCCCTTTTTAATAGTCAAAAGTAATTGGAAGGCTACTAACACCCCTTCCACGCCCACCATTTCCCCAAACACATCCAATAAAATTTTTTTAGATAGCCATTTTGTTCAACGCAGTTGAAAGTTTTGGAAATTAGGTCTTTAAGGATGATAAACCATCCCCCCAACAGCCCTCAGGGCTGTTGGGGGTTCAGGAAATTATAAGTTCAGGAAATTATACCTTTTAGCAGGACACTCCCCCCACAGTCTTTAGGGCAAGGGTTATATGTTATGCCCTGGGGGCATATAAGTTTTTTTGAAATCTTTGTCGTAGAAACTTGAAAAAGGGCTCATTCAATTTGAAATTCAAAGGTCTAGTGCCCTTTTTAATAGTCAAAAGTGATTTGAGGTCAACTAGCCCCCCTCACTCGACCACCTTTTCCCATACACATCCAATCAACATTTTTAGATAGCCATTTTGTTCAGTGTTGTGGATTTCCAGATAGAAATTATGTTTTTGAGGAGGACACTCCCCGACAGCCCTCAGGGCAAGGGTTGTAAGTTATGCCCTGGGGGAATATAAGGTTTTTATATAACGCGTCATCGTAGAAACTTCAAAAAGGGCTCATTCGGTTGAAAATTGAAATGGCTAGTGCCCTTTTTAATAGTCGAAAGTCATTGGAAGGCAACTAACACCCCTTCCACGCCCACCATTTCCCCAAAAATATCCAATCAAAATTTTTAGATAGCCAATTTGTTCCACGCAGTTTAAAGTTCAGGAAATTATACCTTTGAGCAGGACACTCCCCCCACAGTCTTCAGGGCAAGGGTTACAAGTTAAGCCCTGGGGGCATATAAGGTTATTATTGAAAACTTTGTCGTAGAAGCTTGAAAAAGGGCTCATTCGATTGGAAATTCAAAGGGCTAGTGCCCTTCTTTATAGTCGAAAGTGATTTGAGGGCAACTAACCCCCCTCTCACGCCCACCTTATCCCCAAACACATCCAATCAAAATTTTAAGATAGCCATTTTATTCAAGGCAGTTGAAAGTTTTGGAAATTATGTCCTTAAGGATGACAACCCATCCCCCAAACAGCCCTCAGGGCAAGGGTTGTAAAATATGCCCTGGGAGCATGTAATGTTTTTATAGAAAGCGATGTTGTAAAAACATCAAAAAGTGCTCATTCAATTGAAAATTGACAGGGCTAGTGCCCTTTTAATAGTCGAAAGTGAATGAAGGGCAACTAACCCCCCTCTCAAGCCCACCATTTCCCCAAACACATCCAATCAAAATTTTGAGATATCCATTTTGTTCAACGTAGTCTAAATTTCTGGAAATTAGGTCTTTTAGGATGATAACCCCATCAGTGTCCTCAGTGCATGGGTTGTAAGTTATGCCCTGGGGGCATATAAGGTTTATATAGAAAGTTGCTGTAGAAATTTCAAAAGGGGCTCATTTGACTGGAAATTGCCCTTTTTAATAGTCGGAAGTGAGTGGAGAGTAATTAACCCCCCACTTATGCCCACCATTTTCGCAAACATATTCAATCAAAGTTTAGAGATAGCCATTTTGTTCAACGTAGTTGAAAGTTCTGAAAATTATGTATTAATGGATGACAAACTTCCCAGAGTCCCGAGGGCAAAAGTTTTAAGTTATGCCCTGGGCGCATTTAAGGATTTTAATGATAGAGTTGTCGTAAAAACTTCAAAATGGGCTCATTCAAATTGGAAATTGAGGGGGCTAGTGCCGTTTTTAATAGTTGAAAGTGATTGGACGGTAACTAAGCCCTTTCTCACGCCCACCATTCCCCCAAACACATCTAATCAAAATTTTCAGATAGCTATTTTGTTCAACGTAGTAGAAAGTTCTGGAAATTAGGTCTGTGAGGATGACAACCCCCTCACAGTCCTCAGGACAAGGGTTGTAAGTTATGCATTGGGGGCATATAAAGTTTTTATAGAACGCGTTGTCGTAGAAGCTTCAAAAAGGGCTCATTCGATTAGAAATCAAAATGGCTTGTGCCCTTTTTAATAGTCGAAAGTCATTGGAAGGCAACTAACACCCCATCCACGCCCACCCATTTCACCAAACACATCCAATCAAAATTTTGCGATAGCCATTTTGTTCCACGCAGTTGAAAGTTTTGGAAATTAGGTCTTTAAGGATGACAACCAATCCCCCCAACAGCCCTCAGGGCTGTTGGGGGCTCAAGAAATTATAAGTTCAGGAAATTATACCTTTGAGCAGGACACTCCCCCCACAGTCTTTAGGGCAAGGGTTATATGTTATGCCCTGGGGGCATATAAGTTTTTTTTAAATCTTTGTCGTAAAAACTTGAAAAAGGGCTCATTCAATTTGAAATTCAAAGGTCTAGTGCCCTTTTTAATAGTCAAAAGTGATTTGAGGTCAACAAGCCCCCCTCACTCGCCCACCTTTTCCTCATACACATCCAATCAACATTTTTAGATAGCCATTTTGTTCAGTGTTGTGGATTTCCAGATAGAAATTAGGTTTTTGAGGAGGACACTCCCCCATAGCCCTCAGGGCAAGGGTTTTAAGTTATGCCCTAGGGGAATATAAGGTTTTTATATAACGCGTCATCGTAGAAACTTCAAAAAGGGCTCATTCGATTGAAAATTGAAATGGCTAGTGCCCTTTTCAATAGTCGAAAGTCATTGGAAGGCAACTAACACCCCTTCCACGCCCACCATTTCCCCAAACATATCCAATCAAAATTTTTAGATAGCCAATTTGTTCCACGCAGTTTAAAGTTCAGGAAATTATACCTTTGAGCAGGACACTCCCCCCGCAGTCTTCAAGGCAAGGGTTATAAGTTATGCCCTGGGGGCATATAAGGTTTTTATTGAAAACTTTGTCGTAGAAGCTTGAAAAAGGGCTCATTCGATTGAAAATTCAAAGGGCTAGTGCCCTTTTTTATAGTCGAAAGTGATTTGAGGGCAACTAACCCCCCTCTCACGCCCACCTTTTCTCCAAACACATCCAATCAAAATTTTTAGATAGCCATTTTATTCAAGTCGGTTGAAAGTTTTGGAAATTATGTCTTTAAGGATGACAACCCATCCCCCAAACAGCCCTCAGGGCAAGGGTTGTAAAATATGCCCTGGGAGCATGTAATGTTTTTATAGAAAGCGATGTTGTAAAAACATCAAAAAGTGCTCATTCAATTGAAAATTGAAAGGGCTAGTGCCCTTTTAATAGTCGAAAGTGAATGAAGGGCAACTAACCCCCCTCTCAAGCCTACCATTTCCCCAAACACATCCAATCAAAATTTTGAGATATCCATTTTGTTTAACGTAGTCTAAAGTTCTGGAAATTAGGTCTTTTAGGATGATAACCCCATCAGTGTCCTCAGTGCAAGGGTTGTAAGTTATACCCTGGGGGCATATAAGGTTTATATAGAAAGTTGCTGTAGAAATTTCAAGAGGGGCTCATTTGACTGGATATTGCCCTTTTTAATAGTCGGAAGTGAGCGGAGAGTAATTAACCCCCCTCTCACGCCCACCATTTTTGCAAACATATTCAATCAAAGTTTAGAGATAGCCATTTTGTTCAACGTAGTTGAAAGTTCTGAAAATTATGTATTAAAGGATGACAAACTTCCCAGAGTCCCCAGGGCAAAGGTTTTAAGTTATGCCCTGGGCGCATTTAAGGATTTTAATGATAGAGCTGTCGTAAAAACTTCAAAATGGGCTCATTCATTTGGAAATTGAGGGGGCTAGTGCCGTCTTTAATAGTTGAAAGTGATTGGACGGTAACTAAGCCCTTTCTCACGCCCACCATTCCCCCAAACACATCCCATCAAAATTTTCAGATAGCTATTTTGTTCAACGTAGTAGAAAGTTCTGGAAATTAGGTCTGTGAGGATGACAACCCCCTCACAGCCCTCAGGACAAGGGTGTAAGTTATGCATTGGGGGCATATAAAGTTTTTATAGAACGCGTTGTCGTAGAAGCTTCAAAAAGGGCTCATTCGATTAGAAATCAAAATGGCTTGTGCCCTTTTTAATAGTCGAAAGTCTTCGGAAGGCAAATAATAACCCCATCCACGCCCACCATTTCCCAAAACACATCCAATCAAAATTTGGCGATAGCCATTTTGTTCCACGCAATTAAAGTTCAGGGAATTATACCTTTGAGCAGGACACTCCCCCCACAGTCTTTAGAGCAAGGGTTATAAAGTTATGCCCTAGGGGTATATAAGTTTTATTATGCCTTCCCAAGGCCAGAACATAATTTGCACTTTACTGAAAAAAATACAAATGAATGTACATTGTCAGTTTAATATACATATACTGATATTTAGTTACCAAAATGGTAATATTATTTGATTTATTAAAGTTATAAAAGTAAAATCATCACACCCACCATCTCCCCAAACACATTGAATCAAAATTTTTGAGATGGCCATTTTGTTTAACGTAGTTTTTATGTTCTGGAAATTAGGTCTTTGAGGATGACAACCCTCCCACCAAAACCCTCAGGGCAAGGGTTGTAAGTAATGCCCTAGGGGCATATAAGGTTTTTATAGAAGGCGTTGTTGTACAAACTTCAAAAAGGCCTCATTTGATTAGAAATTGAAAAGGTTAGTGCCCTTTTTAATAGTCGAAAGTAATTGGAAGGCAACTAACACCCCTTCCACGCCCACCATTTCCCCAAACACATCCAATCAAAATTTTTGAGATAGCCATTTTGTTCCACATAGTTAAAGTTCAGGAAATTATACCTTTGAGCAGGACACTCACCCCCCCACAGTCTTCAGGGCAAGGGTTATAAGTTATGACCTGGAAGCATATAAGTTTTTATCAAAATTTTTGTCGTAGAAACTTGAAAAAGGGCTCATTCGATTGGAAATTCAAAGGTCTAGTGCCCTTTTTAATAGTCAAAAGTGATTGGAGATAGACTAACGCCCCTCTCACGCCCATCGTTTTCCCATACACTTCCAATCAAAATTTTAAGATAGCCATTTTGTTTAACATAGTTGAAAGTTCTGGAAATTAGGTCTTAAAGGATGACAACCACCCTCACAGGCCTTAGGGTAAGGGTTGTAATTTATGCCCTGGGGGCATATAAGGTGTTTATAGAAAGTGTTGTCGTAGAAACTCAAAAAGGGCTCATTCGATTGGAAATCGAAAGGCCTTGTGCCCTTTTTAATAGTCGAAACTGATTGGAAGGCTTGACATTTTAGAGTAAAGATCGATGTGCGTATAAAGTATTATTTTGTTGTTGTTGTTGTTGTGTAGACCAGGCCACTTGTATCGAAGGAGTTGTCGTAGGAACTTCGAAAAGGGCTCATTTGATTGAAAATAGAAAGGGCTGATGCCCTTTTTAATAGTCCAAAGTGATTGGAGGGAAACGAAACCCCCTCTCATGCCCACACTCCCATTTGACTTTGTTTAAAAACTAAATGTTGGCATAAAATTAAATCAAAATGCACTGTGTTAATGCTAATTCCCAATAAGGCATCTCAGCAGTATCCCAAGAACGACTGAGGGTATTAAGCTCAAACTTTCGGGGCTGCTTCTCTCAAACTTTTCGGAACATAATTTGCACTATACTAAAAAAAATATAATTGTTTTTACTTTTATAACTTTAATAAATCAAACAATATTAACATTTTGATTACTAAATATCAGTATATGTATACTAAACTGACAATGCACATTCATTTGTATTTTTTTTCAGTAAAGTGCAAATTATGTTCTGGCCTTGGGAAGGCATAGGGGTTTTGAGCCCAACTTATGTTAATTTCTGCTCGTTTTGAATTTGACTCGGTTATTTATTGTAATTTCTGTTCGTTTTGGGTTTTTATTTATTTATCGATGCTGATTTGTAGTAGTTTCATGCTTGGTAGATTATTTAATTTTATTTTTGCTCATTTCTTGTTTAATGGACTTCTTTACTTTTCTTTGAAAAACTCATTTTGTGGAAAAAGTTTTTTTTAATTAATACTAGAAAAAAGCTGAAATTATCTGCTACGGAAAAATGAAACCCGTAAGTAATTTTCTGTAACGATTAAGAAGGAGATACTAATTTTGATCAGTAAAAATCTGTAGTATATATTGGAGACGTTTTAGGTAAGTTTACACCAAAAGACAAAAATAATTACCATGTTCCAAATAAGCCAAGTCATTTCGTGTTTTTGGGTCCAGGTAAAATTCAGTCTTTAAGTTTTCGAGTCAAGTAAATCTTGAAATTTGGAGAAATATCGAAATCAGTTTTGCTGAGTGAATCATGAAGCTTGAAAATGGGTCAATTTTTTTGTTTCTAACCACCTTCAAAATTAAAGAATGTTGAGAATATAACTAAGGATACCCAAAGAATAAAAAATGTTTGAGAAAAATCTTGGTTTTTTTTGAAACTTGAACCCTAATTTGGCCTTTCTAAACTTTTAACTCTTTTCTGTCTTTAATGGACTTGCAAATTAAAAGGTATGCTGATTGATGAAAAGTAATCACAACCACGAGAAAATGTTTGGTCTCATTGGGTCATATTACTTTGATGGCCTTGAAGCTGTTCAATCTGTATTATATAATTATCTTCAACCTTTACTAATAATAATACCTTTTTCCATCCACTGAAGTTTAAATCAAAATATTATTTAAAACATAGCGCAAAAATTGGTCAGATCGAACAATTTGACTTATTTTTTAAAGTATTGATTTTTATTATGATATTTTTCATAGCATTGAAAAGCTGAGATTGTCAAACGTCAAGGAGCTATTTTGTATATTATTTTAATAATTCTAATAGTTCAAACTATAGCATAGACGATCATAGTAGTCTAATTAGCATTGTTTTATTTAATTTCTATTAATTTTCATATCACTTTTTAAACATATTTCTTTCAAATTTGCAAAATTTTTTTTGATCAATTGCTTACTGATTCACCAAATCAAAATATTGTTTCCACAAACTAATTTTTTTTTCAAAAGTTACCAATTCTCGTGTAAAAAGTTTTACTTCAACGTCAATATCATAGACTTTATCATGGAATATAATTTTAAAAAGATTATAAAAACTAAGATTTTTGGTATTTTGTAACAAACAATTTGTGCTGTAATTGGCTTGTAGAAATATGTATTTTTGGAGGAGTTTTATTTTGTGAATTGCAGTGTTCTTTTCAACTGCAAAATAGTTAGGAAGATAAAGACTGTCTAAACAATAGAAGATATAGCAATAAATTTGCAAGACTATCCAAATAAGAAGTTAAAAAAATATATTAATTTTTAAAAATATCTTCAAAAAGATTCTTACAAAAAATGAAGAAGGATACAACAATCGAAGACTAGCAGAAGTAAAGTCATTTAATATATCAAGTTTAAGTTTAAACTATCAAACTGTTCGTATTAAAAAAATTTTGTAAGAATGGAGCGACCCGGCTCAATAGTAACCAAAAACTCTAAAGAACGGAATTTCGACACCAATAGATTTATTAAAGGAATTGGATTTTTAAAATAATTTCAAATATATCAGTTTCATTAAGTTAAGTCTTACCCATCAAAGGTTACGACCCCGATAAAATGTACCGGGACGTTTTTTATTGAGAATTTTATTCCCGGGAGTATTTATTAATTTGGAACCTCCTTGTCGCTTGTTCCGAAATGGAAAGCCACTTGGGTATAAGTTTAAAATTGTGGCTCCTCATAAGGAGACATGTTAAGAAAACAGTTCTTACTTTAAAATATGTAGAATGATCCTAGTTAACATATTATCCAAGGGGAGAACCTTTATAATAAAGTCTTTCCTCTAAAAATCCTTCTTTTTCCAGCTTAAAAGAAAAAAATTCTAATAAACCTCCATGCTGACGAAATGCGTTAAATCTTTTGAAATTGCCGCTATGAATTGCCAAATAAATTGTTTTACAGATAGCGTTTATTCATCCCGGTCATTGTTAATTCCGTTTTTTTTAATGAGCAGTGGCGAAAACACAAAATATTAATACAACCTAACCTAACCTAAACTAACTTCAACTCAAAATCAACGGACTCGGCCAGGAACTTGTCCGTTGAACTTAGCCGGGAACTCGGCCGGAATGAATTATATCTTTAAAAACAATTTATTATAGCGACAATTTCAAATTTCATTTTAGCATTAAGGTTTATTGTAAAACTTTTTCTTTTAAGTTGGTAAAAGAAGGATTTTTAGAGGAAAGACTCGATGATAAAGGTTCTCCCCATGGATAATATGTTAAATAGGATCATTATACATATTTTAAAGTAAGAACTGTTTTCTTTACATGTCTCCTTATGAGGAGCCACAATTCTAAATTTATACCGCCACTTGTAACGGGAGGGTATTTAAATATAATTATAGTTCCTCAACTTTCTTCAATAAGGTCGTCATCATTTGGAAGACTAGCCTTCTTTTCTGGACAACCTCTCTAGGTTCTGCTGTTAAAAATGCATGGCTTATAATGCGACAACCACGCTTCTTCAACAGTAGTCCCAGCCAGTATGATTGTGAGGCTATTCTTAAAAGTTACAGCTTAGGTCAAAACCAGATTCCAATTGGAGTGAAATGGAGACACTGGACTAATCTGAGTTATACTAACATGGATAGACGCAAATAAGAATGTAATAGATTTAATTAGAACACACACATGGGTAAAACAGGAATGCACTCAAGGGTGAACAAGACAATAGTACTTAAATATGTGTAAAATCCCTTGGGTCCTTATAACTATGCACTAAACGAGAACTCACATAAGATTACTGGATAGTTAATAGCTTGAGTTATATCATTTACACGAGACAAGAGTCTATAATAATATGCTGACTACCTGAATAAGGTGCATTTCATAACTAACTGCCTGGGTAAGGCGCACTTCAGGAAAAACTGCCTGAATAAGGCACGCTTTAAGACTAACTCAAAACACATATTTTTACTAAGATACATTCTCAGATTTCCCTCTGGGATATTAAGGTCTTTACTACAATTGGATCAAATTATTCTTGGACACCGCCTTGCATTATCCCCTTTAGGGTATTGCCTAACTTATCGTGTGGGTTCTTTGGCTTCCTGACAACAAAGTATTACATATGTTTCAATAATTTCTCAAGTGGTGACACAAAGAGACAAGATATCTTTGTCTGCAGTGAAAAGAGTTTCACACCTTCCTTGACTGGTCACGTTTTCATCATTCATGTATTAAGATTCCCACAAAAAATTACTATGTAATACTTTTTGTTGCATTAAGAATTTACTAAGTGGCAACTCAAAGAGACAAGATACCTTTGTCGCCAGGGAAAGGAATTTTACACCTTGCGGGTGGGTTCTACAAAATTAAAGTATTAAAATGTTTACTACCATACTCAACCACCATATATCAGCATTAATAAATAAATGAAACCAAAAAACAAACAGAAATTACAATAAATAACCGATTCAAACTCAAAACGAGCAAAAACTAACATGAGTAGGGTTCAAAACCCCTAAGCCTTCTAAAAGCCAGAATGTAATTTGCACTTTACTGACAAAATTCTTTTAGACGTTTTCACTTTTATAACTTTATAAAATAAAAAATTAATTAAGATGTTAAGGAATAAGTATCAGCTTACGCTTATTAATTTGAAAATGCATATTCATTAGAAATTTTTTTTCAGTCAAGTACAAATTATATTTTGGCTTTTTGAAAGCACAGATTTTGACTCGATTTTGATGATTTGAGATATTGAGATTTTGATGATTTTGACTCCGTTTTCTATTGTAATTTATGTTTATTTTTAGAATTATTTATTTATTGATGCTGATTCATGGTAGTTGTATGCTTGGTAGATTTTTTATTTCTTTCATTGTTCATTTTTGGTTTAATAGAGTTTTTTACTTTTGTTTGAAAAACTTTATTTTTTGGAAAAATTTCTTTTCGTTTTAAGTTTTAATGCTGCTTCTTACTTTCAGTTGAATTTTTTTAATTTAATATATAGAATGATTTAACGATTGACACCAAATACAAACGGAAATTAAAATGAACACCTAAGAATACCAAACAACCTAACAACCTAAAATACCAAATAATGTTAAACCTAAAAGAACTGAATTTGCCATAAATAGCCACCATTTCGAACCTTGTAATTATTACTTATTCGACTGCGCTCCACAACAAACAAAATATTGAGAAAGTAATATATCATCAAACTTTCAGAATTTTTTTATTTATTTATGATTCTTCTCAATTTAATGTTATTTCAAACAATCAGTCCGGTTTATTAGTCTGGTGTGCAGTCATTTCTAATCTACACTTTCTGTATATTACATAAATTTTGTCCCGTTAATACAAATCATTTGGTTTTTCAATTAATAATTAGTGGCTTCAAAATATGCTTTACCAAAATAAACTTCGTGTTAAAAAAGGTCAAAATTATTTTTAAAAGTACTATCTATGAATCAATTTTTACTTCTTTTGAATGAATTAGAATTACAATAAAAATAATGACTTGTCATTTAATTCTTAACCACCCTGTTCAGTGTCATTTCATAAAATAGTTCGACACTCTGAATTTTATCAGATTTTTTAGGGCATTAATCTCCAGGTTGTGGTTGTGGTAATTTCTGTAGGTGACAGTGAATTCTATTATTTCTAAGATTGAAATAAATTACTTACATCATATCTGTTTGTCTCTCTCTTAATATAAGCAATTTGTTTCCACTTTGAAGAATTTTAAAGCCTTTTAAATTAATTACATGTTAATAATATTTTTTTCCTTTTCAGGTGCAAAATTGTTACTGAAGTAAAGATCATCCGTGAAAAAGACAATTGAGCTAAATATTTGAGTTGAATCGAGCATTTACAAATTTATATTCAGCAGCACTTGGAAACTGGTTGTATATTGAGATGGGAATAAATATTGATAGATTTACTGGAGATGTTGACATAAATCTGCTCTGCTCAATATGCAATGATGTCCTAGAAGATCCTTTACAGGTTTGATAATGACAGTTCCTGATTTGTAGCAAATAAACCATTATCAGCTTGAAAAAATGCTTAAATGAGATTCTATGTCCAAAAATTGAACTATAACTTAAATGATAAATTATTCTTTTCTGTGTTTGTATTTATATATTGTTTTTCCTTTCTACCTATCATTTAGTTATTTTAAAAGTGAGTTTACCTTACATCTTACTTCATTTCTTATAAATAATTTATATTTTTTATTATGGCTTCTTTGTAAGGTATTGAGATAAACAGCCCTGTTCCGAATTAAATAAAACTGTGAAATAATGTCAAATTTTTTCTTTCAAATAATATGCTTTTTGGCTAATTTAAATGTGTGATAAGTTTAACATTGAATATAAAATTATTTGCCATGATAAAATATGGATGTTTTTAATCAATTGTGTAAGTTGCAGAATAAGAATAGAAATCAGTAGAGAAACTATTCCAAAGAACACTGTGTGTCCAAAATTTAGTATTCTATGGACAAAATTACTAACGACATTTCTTTTTACTTAGAAAAGTATTTTAAAACATTTTTCCAAAAAAAAACGATTTTCAAAGAAAAGTAAGAACAGTATTAAGACCAAAAGTGAATAGAATTAAATTCTTATGATAATTCTAACTTGAAACAAATAGAAATTACTATGAATAAATAAACAATTGTCTTAAACAAAAACAAACCGAAGTGAATAATCTGGTCAAGTTAAAAAAAAACTAATTTTAATATGAATGATGAATAATGCTTAAAATAGAGATTAAATGGAAATAAATATATCAGTTGAGAAATAACCCTCCATGGTTAACTAAAAAACGTGTATACTGACCCAAAATTATATTTTTTTGCATTTGTCTCCCAACGCAAAAGGATACACTGCCATCCATCCTATTTGTCGGTGCGCAGCTATGCAATATTCTCTAACTATTAACTCAATTGGAGAAATTATCTGTGAAAGTAATTTCTCTTTTTTTAACGACTTTAT
This sequence comes from Artemia sinica, assembly GCA_027921565.1. Lineage (NCBI taxonomy): Eukaryota > Metazoa > Arthropoda > Branchiopoda > Anostraca > Artemiidae > Artemia > Artemia sinica. The sequence goes on from CM051261.1 coordinate 11,874,856, forward strand.
ATTTGATCATGAATAGATGTGCTATCACAGTCATTGTTTACCAACATTAAAAAATATAGAGAGCCATAGCGCTGCCTAAGTAAAGAGTGACGTGGATGCGTAATGTATTTTTGACGTTTCATTTTATTTTTTTCTCCAAAGCGCTTTGGATGGAAAGAGTGATCATAGAAAGTGCGAAAAGGTCTCATTTCGATGGGAAATATAAAATTCTAAATCCCAATTTTTAAGAGTCAAAAGTGATTGGCCATCAGACTAAGGGCATTCATTTAAAACTATCAGGGAACAACTTTACTAAGTTGCAACTTCCATGGTATGGTGTGGGAGATATTCAACTCAACCAAGGGCAATATCTGCATACTACCACTGCTACTGCTATTGCTACTACTAGCAAAACTACTAATACTACTACGCTGACTAAGACTATTATGGTTTCTACTACCACTATTAAGGCTACAGGTATGAAGATGAAAATTTTGAGAAATGCTTAGGGGAAGTTTAACTAAATAAAAACAAAATCTGTGCATAAGGGTCACAAAATGACGAATCTCAGGAATGGTTTAGTGTGTTAAGTTGGAACTTTCAGAGAATGATGCGGGAGATTATTAGTTGACGAAAAGGCATTATGCGCACCCTACTGCTAATACTGCTGCTATTAATACTACTTCTACCTTTATTTCCACTACTACAACCACTACTTCTATTCTTACAACTACTAAGGCTAAATGTAATAGGGGGGGGGGGGTATCTAAAAAGTTCAAGGGAAGTTGAACTGAATTAGAGCACAGACATCACATATAGGTTGTCCAAAAGACGAACCAGCAACATCTCAGGAATGAAGCAAAGGATTTAGTTTTCCAAGATATGATGAGAGAGATATTCAACTTACCAAAAGTCAATATGTGTCTACTGCTACTGCTACTTGTCAGGGCAGTCACGTTTGGGGGGAGGGGACACTCCCAATATTTTCAGACACTCGGTAAAAAAAATGAGTCGGTAAAAATATGGCGTGAAGTGCCACGATTTTTTGTTCCGTTAAACAAAAACAAGGAAAATACTGATATGTCATCTACAGAAATCTATAGCTTGGTCAGTAAATATAACAGTGTTATTGACTCCTGTCGTGATTTTACGGATGGTGCCACAATTTTCCATTTGATCAAATAAAGAACATGAAGATATCGACATGACATATATGTCGATATCTTCATAATAAAAAAAAACAACAAAAAATCTGGATGTTGATGGCTACCTTGCTGAAATATCACTTTCTCTAAAGATTGCCGCATATGTTGCCATCCCTACTGAATCAGTAAAAACTAACACGCGTAAAAGGCGATGGTCTGATTTTCCTGGGTTAAAGGAAGCTAAACTCCGTCATCGTTTTTGGTACGGAGTATGGAAGGATTGCGATAGACCTCGTTCAGGTATAGTTTTCGGTTTAGTTAAATGGACGAAGCAGAATTTTCAGAAGGTTGTGAAAAATCGGAAAAAAATGCCAATTTGAAAATTTATCACAGTCAATACAAAATAATCCACAACTTTTGTGGAAAGAGGTTACTAAACTTACACGTTCCACTTCAACCCTGACAAATCAAATTACCAATACTGAATGGCACACTCATTTCATCAATATATGCTTGAGACCCACCACCAATTGACATAGATTTCCATGGAATATTGCAAAAACAATTGTCAAAGCTGAATCCCCCAAATAATTACATCACTATTACACCTTTTATGCTATTAAATCACATTCGTCTTCTTCAAATAGGCAAAGCCCCTGGTGTGGATTGTCTGCAAGTAGAGCATTTGAAGTACGGTACACACGTGCTGTTTGAACACTTAGCTCTGTTATTTCAAATAATTTTGTCCCAACAGTATGTCCCTAAGACTTTATGTGAAGGGCTAGTTACATGTGTGTCTAAAAAGAATAAAGACCCCGCGCTATGCAATTCATATAGACCTATAACCATATGCTCTTTGCTTAGCAAGCTACTTGAAAATATAATTTGCCCATTTCTGCGTGAAAAATGTGATTTTGGGGATCATCAGTTTGGTTTCAGGCAATGTTTAGGAGTCCAAAATGCAAATTCTGTGTTCTTGTCTATAATGGAACGTCAAAAGATGATGAAGAAAAGTCTGTATGTATGCGCGGTTGATATAGCCAAGGCTTTTGATTCAATTTTGCATTCATAATATTTAGTTGCTCTGTTGAATAGCGGAACTAGCGGCTTTATTTGCGCGTGCCTTTGGAATTAGTACCAGAATTCAATAGTCCGGGTCCGTTCTAGTGACGGTTTGACATTTTACATTCCTGTAAAGCGTTGGGTAAAGCAAGGCTCAGTTTTAAGTCCATTAATATTCAATAATGCACTTAGAGCTGCGACGAGAAATATCCCACCCTATATGATTGATGGTTATATCGATATTAGTCACCTGTCGTATGCAGATGACATACTTCTTCTTGCCGATAACCTGTCATCAAAGGAAAGAGCTTTTGAGGCTCTTCAGGCTAGTTTGTCTAATATTGGCCTTGCTATTGAAACGTTAAAAACTGAGTTTTTTGATAGTAAACCAGAATGATAAGACACATTCAGAGTCCCTTAAAGTAGGCTTATGGATATGTTTAAAAACAATAGAAAAAAATAGATAGTTCTTCGTAGCGTAGCTGATAACAGCGATGGCATTTTCTGTCAGATTGCTAACCTCGTTGCTCACTGCGATCCGCATTTCAGTAACTGGTTGCGTGAAAGAACCATGAAACAGAATACGGTGAACTTTAAGCCAGTCTCAGGAGAGACTTTAAGCCATGGTACAAGTTGAATAAAAAAAGAGGTAAGGAAATTGCCGACAAGATTCTAAAAGTCTTAGAAAAGGAAGGTACAAGCAAAGAGGCTTTTATATTTCAGAGCTATGATTACGCAAGTAATATGTCTGGATTCCGACAGGGTGTCTAGTAATACATATCATCAACCAAACTTGGAAGACAAGTACGCTATATTCGATGCATGGATCATAGAGAGAACCTCATCTTCGAACACGCGTGCAGAAACAATCCTGTATTGTGGAAAATTCTTGAGATCTTACAAGAGCTGTACGCCTTTTTTATAAGTGGAATGAAAAGAGTTACTGCTTACAAATAAGCACTGGAGAGGGCTAAAAACAGTACGGAAGCTATAAAATTTGTCAATGACAAGATAGACGTCCAGATCAGAGAGTTTGATAGCATTGTGGAGCAGCTTAGACACCATTGTGGAAGTTTCCAAAGATATAATAGAACAAAATGAGGAAAAATAATATACAGAAAAAGCCAAAGTTCTGCACCGCCGCATAACCTGCTTTGAATTCATTCTGACACCTATGTTCATGTCCCAAGTCATTAGGACGAAGGTTCAGGTCGAAGGTTCTTGCAGAAAAGTAGCAGCTTGATCTGATAACTACTAAAGAAAAACTCAGGGTGACAAACGATATCTTAGATTCTTTCCTCGATGACCCGGATTAGTTAGGCAGGCAAACTGAGGCAGCAAAAGGAAGTAGTGGAAATATTTGGTTCAATAGCCAATATCGAGTTCCAACTTAAACACCGTCCTATACGTACCGCTACACGTTATTCAGAGGCTATCGCTAATTCTGGAGCAAGCCCACTGAATGACTGGAAATCATTCTATGCTAAGGAGCTTTCTGGCATCCATAGAGCCCTAGTAAACGGCAGGGATGATGGAATCTATGACGACTCATCTTTTCCGGGGCCAGTATACCAAACATTACTGGGCAAAATAGATAACAGCTATGAAAGCCTTTCCAAACTAGTGAAGATGTTTCTTGGGAAAGGCTTAGATCCCGCAGAACTAATGTTAGAGATAAGGGCTTTCAAACACTTTTTGGCCAGGAACGAGATTGAAAGCAACAAAGTCATAAATTGTACAATGTTTGAGGGACTATTCCGTGAAATTAACGCTGTCAAATTGGTATTCATAACTCTGTGGTCAGTTTACCAGTGGGTTTGCGATAGCGCCACCAACTGTGGCCACAGCAGAAAAAAGTTTGAGAAAACTGAAATTGATCATGACACGTTTATGCACAACGATGGATGATGATCATTTGGATCACCTTGTCAAGTTTTGCTGCAAGATTGACGTTACGGACGACCTGAAGCTCGAGGTATTACTTAAAGTCTGGATGTCTTCCAATCATCAAAAACATATGAGTTTATAACAATCCGCAATGCCATAACTAAGTGTACCTCGAACAAGAAATGACTGGAACAGTAACATTTTCTGTGTGTTCTTTCAACATAAATGACACCAAAAGACAAAGATTATTCAATAAATCAGAAAATGAACGATTTTGACATCGTGTTGTTGCAGGAACATCTTTTGCCGGCGTCAATCTCACTAAACAGAAGTGATGAACATGTAGTTTATACAAAGAGTGCCAGACGTACGAGGGGTAGACCTTTCGGAGGGCTTGCATGTCTTGTGAGTAATAGACTTTCCTGCTTTTCTCCCCAGTGCATACACTCTTGCAATAATTCTATTGCCCTTCGAATTGCAGATCTAGTGATTATCAATACTTACCTACCTCATGATAAAAAAAAACAGTTTTGTCACTTAATAAATTCACAAAATTGTGTCATCTCTGAAGAATTTCCTTCGGAATATTGAAAGTCATAGCTATAAGTGGATCATAGTGGGAGAGCTAAATTGCAACATAAATAGAGAGTCAATTCTGTGTGATCTTGTGCTTCAGTCTTTGCCAGATGGAGATCAGGTAGTAGCTAAGAGTGCAGATTTTTCTTATATAAGTAATAGTGGATGTGTGTCTGATATAGACCACTGTGTTTACTCGGCTGGTGTGATATGCTCGAGTGTCGAGGTTCATATGAAGAAAGAGATTATGATCACCTCCCCCTATCTTTTACCGTCTCTGTTTCACATTCTTTTGGCCTCAAATTAGTGTGAATCTTCTGTACGGGGCACGAAATGGTATAATAAGCATGAATGGAATAAAGCTAACTGGACATTATATATCTGTACTTTGGCAACTCTGCTCTCATCTGTGACAGTTCCTTACCATTTACTTTGTACCAGTGTCCTCTCGCCTAATGCTCGATCACAACTTATTTCTTACTAATCTCAGATTGTTGCCGGCCTCAAACAAGCCGAGGCCATTGCTGTCCCTGTTTCACGTATTCGTTCGAAAACTAGAAGTTCTTTATGGAAAGAGGACCCTCAGTTAAAAATTGTTAAAAATTGGGCAAAAATGTGGCTTCGGATATGGAATGCGTGTGGCCGCCCCACCTCGGGTCATGTATTTAATATTAAAAGAAAAACTAAGTCTGAATTCAAATCTAACTTGCGAAGCGTCCGATATAAGGGTAAGGAATTTACGAAAAATCCTTGGCAATGGAGTGAAGTGGTGAATTCTAGTAAGCTAAACCCGACTGTTTCGTCCAGTTTAATTCCTGGTGATTCATGGGTTGGTCATTACTCGACAATTTTCAGTACAGTAAATTATGCAGTCCATTCCGGGCTTTGTAGACTGCTTGATTCAGTTATTCCGCGTAGACTACGCCAGACAGATATTATCTCTATAAGTCCTGAGTCTGTTGTGAAAAGCATTAAAATCTAAGTCGGTTGATTTGGACGGAATTTATGTTGAACATTTAAGAGTTGATTCTCCCGAGTTGATCAGCCATCTGCAACTACTTTTTCAGATGTTTGTTAGTAGCTCACTAGTGCCTGATTCTTTCCTGTTTGGTACTGTTACCTCTGTTCTGAAGCGAGGGAAGGATTTGCTTAGTTGTGGATGCTACCGCCCTATCACTGTAGCGTGTAATTTAAGCAAACTATTTTAATATGTATTGCTCCCATTTATTCAAGATAAGGTGAATTATGACGCAAATCAGTTCAGTTTTAAGTCACGTATAGGATACCAGCTTGCCCACCGCATACTTGCAACAGTGTTACAAGAAGCACATCGTTTAAAAACGGAAGTTCACTTTTGTTTGTTAGACCTATCTAAAGCTTTCGATACTGTTTGCCACTCTCAGGCATGATTTTCTCTGGCACGATTGGGTGTGAATAGTTCAGTTATTTGTGTACTTCGGTTTTGGTACCAGAATGCATTTATTCAGTTGAGGCAGGGTTCCCGGGCCTTTAGTAAAATCCCAGTTAGATCTGGGGTCCGTCAGGGTGGTTTGTTTTCACCTCATATTTTTTAAGCTTGTTTACTGAATGTTCTTTATAAGATACCACTTTCTTACTCTTCAGGGTTGTCAAACGTCTCCTAAATTGCATCTCCACTTGCCCTCTTGCTTGAAGAGGGGAGCATTGGGAAATTCTAGAAGAGAAAATTTAGTATAAATTATGTGATAAAGCGCTCCCTCCCACAGAAGAAAAAAAGTTTTAGTATAAATTAGCGCTGCCTTTTAGAAGCTATAGTTTTTCCCCCGGCTTTTAAAAATTCGGTATTTATCGTCTAAGGGGTGGATAAAACTCCATTGCCCATGTCCGGTGTTTTCTCATTGCCAAAATGATTTATTATTCGTCTAAGAGGCGATAAAATCCAATAGTTCAAAATTCAAATCGCCATTGAGAATAAAATGGTTTATTTGAATGGCTATGAAATTCCACCCTAAAAATAGCAGCCCAAGGCCATCATTTTCTTATTGCTAGAAACCCTCTCCAATATCGTGTCATTCCATCTTATATCGAAACTAATGGGACTAGATTCAACTTATCGAATAATGGGCAATAGCACTCGAGCTATAGACCTGCTCACCATTGCAATTTTTCCAGGTGTTCAAGTATTTTCCCCATTGTTTTTCTATTACCTCATATAGGACTCTACTGAATTCCCTGGATGATGTCAAGGTGTTCTATAATTTCTCCATGGTATTCCCTTTTGTTTTCTATTTTCCCGTAAACTTCTCTAGACGGCTTTTCTGGAATATTTCTATTTGTTCCCTCTAAAATAGAAGCCCCTGTATTTTCTGGGAACAATATCAATACCCGGGGGGGGGAGTCAAAACAATAACAGTACTCATTTGGAACTCAAAAGTGCTACAACTATCTCTAAAAAGCGAATATGTCTCAATACCAAGAGGTGAGTCTCTTTTCTCTATTAGAATTTTACCCATCTCCAGGTTTTCGCTAATCGAAAGCAAGCCTCATTTTCTATACCCCCTCCCGCACATTAAAAATCTATATATACGTTTTACCCCTCTTATATAAAGGATAAAACTGTATTTAATTTACTGCGTTAAAAATATGTACTTTTCCCCATTCTGTAATTTTGTTGTACATTTCCGCTTATTTCTGACAAATGGGTAAAAATTCTATAAGCAGGTACGCTTTGTTAAACCCTAATAATTACATCCAGGCAAATGAACATTCTATGTTAGTCAATTACAAGGAAAGGTCCCCGCTTGACTGGTAAATCCTCTAAATGGGCGCTTAAGCCTAGCAAATGGTTTCACAAAAAGTTACTTTTTTCACATCAAATTAGCGAGTTTTTTTTCTAAAGTAAATCATTTGATTTGCAACGAGGGGTGGTGTTAGTCACAATTAATATTTTCATACGGAAAATGTGATTGCTTCCCTTGTCATTGGTTAATATATATACGAGTAAGGAAAGTGGAGATCGAGCGTAAGTTAAAAGTGATTCTAACAACTTCATTGTAAGTCGAAAAAACTGTTTCTTCTCGTGAAATGTAAGGGGATGGATTCATTATGCAAACTTGCCCTCTTTTGACAAAAAGAAATAATGTACCCTTTCCTAAATGCAACTCAAAGCTTAGCGATTGGTTAGCTTTTAATTATAATATATTTTGCAATAATATTTTTACAAGGTGACGGCAGGGACCAGCAAGGTGACATCCAATATTGAAGCTCAACTCACAGATGTGTACGATCTATCAACTTTGAATCGTATTAAAGAACATTTCAGTCTCTTTTGCCCATGCGTGAAAAGTCTCTAGTAATATCATGCAATTGGTAGATTTAGTTGAGACGATGGATGGGGAAGATTGTGTTGGCACATCTAAGGTTGAATTTATTAAATCAGCAAATGACACCATTTCATGGCTGCGCCATACACACATTATCCAATGAATCTACCACCAGAAGACGAGTTGGCTATTAAAATTTCAAGATATGTGATGGGTTTGTAATAAGAATATTAATAAGGGGGACGTAAAAGCCTGCGACCATGACCTTCTGTGGCAAGAAATTTCATCAAGGGGAGGTAACTTTCGGGGGGTGGCACACAAATCATGTAATGTAAATGTTAGACAACAATATTTTCTTTCAGTTTAGATGCACAATTCGAACTATAATTTGAAAATCATATAACATGCATTGGCACGATTGCAGAAAGGTGAAGTTGTAGATGGTGCAAGGGTAGATGGTTCTTTTTCATAACATAATACCAAAATCATCTGAAAAGTTACTAATCTTAGAATTCAAATGGTATACAATTGGTAGTGGTAAAATGTGCTTGAATAAAATACGTTTCCAAAAAGGATGATTTTTCAAAACTGATGGAGAAATACCCCTGGAAAGTCATGAGTTTGCGGTAAAAGACTTTGTTTTCCCGTGCATAAATAGACCGGTGCTTAGGGACTCTTTGATTCCCTATAATTTATCTTTGGTAGAGAATATGGGTATGTATTGGACACCTTCAAAACAAAACCTTATTGCCGACCTTGAACCAAAACGGAATGTTGTTTTACACCACTTTTTCTTCTGCAGTTGATACTGGCCAACAGTTTCAAGGTCAAAACATTCATAGAACCCTCCAATTTGATCAAAAGACATGAAAACGTTTGTTGACACTTTTGTCAAGAAACAGTCAGAAGCGAAAACAAAGTTCGAAAAAAAAAATCTTTAAATCATTTAATTTCGGCCTTTGGTAAGATGTACGAGAATGTGCGCAAAAGGAGTCGTTGTGACGTTGTAACTGACCCAAAAGAATATGCCCTAATCATTGCAGATCTGAACTTCCCACCGTTCACAATCATAGACTCCATTATGTTCCTATTACATAGAAAAAAAGAAATGTAGTTTTAAATAAAAACATTGCCGCTGGCAGTGCCACATTATAAATTTCGAAAAAACTCATGCTGGAGTTTTAGTACAATGTGTGTAAGCGCCAATGGCCCGAGGAGGGAAAAGTTCAGGTGTATTATGGAGACACCGATTCACTCCTGTTGAAGGTTAAAAAACAGATAATTTGTTAGACAATTTGGAAAATATAGAGAGTACAATAGCTCCCTAATGGATTAAACCAACTGGGATGAGTCCACGTATCCGGAGCTAGTGAAACTCCAGGCTGAAAGTCAATGTTTGAAATTAAAATCCGAGACGAGGAGCAACTTGGATTCACACGATGTGTTTCCCGGTCCGAAGGTTTACTGCGTGGAAACACACAATGAGGTTACCCAAAAAGTCTTTAAGGGGGTGCTCTCGCAAAATATAGAAGACAATTTCACCATGAGTTTTATGGGAACTGTATAGAAAATCATTTAGTTCTTAGAGCGACTGTTATGGCCATTCGCTCTTTAAAGCATAAAAACTATACAGTTCGATTCGAAAAAAATGACATGTCCACCATAATGGAAAAAGTGTATGTACTTGCGGGTGGTGAGAGGGCACTACCACACAGTCAGTACCGTATTTCAGATCGAGTTGAATGTGTAAATTACAGAAAACAACTCGGTCTGGAGAAAGCATTATAGTTGAGGATGGAAAGAGGGGGATCGTTTTTTTATTTCCGTCTCCCGCTCAGCACTGCCTTTTTTCTATATCTAGTTAATTTTAAGTATTTCTATACAACTATATTTACATATTTTATTTGTATATTTTTTTTCGTCGTGCAAAGCGGTAATTTTTAAGTTTTATTTTAAAGTGTTTATGTTTCTTGTTGTCGCCCTAGCGCTGGCCCTCACCCTGTCCGGGCCTCGTTACTGGCCACCGTAGTGCCTGGCGCGGTACTAGTCGCTGCGCCTCCAGTGTCCCTTTCTTATGTTGAAGTGCCATTGTAAATATATTCATATGTTTTTTGTACTTTTTCACTGCCATTGTATATATTTTATTTGTGAACCATGTATATTCTATTTCCTCTGAGTATTTATTCAACAGATTGAGGTTAGGTTTGGTTAGTTGCATCTTGACATAAGAGGAGTTAATATAAATTTAAAATACCATTCAGATCCTTTCTTTGCAGACCGTCCATGTCTGGCAAAACAACACTATTAACGAAAATAATTCAGAGCCGTGATAAAATGTTTTTAGAGAATCCGCAAAATATCTATTATTGCTATAGTGTATGGCAAGAAGCTTAGGACAAAATAAAGAGTATTACACCAATTCTAAAATTCATACAAGGACTTGATGTTTTTAATAGTATTGCACCAAAGTCGTGGTTGATTATTGACGATTTAGCTGAATCTATTGAAAAATGGTCTCAGGAACTATTACAATTATTCACAGTCCGGTCATATCACGAAAACTTTTCTGTGTAACTGTTGTCCTCCATAATCTTTGTCATCAGAGTAAATGCATGAGAACACTTGCTTTGAATTGTGCTTACCATTTAATCTATAGAGTTGTTCGCGATTCAAGTTCTCTTATAACTCTAAACATACAAATCCACCCCGGTGAACCCAAAATTTTACTTTTCGCGTTCAATCAAGCTACTAATAAACCTTATGGATACATTTTATTGGATCTGATTCAAAACACGCCCGAAGAGTTGCGTGTAGTAAGTAATATTTTAAATAATAAAATTACTGTATATCTACCTGTGAATAGTTAAAATGGCCATTATAATCGCTATCATTTCACTGAAGAAGCTACATGAAAACAGACATTTATTTTCCATGGTACCCAATTCAAAACCTCGGCTTAGGAAAGCAATACTCAAAATTTGTATTGACAAGGAACTTATTAATTTCTTATCGGAACTTTGTCTAAATTTAACAGAAGGTATTGTTCAACTGTAAGATGGTATTAGACAACAGACAAAGCAACACGGCCCTCCAAGGGTAAAAACGTGTATATACATGAAAAGTCACTTTCCGAGTTACATATACCACTGGATTCAGCTCGACGAGCTGAATCAAATGGTGTAAGCAAGAATGCCCTAACACGATCTCCTGGAAAGTTTTTCCTGCCAAAAACATGTATCTGCTATATTTTGTCCCGTCTGCCTAAGGTAGAAACACGTATCTGCCATATATGCTTTTTTAACGGTGGACTCTAGCGCGCGGCGTCACGGTTCCGCATATACAGGGTTTTACCTTTGACAGCCAGACACATTTTTGTATATACGCGTTATTAAACCACGGTTTTTCATCACTTTCTATCAGCAAGTTTAGGTAACTTAGCAGCAACATAAATGTAAACAACAGATGTCTCGACCAGAATCCAAGGGTCTGAAAAGTCTAAAATTGGTCTTGGAGATAAGGAAAAGCAACAGTGAGTACAACTTTGAAGTATCTATTCATATATTTACAGGATCTTTGTGTGTTATATGTACTAACTGTTGGAACTTTAGTGTTCACTGACTTTCATTTGATCAGGTAGGCTACACTGGAAGCTGGAGTATATCATAGCAGATACTTGTGTGTTTCCTACTATGTCTAATCCTACATTAATTACGCTTAGACTACACTGCACTACCTAAGATAGCTGCTGGTTTAGTGATATAACTAGTAAAACAACTTTGTATAAAAAATAAAATTACTGGTATAAAAACAACACTAATTTAGTTACTCTAGCAAAAGATAAGCTTAATTCTAAAAAGGTTAAATTTGTTGCAGATATTGTATAAACAGACAGCAAACATTGAAGTTTCTCCAAGCGGGAAACACTGCTGAAACCATTTAACCTAATAAGAGCTGCTGGTCTGGTGAAGTAACTAGTAAGAATAACTGGTGAACTTAAACGGAGTACGTAAAACCACTATAAAAATCGACACTTCTTAAGACCGAACCTAATGGTTTCAACTTTCTAGGACTGACGAAGTCTCAGCTACTGATTTGGCTGCTCAGTCTTCCCAGCGTACCCCGAGGGATAATAAGTACTCAACTATGAAGATGAGAAAGAATGTCGAGGCTACTGCCTTATACGTTCCAAGAGAAGAAGACTTAAGTAGCACTAGTGGAGGGTATAGTGATACTTATTATGGCAACGACAGCAGTTACACTAGTGTTAGTGAGGATACGGCTAGGCCAAAGATATATAGTAAGCTTGAACCAATGTCTTTTACAAGCCAGGTCAAATATGTCTCCAATGATACAGATTTTACATTATGTTTTAGTGTCGTGTCTGGTTTAATCTCAAAGCCACTGGAGACAGACCAAATATTGTGTGATAAAATTGATCCTTTCCCTGGCGTTATGGACATTTCTATGTGCTCAGACGAAATTGAAGCTGAATTAATTGCTACAAGTGTTGCTTTCTTCGAGGAGCACCAATAGTTCCCGATCAGATGACATATGGTAGCTGCATCGAAGACGTTGAGCCAATAGTGCGAATTCCCCCCACAGAACGTTAAAGTCAAGATAGACAAGGTGTTGAACCATCAGTAGAGCTCCCCCCCCCCGCAGAACATAAAAGTCAAGAAAGACAAAGTGTTGAACCATTAGTGGAGCCCCCCCCCCCCCCGCAGAACATGAAAGTTAAGAAATACAAAAAAGTGAGACTGTTGCAGCAGGTTCGAGTGATCTGGTTATTCGGAAGAGAGTATGAAGTAAGAAAGGGAAAAGTGAAAGAGAAATGAAAAAGCATCGTTTCCCATTAAACACAGATTGCGATTCAAAGAAATCCACTAATAATTGCAAATTGTTTGATCACGAAGACAAGAAAAAGCTGTATAACAGGTTTTGGACATTGAGCTATGAAAAAAGAGGTAAATGGCTCGTTACGCTGTTATGCTTTCTTCAAGTCACCCGAAGAGTTGCAGAATGTGTAGAAAAGTTCCGAAAGAACTCTACTGTGGTTTATTTTCTTCCTAAAAATACAGCAGAAGATCTAAATGCCACCCCTAAAATTGAAAGAATTAAGGTTTGCAAGTCCAAGTTCCTTGCCATCTTTGGATTAGGACAAACAGATTCTGTCTTTTTCTCCATAAGAAAATACCTTGCACGTGATGAACTAGGTACAATGGTGCAGAAAATCTTGATAATAAGTACAGGAAACCTGGAACCAAAATTGACAGACATGTGATAGTGCACCACATAGAAAGTTTCCATCCAGCTATACCGCAATACCGTCGCTCACAAGCAATTAACGTGAGGTAACTTCCAAGAGACTTTAATATTTTGATCATGACGGAGGATTTCCGGCTTAAGAACCCTGGCATAAGATTTCAGAGGAGAAGTACAGAAAAATACTGAAGGAAGAAAATGTATCCCACTGTTTACCTCAGAGTTAAAGCTGTGATATTTGTGTTCTTTTAAAGAACAAGGTTGAGCAAAACACTTGCAGCTGATACAGAAAAGGAAGACTACACAAAACACATAGCTCCAGTTGAGGGTTGTGAGGCGAGAAATTGAAAAAGACAGAACTGCAACGGAGACAAAGGTCTATTCTGTGGATTTGCAGAAGGTGCTTTTGTTGCCAATTAGGCATAGCAGAAAAGAAGCATTTTTTCTTGTCGCGCCTTCCCTGTTTCAATGGAACTTTTGCCCCATTTGAAGCTACAAGGCAGATTCCAAATTTGTTTGTCTTTTGGAATGAGGCTTTGCAAGAATATTGGTAGCTCGTATCACAAAGTTGTCAGGATGAACCGTGACGCGAAGAGATTTTCGTTCTATGCCGATAATTGTTGTGCACATAATAAAAATTGGACCCTTACAGTAAGTTTCTGATACTTGTGAATTCGGAAGGTGGGCCTGATAGCATCATCGTGAAATATCTAGTGAAGTGTCACACGTATATGGCTAAAGATGCTGTGCATGGATCCATAGAGTCGAAGCTTCGAAAGAGACGTTCTGGACTTCAATGACTTGTGTGACCTGATTGAAAAAAGCAGGAAGAATTTCAAAGCTGTGAGGATGTGCTTCCACGATTTTCGACAGTGGAGTTCCATCAGATCTCCGTCCCTGGTGATGAAAAAAGGTTGGAGTCAAGATTGAACAGTTTTCTCAAGTGATATGTGAGCGTGGTGAATCATCTCTGTTGTACCAGACCTCACCAGATAGCGAAGAAAAGTTGAAAGATTTTGTGCTGAAAAAGCATATCAAAGTGATCGAAGAGGATATGCATCCTCTTGCTGAAAAGGTAAACGGAGTGAGAGGGGTGAAACCTGGGAAAAAAGATGCGATTTTGACAAAGATTGTGCCTTTCATGCCAGAGAACTGCAGAAATTTTTGGAAAGACATGCCATCTGGCACCAATTCTGTTGACTTACTGAAGAGTGTTGGTTACTGACTGTTTTTTTGTATTTTTGAAGATAATTTTCCTCTTACTTTCTGAATAAATAACTGAATCTTTAAACTTTGTTCCAAAGGTAAAAACGCGTATCTATGGATATATGTATTTTTACCTGAGACAGGTTCTTACGAGAACAAAAAAAAAAACGCCAATGGTAAAAACGCGTACATGACATATAGCAGTGTTAGCAAAGTCTGGCATTTATTTTAGTTACGTAACCGCAAAGAACACTATCTAAAACCCGTCCTAACAAATTTTCAGTTAAATCCTGTGTCTAGTTTTGCGCAACAGCTGGGGAAAGTATCGCAAAACTTGAGAAACTTTGAAGGCATTTTTCTCAAAATAATGAAAAGTGTATATACATGCTTTTAACTCTGGAGGGCCGAATATCGTTCACTTGTACGTACTCTAGCCAGAAAAAAGAAAGCAAATTTTAAAAGAAAAAAGGCCTTGTTCAAGCGGGTGATAATTTCTTTCTATTGTTACTGCCGATAATCGCCGGACTTGTAAATACTATTCTCTACAAATGAACTAAACCCTATAAATTGATACCAATTGAACTTGCTATTTCACCCAAAGAGCACTTTGAAGATAATATTGTTAGATTTATTAACAATGAAACAACTACCGATGATAAAATTATTATTGTTTCAAAATACCGTTCGATGTGTCAACAAACATAAAACCTTATTGTGAAAAACTGCCAAAAGTAACCGTCATTAATCAACCTTCTGAAAGTCCTGAAAGTTTTGAATTTTGAAAAAAAAACGAAAAAAGAACAAGAAGATTTATTAACAAGTGTTGTAGACTTGTTGCCTCCATCCTATCGTGAACAAAGTAAAATAATCTTGACGTATCTCACAGAAAATGAAGAAATTGACGAGAAAAAGAATGAAGTTGTAAACCAGGGCAACAGTTAAAATTTAATTGATTTGTTATCAGATTTGATTGCAAATAGTAAAAGACTCGAATCCTTTGATAGTCATTTATATAAAATTTTAAAGTCATCAAATTTTCCCAAAAGTCTTATTGGAAATAAACATTTTTAAAAAGATTAAGGGAATTTGAAGGAATATCGCAAGATATTTAATTGGTTAACACGCCAAGTGGCCCTGGTAAGGGTATTAAACAAATATGTCTTTCGTTCTCATTTAGTACACAAAAGGGTAGCGGGTGCTTCACACCATGATTACGTTCAAAATTGATCAAGTTTTGAAAGGTGTTTATAAAAATATTGGAAAACCAGGAAGTTTAAGTTCTCCTACTACACTTTCTAAAGTTACTGGAATTGAAAAGATACTAACAAAGAAGTATTTAAAAAGGAACCAAGCTATGCTCTTCATCGAGATCATAGGACTAGAGGTCGTGTCTTTCAAAAAGTAAAAGCATTTTAACCTCTGCATATTTTACAAGGAGATCTTTTCACTTTAGACGCAATTCAATGAAGTCATAATAAACTCTACAAATATATTTCACTCGCAATAAGTCTTTTTAGTCGCTATGAATATGTCATTCCACTGCAGTCAAAGAGAGATGATAATGTTGCTAAATCCCTTGAGTACGTCTTTGAACAAGATTCGTATAAAAAATTAAACAGATCGTGGAAGTCAATTTTTAATCCACATGTAAAAAGGATTTTAGTGAAATATAATACAATGCTCTGTAATAATCATAGTCCTACAAAGGCGGCATGGGCTGAACGTTTTATACGAACTATTCGACTTTTAATTTCATCATACTTTACATTTAAAAATACTGCTGCATTTATTCAATATTTAGATAAAAATTATGTCGATTCATAATCAATGCCCTCATCGATCCTTGTCCAATGATAGTGCTCTTGAAGTTCATCATAGTGATACAACACTTTTTCTTAAACAATATTCTAATGAAAAGGTGGGGAAGAAAAAATTTAATATTGGTGATACTTCGAATCAATCGTACAAGAAATATTTTGGAAAAGGGGAATTACTTGTGGAGCACAGAATTTTTTAAGTATTGAAAGTCTTGGACACTAAACCTATAACGTATCGTCTTCGTGATATGAAAGATGACGAGATTTTTGGCGATTTTTATGACTATGAATTAGAAAAAGATAGAAATAGTAAAATCTTTCAAATTGAAAAGGTATTAAAAACTTGTACTCACAATGGTAAGCGACAGCTGCTTGTTCGCTGGCTAGGATACAACTCTGACTTTGATTCTTGGATACCCGCTGAAGACGTTCATATTGTCTAATGATTTTTATGTGATATTCATGTCCAATGTTTCTGACCCTCTCTATTACTATTTGAATAAAACGAAGGATTTTTGGACTAAACTTTCCCCTGCCATTAAATTTGAGGGAAGGCATGAAGTTGGTCTTGTAGATTGTATTCTCAAAAATACATATGATATCCTAAGAAATGATTGCACATATCATATAAAAATTAGACCACATGATTGGCCGGTCCTTAACGATCAACATATAATTGAAAATATTCAATTCATATGAATATCCCTTTCTCACATTATCATTCAAGGAGTTTGGGAGTATGAATGATTTGTGCCGTGCTATCAATAGAAGAATTTTTGCCCATAAAAATGGTGCCTTTCATTTCAACTATTCAATGAAAGAGGGCAAAATCTACATTAGTTCACCCAATGACAATGAAAAGGTTATTCTCAACGATAATTTAAGAGATATTCTTGGTTTTAATCATGATATAATCAATGGTAAAAGTGCTGGAAGCGCTAGTGGCATGAATCGTGTCAGTTTCACAAAGTATCCACCCGCCTTCTCCTCGGACAGTTGTATATTTCTTTACGCATCATTTGTCGAGAGAGATCAAGAGTAGGTAATACCAATGTCCTCCTTCTGCATGCTCTTGAACGAAAAATAACTAATGACCAAGCTAATCACTACAATATAAAGCACCTTCAATACAATCCTGTCAACATTTCGTATTTGCAGCTGTGTCAGTTAACATTAAGAAGTGAATTTGGTGATCTTCTAGCAGTAAAAAAGGTTTGGCTTTAATTACATGTAATTTTTTACCCATTCAGTGAGACGGCTAATAGAACTCAGTTGTACGTCCTGATATTGATTGCTATGTTGCTACTCTTAGTCCAGGAAAGTTGGGCTATGGAATGGACAATTATAAGGATCGTTCGTCAATGTCCGATGACGATCTCACCAATTGTTTTGCTAAGCTGTTTCGCTCTATGCTACCCATGGCTAAAAAATATATTGCACTGGTTGCTACGGATTTTGTGTCCTCTACACTACATGATAGGGGTTCTTGGAAAGATTTCTAAGAAAGTGTTTCACAAAATCTAAGGTCCAACGCACAATCCCTTGGCGAGCGATTGAAATCAGGACAAAGTGGAAAAAGTTTAAAAAGAGTGTGAAAGACCTCATAACTTATCAGTCTCAACTGATCCCGGAAGCGTAAACCATCAAAAAAGAAAGTAAAACGATCGAAGAAGGATTTCTTTTCCTAAAAATGGCATATATACCACGTAAGGAATCTCATCCTTCAGTCAACTCATCTCTAAATCTTTTCAATGCGGAGAATGTAGATGTCAGTGTAAAACACAGATACTATGAGCAATTTTATCCGCAACAACTGCTATCTGAAAACATTCATTTTCAAATTTATTCCAATGAAAATTATTTCATAGATTTTTAATTCAACATTTATAGATTTAAATGTTTTTGTTAAAAATCTAAGAATGAAAAAGCAAGTGCAGCCAAGGAGCTATCCTATGAAAATTGTGTACTACACAATTTATTTAGACAAATAAGTGTCTACATGAATGGAAAATTGGTGAGCATGAGCAATAATCTCTCAAATTATGCATGTTCTATACAATTTACGTTGATGACTCCAATGTCTTATAAGCTCCTGAGGGGTTTGGGTATTGGCTATGAATATAAAACAGATACTGGCACTACCAATGTTCTTAGAGATGCGACAACTAAAGATTTACATTTAGTTGGGAAACTAAATCATGAGATATTTAATTTACCTCAATTGTTGCCTCCCAATGTAAAGATTGACTTAAAGCTACAACTCGCACCGTCCAATTTTGTTGTGAGAAAAGTACTTGGTACTGCACCATATGTAACAGTCTCTCATACGTCGGTAATACTTCATGTACGAAAACAGCAAGATATGAATTCTGTTGCCTGGGCAACTGAAAAATTAAGAGCCACTGGAAATTATATCAAATTTCTCGTGCCTCATAATATTACGAATCAACGCCATATTGCAACAGGTACGCGTACCTGTACCGATTCATCATTTGTCAATGGTGAAATTCCTTCAAAATTGGCATTGACTTTTGTAAAAATTGCTAGTTTCGTTGGATCATTGACAAATTTCCTACATAAATTTGAACTGTTTGGACTTTCATTGCTTGTATGTAAAGTAAATGGAATTCTTGTCTACAATTTGTCCTTTGATAAATCCTTCAAGACCCTATATGAATTGACAATGCAATCCCTAGATCGAGATTCACAATTATTCGAAAATGGTAAAACCAAAGAAATGTTTCCGAAAACTCACGGTATCACTGTATTGGGTTTGTCCGGTACTCAAGATATGAGTATTGTCCGGACGGGTAATGAGCATTTAGAGTGTACCTTTGCCGAGCCATTGGAAGAAAGTATTGCATTAATTGCACTAAATCAATTTGAAACTTACTGGGAAATTCCCCCAGATAGCAGTGTTTTATTAGACTAGACGCAATGAACATGAATCAAATAATCAATTTTTAATATGGATCCCTACATGTTCAAAAATAAATCCTATTGCATATCTTTGGATTTCCTGGAACATATTCAACATTTAAACAATACCCTTATCATTGTTAATAGAAGTCCATCAACTGTAAAGACGGGGCATTGGTTATGCATCTTTCAAACAAGAAGGAATATAGAATTATTTGATCCTCTTGGGCTACTGTATACTTTCTACACGCTTCACATTAAAAATTTCCTTGAGCAGAGTGGAAAATCAATTATTCCAAATTGGAAATGGGTACAAGATCTATCAACGAAAAGCTTTGGTTTGATGCACTATTATATTTTATTTTCCGATGTCCCTGGCATAATTACATGGAATTTCTCAAAATTTATGGTGAAAATCTTCAGCTGAACGACTTTCTAGTTGAAAATACTCTTTCCTACCTCTATAAAATTGATTTCGGTGCCCTAAGAGTGAAACGCTTTAAAAATACATGTAAATTTGTTTATTAATGTATGTAAAAATCACTGTGTCCTTTTAGATTTCTTTTTCTATGTATAGGTAATCAACAGAAACGATAAGTGACAGCAGCTCGTCAGAATTTAATTTGTATTCATCTTTATAGCGCTACAAGGACACAAAGGGACTTCTAATTTTAGAGGAAACACCTGGACATATTCCACTTATGATCTAATGCCGCTTATGTTTATATATGCAAAAACGTTCTCTGGAGCACTCGCACCTCGGTCCGAGTTTTTATATGGGTGAGATAGGGAAAGATCATACTGGATAATTATATAAACTGTGGTTCACATAAACAAAGTGTGTTTTCGTTCAGTTGAAAATCACCCCAGCCATTCCCTGATGTTATGCTTAAACTCTTAGTATTTTCAATTACCTTTTGGATCCAGTTCAACCCTACCTCATCATGATTTGATAGTTTCAACTTTAACTTTAAGCAACTTCTGATATATGGGTTCTACGCCCTTTTCATAGCCCGTATACACAAATAACAACCCCATCAAAAATCCCTGAAAGCTCCACATTAACACCATTAGCCATAACAATAGCGGTAGTAAATATTAGTAGCAGCAGAAGTACTGCAACTACTTTAGTAGTTTTATAAACATCTGGTATTTTTATTAGTTCAACATACCCCCTTAAAATGCCCTGAAAATTTCAACTTATCACTCTAAGCCTTCCTTGATATCTTGCTGATGCGCTCTTTTGACAGCCAGCATACTTTTAGCGTTTTTTTAAAATCCCCATCATTACTTCTTTTTAAATCTTCTTTTAATGTCCTTAAGTTAAGTAGAAGTATTAACTGTAGATATATACTTTATATATATATAATATATATATATATATATATATATATATATATATATATATATATATATATATATATATATATATATATATATATATATAATATATATATATATATATATATATATATATATATATATATATATATATATATATATATATATATATATTATATATATATATTATATATATATATATATATATATATATATATATATATATATATATATATATATATATATATATATATATATATATATATATATATATATATATATATATATATATATATATATATATATATATATAATATATATATATATATATTATATATATATATATTATATATATATATATATATATATATATATATATATATATATATATATATATATATATATATATATATATATATATATATATATATATATATATATATATATATATATATATATATATATATATATATATATATATATATATATATATATATATATATATATATATATATATATATATATATATATATATATATATATATATATATATATATATATATATATATATATATATTAAAATTAAACTATCAAGTTATATAATTTTTGGCAGTAAACGTGGTTATGATGGTGGTTTTTTCCTTTTGATATAATGAGAAATAAAAAAACAAAAGCTTGAAATAGGATTTGTTTCAGTAAAGCACTGCTTTTTTCTAGTCTGTAGAAGGAACGGGGGTGTATTTTCAAAGAGGAAAATTGAACAGGAAAGGAAGTAGAAGGTGTCACGGGGGGGTGTCAAACCTATTACTTCTATTATTTCCGGGTTTTTGAGTTTGAATTAGTTTGTTTGTTATAATACATTTTTGTTCTGGATTTCATTTATTTATTAGTTGATGTATGGTAGTTTTAACCTTGAACAATTATTTTACTTTATTGCTGCTCATCTTTGGTTTAATGTTGCTCTTTACTTTTCGTTTCAAAACTTCATTTGTGGATTTTTTTTTATTAACAATAATTACATTCACTATTAGTATTTAACATACTTAAATGCCCGGAGTAGGGAATATTTAATCATAAAGGATATTTGTTGGCAAGGGGTGTAATTTTCAATAGTAGAATACTCGATATTGATTATCTTGACCGTAATATTTATTAAGGTTTACCCTAAAAACATTTAAGTTACCATAACATTCTGCATAAGTCTCTGTTGCTGTATTTTTTTACGTAAGGGAATAAGAGTCTAGAATATCAATATTGAAACAGAGGAAGTATCTTTCTTTGTTAAAGTTACTCATTTAAAGTTGTATTCCACTGTCTTACACAAAAATCTCCCTATTGTTCTTCTTGTTGTTTATGCAGACAAATGTGTATGCAAACGGAATTTAGGTATTTACTCTGGATTTTTGGCCAGTACGAGGAAGGGAATCACTCACCATTCACGATTTTATGGGTTAGGTATAGATATACTTTTGTTCTTTTTGGTTCTAATTTTGCCTGTTGATTAAATTCCCAGTATAGAATGGTTGTAATAGTATTTTTTTTGTGATAAAGTGTCCTTTATTTTCTTCACTTCAAACAGGTCCTGGAAGCCTTTGAATGAACAAATATATTGTGTATCTGTATATGGGGTGTATCTACTGCAACATCTATTTTGCTGGTAAGGATTTTTTTTCAAGCTGTGAATTTTTTTGCTGACAAAAAAATATGTCACAAATATTTTCATTCAATCTAGCATGCTTGACTGTTACTATGTATAACGGCTATGTTTATATTTAAGGCCCCAATATGTGAGCACGCCTTTTGTAGAGAGTGTATAGCGCCATGGTTAATCACAAATTATTCTTGTCCTCTGTGCAGAGAGCCACTAACTATTGCTGATTTGAAGCCAGTGTCAAGGATTATGCGATCTTTTCTTTCGAGGTAGTGGATTTTGTCGTTTTTTCTAGCTTATGAGAGCTATTCCAAATATCATATAAAAGCAGTTAGTATATACATTTAATCAACGCTGTTTGTTTATTTTTAGGGATTCCTACAGTTATGAGAGCGTTATAGAATCTAAAGTTATTTGTAACTCTACAATATTTGCCCTGTTTTAAAAAAAAGTATTCAGAAGAATATTTGGCTGCGATGACTTTTGTTTTGTGTTTTTCTAGATACTATGTATCTAGATTTAGATTTTTCTAGATTTTCTAGATCAAGATTTTAGATTATTCTAGATAATTATGTACTATCTGATCTTAAGAGTCTCAGAATAGTTTATACTTCAGTTCAACGAGTCCTATGGACACAGTAAATTACGCAGCTATCTCAGATTAATATGCTAATCAACCCTTCTCCTCCGGTCGATACTTCGTGAAGCTGATTGTTTTATCACTTTGCAGTGAATTCCCAAAGTTTCAAGCTATCAAGAATTTGTAGTACAACTACTTGGGCCTACCGGGAAATGTTAATAAGCTGAGGAAACTAAAATTGGCTACTTTCATTAGGGGTCAGAATAACTCTTCTTATAACCCTCAAAAACCATTTTAGCTTCGTATTAGATAAATCTTCTTTTGGCTAGTCTTTTTTGGATAGTATTCCAATGTCCATTTTTGGTGTAGGCTCATAAATTATATTGTTTTTATTTGAAGTCAAAATGTTGACTTCCTTATATGCAGTGTCCTTATATGCAATTTTTTTTACTAATTAAACAGTTCTGAAAAAAAAATAGAGTAGAATTTGAAGAAAATATAAGACTACCAGTGCTTGATATTATGTTAATTGAAAGATTTAATCATTTGTTTTTCTAAATAAAAAGAATACCTATAAAGAGTAATAGATATAATAAATTTCACTTGTGCCATTTTTTTTTTATTTTGGATTATTCCATTTAAGAGATATGTCATTCAGTCATGGTTATCATATTAAATTTGTAAATGAAATAATTAAAAAAGGACAAGGTAAATACAATAATAAAATATAGAAAGAACTGAAGTCTTTTACATTTAAAATCTCGAAAAGTTACACCTTTTTACTTTATGTACCAATCCTAAGTCAGATTAAATAAAAAAACATTATTTTTTAACTGAAAGTAAGGAGTAACATCAAAACTTAAAACGAAAAGAAATGAATCCGTATATGAAAGGGGCTGTCCCCTCTTCAATGCCTCACTCTTTACGCTTAAGTGTGAATTTTTCTCACAACTTTACTTTATTAAACAACAAAAAACTTTATTAAACAACAAATTTCTGTTACTTTTAAGTTTTAATGTCGCTCCTTACTTTTAGTTAAGAAAAGCTTATTTTTTTTAGTTTAATTTTTGAACGTTTTTGAATTAGTACAGGTTTTTTAGTTTGGCTCACCATAAATGAACAATTAAAACGAAATTTGCGTATTAATTTTACTTTTTATAACTAATAATAACCTTAGAAAAAAACGCAAGTTTGATTTTTGTTTCAGTTGTTTCAGAATGACTCCTGAATCTCTAAGGCTGTTTAATCAGAATAATAACCTCCTTTAAAAATTAAAGAAGAAACTTAAGCGTAAGAGCGAGCTATTGAGGAGAGGCAACTCATCTCATATACGAAATATTTTCTGTTCATTTTAAGTTTTAATGTTGCTTCCTACTAAGTTGAAAAAACTTTTTTTGTTTAATTATTGATCGTTTTTTTAAATAATGTCGGCAAATCCAGCTCCTCCAAATCCATAGAAAATTCCCTTCCCCCACGAGAAATTTCTCTATTGAAAGATTCTTCCATGTAACTTAAATTAGCGATATTCGCGGAGCTAATTTGTAAGTAATAGTAGTAACAAAACGGCTAAAGAGGTTGAAACTATTTTTATTAAAATGAAAGTCAAAAGCTTAGCAATTCTCAAATGACTGAAATGAATGAAAGAAAAGATCTTTATAAGATATGCATAGTAATTTATGCTCGTTCTAAGTTTTAATGTTATTCCTTCGTTTCAGCTGGAAAAAAAAAAAAAAAAACTTATTTTTTTACTTAATGACAACCACAAGCCGAAGAAATACAATATTTTTGGTTTATTATCACATTAAAATCATAGTTATGAAGCTGCTTGAGGTAAAAATTAAATTCTAATATTGGCCGGAAAATAGCACAAAACAAATTATTGCTTATAAATAGTGAGGGTTTACTACTTTCTTACAGATCCATAGCCACCAATCCTTTCTTCAAATAGTTTAATGGTACTAGAAGAAGGTTTAACGGTGCATCCCTCTTTTGGCGACCAGGTGCCACAATTTTGTTTCTAAGCAAGAGCCCCGGATGTTTTTTTTTTATATAATTAATTGGATTGTTGTTGGGATTATAGACAAGTAGTAATAAATACGACAATTATAAATAAACCTCCTTATCCCTCGCACCTGTGCAATGCGGTCAGCTGGCAAAATTTTTACCGGATCCCTCTGACGTCACGGCATCCATAGGAAAATTAACAGGGAATTTTAAGTGTAGCCCACTGACTTTACAACATCCCTTGCAAAATCACCGTGAGAGCCCCGGCAAGATATCCGTGAGAGCCCTGTTTCTAGCTGGCAAGATTCCCACGGAAGACCTCTGACGTCACAGCATAGATAGGGGAATTAACATGGGATTTCAAGCACAGCCCTGTTACGTCACGACAGCCATAGGAAAATTATCATAGGATTTCTACGGCAGCCCTGTTGCCAGGTGGCAGACTTTCCCGTCTTGTTTTTCTACTAAAAATCTTAGGCCTCCATTTTATAGGAAAATCATGTCTAAACATGTTTGTAACGTCCTAGAAGGCATTTTAATTGACTTGGAGTCAGTTTCTTTTTAGCAGTGAAAGAGGAGTGTCAGGATTAAAATGAATAAAGTGGCCGGACAGAAACTTTTAGGTAATCTTATAACTTTGGATAAATGGTTAATTTTAGATGATAATTTTCAAAGATTTTTATTGCAGAAGAGAATCTTCACTAAGAGGAAAATTGATAATATAATGAGAAATGAGTCTCCATCGCTGGACTATTGCCTGAGACTTATGTGTCGTAGATCCCAAGCATTTACTTAATTTATAGATATATTGATTGAGACAAAAAATGGTATTGCACATCTGTTTGAAGATTACACAGGGTTTCAGTTACTCCTCCCATTTCTCTAGTGACCCGATAATTTAAAACTGATAGCAAAGAAAATTCATTTTCCTCAATCAGTTTTTTTTTTTTGGAAGTGAGACAGCCAACATCAAAAAATGTTTTACACATGCCCACTATGCTTGTATACTTTGTGCAACTGGTCATCCTCTGAGAGTTACACTTTTGCTGATGACTATAATGAAAAGTATAAATTATACAATCCATTTAAAATGCAGAAAGGTTCCGCAGTGAAAGTTTAAAGACTGTAATTCATGTCATGAAGAGATTTGTGACTCTCATAACAGAGGATTCCGATGCTCCAATTGTCACTATGACGAATTTGATCAATGGGTAAACACTTACCCTGGCATGATTGCGAAAAACCCTAAACGTGAGTTCAGTTTATTTTGTACTGATATCGTCGTGGCTTTAAATTGTTTTGGGAAGAAGAACCTGGTCTACGCTTCAATTGCTGGAAAAATAAAAGAGTCTTGTTTTTACGACATCGCTGTGAAGATACCAGCTAAATTGATTATAAGCCTATAGAATATTATTTGGCTGTTACAGAAATTGATATTTCATATGAGAATTTTGTATGCGACATTGATTCAAATAAGCAAGTTGAAACACGTGAATTATATAATATGAATCAGAGTAGTATTATTGAGTTTACAAGGAGATTTATTAAAAATAAAGTTACGCAAAATTATAGAAAATGTGACCCTGACTTTGCATGTCGAAACGAATACAAGCTAAATCCTGATGAGCTGCCACCACTTATCGTTCCTGATGATTACCTATACATAGAAGAAAGAATCTAGAAAAGGACACAGTGTTTTATAAATATACAAATTTTATTAACAAACAAATTTACATAAATTTTAGGGCAACAAAATTTATATTAAAGAGGTAGGAAAGAGTATTTTCAACTAGACAGTCGTTCACACGAGAGTTGTCCCCGTATATCTTGAGGAATAATATTTAAGTATGTCCACGACTTCGAAAAATAAAATATAATAGGCATGAAAACCACAACTTTTCGTTGATAGATCTTGTACCCACTTTCAAATTTGAATAATAGATTTTCCGCTCTGCTTCGATTTTTTTAATGTGATCTGTGTAAAATGCGTATGGGTAGGCCAAGAGGATCAAAAATTCTACACTGCTACTTGTTTGAACGATATATAGCCAATTCCTCGTCTTTACAGTTGATGGACTGCTATTAACAATGATAATGGTATTGTCAGCATGTTGAATATGCTCCAGGAAATCTGAAGGTATGCAATAGGATTTATTTTTTCGACGTTTAGGGATCCATATTAAATATACTGATCATTTCATTCGTGTTCATGCTGTCAAGTCTAATAAAACACTGCCATCATGGGTAACTTCCCATATCTTTGAAATTGATTTAGTGAGATTAATGCAATACTTTGCTCCAATGACTCAGCAAAGGTACACTCTAAATGCAAATTACCTGTCCAGACAATACTCATATCTTGAGTGCCGGACCAATCCAATACAAAGATACTATGAGTTTTCACAAACATTTATTCAGTTATACCATTTTCGAATAATCGTGAATCTCATTCTAGGGATTGCATTGTCAATTCATATAGGGTTCTGAATGATTTATCTAAGGATAAATTGTAGAGAGGAATCCCATTTACTTTACACACAAGCGATGAAAGTCCAAACAGTTCAAATTTATGAGGAGAATTTGTCCATGATTCAACAATGCTAGGACTTTTTACAAAAACCAATGCCAATTTCTAAGGAATTTCGCCTTTGATAAATGATGAATCGGTATAGGTACGCATACGCTTAGCAATATGACGGTGATTCGTGATTATATGAGGAAAGAGCAATTTGATATTATTTCCAGCGGCTCTTAATTTTTCAATTGCCAAGGCAACAGAGCTCGTAACGATCTACTCGTACATCGTCATTGAAAATAACCTTATCATTGTCAATGGTGAATTAATAGGATTTCGCCCTCTTCCTTTGAATAGTTGAATTGAAAGCCACCATTTTTACGATATGAAATTTTTTGTTGATAGCACGACATAAATCATTCGTACTCCCAAACTCCTTATATGATAATGGGACAAAAGGGATATTCAACCCGGCAATCATGTGGTCTAATTTTTACATCATATGTACGATCCTTTCTTAGGATATCTTATGTATTTTTGAGAATACAACCTATAAGAGCAACTTCATAACTTCCCTCAAATTTAATGGAAGGGGAGAGTTTTGTCCAAAAACCACTCGTTTTATTCAAATCATCATAAAGAAGATCGGAAACATTGGACAAGAATGTCACATAGCAATCTTCAGAAATGATGAACGTCCTTAGCGGTTATCCATGAATCAAAATCTGTGTTGTATCCTAGCCAGCAAACAAGCAATTGTCGCTTACCCTTGCGAGTACGTGTCTATAATACTTTTTCAATTTGAAAGATTTCACTATTTCCAACTTTTTTTCAATTCATAGTCATAAAAACTGACAAGAATCTCTTCTTTTTTCATATCACAAAGCCGATACGTTATAGGTTTAGTGTTCGAGACTTTTGACACTTTAAAAAGTTCAGTCCTCCACAAGTAATTTCCCTTTTAAAAAATATTTCTTGCACAATTGATTCGAACAGTATAACCAGTATTAAATTGTAGAGAGGAATTCCATTTACTTTACACACACAAGCGATGAAAGTCCAAACAGTTCAAATTTATGAGGAGAATTTGTCCATGATCCAAAAATGCTAGCACTTTTTACAAAAACCAATGCCAATTTCTAAGGAATTTCGCCTTTGATAAATGATGAATCGGTATAGGTACGCATACGCTTAGCAATATGACGGTGATATGACAGTCCTCCACAAGTAATTTTCCTTTTCAAAAATATTTCTTGCACAATTGATTCAAACAGTATAACCAGCATTAAATTGCAGAGAGGAATTCCATTTACTTTACACACAAGCGATGAAAGTCCAAACAGTTCAAATTTATGAGGAGAATTTGTCCATGATCCAACAATGCTAGCACTTTTTACACAAACCAACGCCAATGAAAATAACCAATGAAAAAATATTTTCATTGGTTACAGCATTAAATATTATCTTTCCCATGTTTTTTTCATTAGAAAGTTTGTTAAGGAAAAGTCTAGTGTCACTACGAAGAACTTCAAAAGGGCTAACATTGAACAAGGATCGATGAGGACGTTGATTATAAATCAACATAATTTAATTTAAATCTTGAATAAATTCAGCAGTATTTTTCAATGTACAACATCTTGAAATAAAAAGTAGAATTGTTCGTATCAAACGTTCAGCCAATATCACCTCTATAGGACTATGACTATGGTAGAGTATTGTATTATATTTCAATAAAACCCTTTTTACCTGTGGATTAAAAAATTCACTCCCACTGTCTGTTTGAATTTTTTATAGGAATCTTGTTCAAAACCTTAAAGTAATGAATCTTGTTCATTGCCTCTCTTTGACTGCAGTGGAACTGCATATCCATAGTGACTAAAAACACTTATTCCAAATAACATATACTTGTAGGGTTTATTGTGACGTCTTTGAATCGCGTTTAGAGTATAAAAATCTGCCTGTAATAAATACAGAAGGTTAAAAAGCTTTAATTTTTTGATAGTCACGACCTCTAGTCCTATGATTTCGATGAAGAGTTTAACTGGGTTCCTTTTGTAAATACTGTTTTCCTGGCTTCTTTTTAATTCCAGTAACCTGAGCAAGAGTAGTGGAAGAACTAAAACCTCCTGGTTAACCAATATTTTCATAAACATCTTTAACAAATTGATCCATTTTGAAAGTAATTGTCTATTACCCTTTTGCGTGCCAAACGATGTGGAAAGACGCGCTCACTTCATACCCTTACCTGGCCCACTTGGCGTGCTATTCATTGAAATATATCTAGATATTTCTTCCAATTCCCTTAATCGTTTTAAAACAAGTTTATTCCCAATAAGACTTTTCGGGAAATTCGACGACTTTAAAAATTTGATTCCGGAGACCATGGAATAAACGCGTCAAGTCCTTGCATGAATTTTATGCTTGTATCAATACTCTTTATTTTGTCATAAGATTGTTGCCGAACACTATAGCAACAATAGGTATTTTTCGGATTCTCCAAAAAAATTTGATGGTGGTTTTGAATTATTTTCGTTAATAGTGTTCTTTTGCCAGACATGTACAGTCCGCAAAAAAAGGTCCGAATTGTGTTTTAAATTGATACATCCTCCACCAATGTCAAAATGCAACTAACCAAACCTAACCACAATCTGTTGAGTAAATACTCAAAGGAAATGGAATACACGGTTACTTTAATTCACAAATAAAATATATTTATACAATGGCAGTGGAAAAAAAAAAAGACGTAAAAAAACAAACACTTTATACAATTGCACTTGCAAATTTTAAAACACTTGAACATGGACAATGAAAAAGCACCATTGGTGTAGGGCCGACACTCACGGTGGCCAACGGGGTTGGGGAGATCGGAAAGTGCCGCAGACGGGTGTGGCGGTCGGAAGGAGCCATGGCTGAGTGCGGTGCCCAGAAGGTGTCCACGTTGGGCTAGCAACAACAAGTAAAAACACTTTACTCAATGAATATAAATATAAACTGTTAAAAAATTTACCGCTTTGGGCAACGAAATTTTTTTTCTTCTGAATATAAATATCTAGATAAAAAAGGGCAGTGCTGAGCTGGCTATGCGAAAATGGCCCTCCCCCCCCCCCCCCCCCACTCCCCCCTCCCTCCTCTCCCAACTATAGGGCTTTTTCCAGACCGAGTTGGTTTCTGTAATTTACACATTCAACTCGATCTGAAGTCAAGTAGTGGCCATGTGGTAGTACCCTCTCACCACCCGCGCGTAAATAGACTTTATCCAATATGGTGAACATGGCATTTTTCTCGACTCGAACTGTATAGTTTTTATATTTTAAAGAGTGAATGGCCATGACACTCACTCTTGGATCTAAGTTATTTTCTATACAGTTCCTATAAAAACTCACGGTGAAATTTTCTTTTACATAATGCGACGGCATCCCCTTGCAGACTTTTTTGGTAGCCTCATTGTGCGTTTCCACAAAGTACACATTCGGACCGGAAAGACATCATGGGACATGAAGTCGCTCCCCGTCTCGGATTTTAATTTAAGCAACTGATTTTGGGCCTGGCGTTTCAGCATCTCTGGATAGGTGGACTTATCCAAGTGTGTGTAATCCATTTGGGAGCTAATATACTCTCCGTTTTCCAAATGATGTAACAGATAATCTCTTTTAACTTACAACAGGAGTGAATCATTGTCTCCATAATACATTTGAACTTTTCCTATCCGTGGTCATTGGCGCTTACACACATTGTAATAAAACTGCAACGTAAGTTTCTTTGAAATTTCTAAAATGGCACTGCCAGCGGGAATGTTTTTATATAAAACTACGTTTCTTTTCTTTCTATGTAAAATGATCATATTGAATTATACGATCGTAAAAAAAAAACACTGTTTTGGGTCGGTTACAGCGTCACAACAACCCCTGTTGCACACACTCTCACATATTTTACCATAGGTCGAATTTAAAATGAGCTTAAAGATTTATTTTTTTCGACTTTTGTTTTCGCTTGAGACAGTTTATTGACAAAAGTATCAACAAACGTCTTTATGTACGGTTTCGATCCAACCAAAGGGCTCTATGAATCTTTATGACATTGAGACCGTTGGCCAGCACCCACCGCAAAAGAAAAGGGTGTACAAAAATATTCCGTTTCGGCTCATTGTCGGCAATAAGCTTTTATTTTGAAGATGTCCAATGCAAACCTTTATTTTCTACCAAAGATAAATTGTAGGGACTCAAAAAGTCCCTAGGGACCGGTCTAGTTATGCGGGGGAAAACAAAGAACTTTACCGAGTCAAGAAGCTCCAGAGGTATTTCACCGTCAATTTAAAAATACCATCTCTCTTTGGCCCATTCTCCTCAATATTGTGAATGTTGGGTAAATCTGGAGCAGAAGGATTGTCAAGCCATTGATAATTTCCATAAGGCAAATAAAAATGAGACATTGACGACAGATAAAGGGAATTCATATTCAAGTAAACAGCCTTCGACTTTTCACCGGTGCGTTTGTCCAGTCTCTTCGGTTTAAGGAATATGATCCCCGTGCAAAACATACCCCCCCTGTATGGATCTATCTACAAATAGGTGCTGATCCACGTCAGGTATATTTAAAATAATCCCACCCATTTTTACACGCTCCCTTTGCCCAACCCTTTGGCAAATTCATAATCGGCACTGCTGCATTGACGATCGTGAAGTGAGTCATAAAACTCTGCGATGGGTGGTAATTTTTCCTCACTTAGCTTCGAAGTGGAGCTGTAGTAATCTTACGGGTATATGCCTTTACACGTTAATAAATTATACAATTTCTCCTCTGGAAAGTATTGTGTAAGGAGGGGGAAACTCATAATTGTCGCTTTTCTGTACTTGAATGAGTTGACTTCGAGATTTGGGGAAGAAGCTATAGAAGCTATATAGGAAACGCATTTTATTCAAATATACTTTACCATTATCAATTGCTCGCCATTTAAATTCTTGGACTAGCAGCATTTCAGAAGATTTCAGTAAGACGTTATGTGAAAAAAAAACCATCCACCCAAGCGCAATCTATAAATTCATCTTTCTGCAATCGTGCTAACGCTGGTAATATGAATTTCAAATCGTAGCTGGAATTGTGCTTGTAAACCGGTAAAAAGTATTTTTGTCTAATATTTACATTACAAGATTTATGCGCAATCTCCCGAAAGTTACTTCCCCTTGATGAAATTTCTTGCCATAAACGATCATGGTCACGGGCTTTCGCATCCCCCTCATAAATTTTTTTTTTTACAAACCCAACAAATATCTAGATTTTTAATAGCCAACTCGTCTTCTGGTGATAGATTCATTGGATAATGTGTATGGCGCAGCCATGAAATTGCCTCAATTGCTGATTTAATAAGTGTATTTATAACTGTGCCAACACAATCTTTCCAACCCAAAGTCTCAACAAAATCTACCAATTGCTTGGTATTACTTGAATCATTTCGCAAATGGGCAAAATAGATTGCAGTGGGTTCATGTTCTTTAACACGATTCAAATTCAATGGATCGTACACATCCGTGAGTGAAGTCTCAATGTCCAGCTACATCTTGTTGATTTGCAACAGCGTGTCTGAAAACTTTTGCGCCGCAAGGTGGCATTATCCCCTGAAACCGTTTCCACAGACTGGTACTCATGACGCTTACAGTGTTTCATGTGATTATTTAATTTAATTCGCTTTGGAATTTAGACGGGCACATTGGACAGTAATGACGTCAACATTGCTTCTTACCCTCACTTAAAACCCTCCTAATATATGGAACAGGAAAGAAATTTCCGATTGACTCGGGATCTTTGGCCGGCTCGTAAAGAAGCCATACCCAGTGTTTCACAGGTTCAATGGACGATGCCCTTACGGAATATATAACCCCTTATGTACCACTTACTTCCCCTTCTTAATATTCTTCGTCAAATTGTAAAAATTTAACCCCAATATTTAAATGTTCATTTGCCAGGTCAGAAATGTCCATCCCGTTGTGTGTCACTGGATATTATCCCTTTGAACAATGAAAATTGACTTTAGGAAACTCAGTTCCCTCCCCGCTGCCATTAACTGCCTAATCGTCCAACATTGTCTTGCTAACACCCAGATTCACCCGGGGGTTTCGCTCCACCACAAGGATGGAATATTTGAATTACTGCAAGCCCGTGTAGAAAGAGAAGTGTTATACACTCTTGGTACCCTTCAAATTTGCATTATATTTTTAAAAAATTTCTACCCCCTCCCAACTTTAAAAATAAATTCCCTTTTAAATTTAGTAATATTGAGCTCTAATTTTTCTATAAATAAAACCGATAAACCACTCCCGTTTTCACTATACCTCTCCATCCTATTAAAAGTTTCAACCACCCAATCCAAAAACACACTCAAAATTATGGAAGTATGGGTGAAGCGTCTGCATTCTTGTTTGTACATGATGCTCGCACAACTAGTCCAAACAGGCATTTAAAAAATTATTTTAAGCGTGATAGAGGTTTTTATGCTGTCTCGTCCACCCGCCTCCCGCATTTGGTTTTTGAGAAGCGTCTTAATTATGCTTACATAGAAGTGTGCTATGTCAATAGAATCCATATGAATACTACCAATTGATAGGGTATTGAACGGATCGCCAAACTAAGCCCTATACACGAGAACGTTATGCAAAGAGGTATCTGCTAATTAAAACTCTGGTAATACTGGAGGTAAGCCGGTACCACATTTCTCCCCTAGATCACTTTCAATGGCGCGTATTGTCTCGACCACACTATGTGGCAACTCTTCGACACATTCATAGTCTATATCAAGGCCGAGACTACTCACAAAAGTATCTAAATTAAAGTCAATAGGAGTTACACTATTCTGACTCATCTACGCACTCGAGCCCCCTCGTGTTTACTTCTCTCAGGGACCTGTCCTCTGTTCATGAATGATTCAATACCCTCATAGAGATTGTAGGTCTCTTGAGAAGATGGTGTGTGAACCTAGAAGAATAATAAGAGCATATTAGCTCACTGGAACAACTTGCTCCATGGAAAAGAGAATAGTTAAGAGTGAGTATAAACTATCCAGAGGCATACTCATGCTCCCCATACCCCTCTTTTTATTATGAGGCATAGAAGGTTACCATGAGCCCTTGAAGTCATAGAACCCCCACTACTCACTATAAGTTTAATGGCTCTTCAAAGCATCCTTTGGGCCACACTACTGCTATAATAAAACCCATTTGAATGTTCTCTAAAATGGTCATGGAAAAGTTACCGAGGGGGGTCTGCTTCTGGCTATCTGGCCATAAAGTCATCAGCCCACGTTTGAATTTTGTCGGAGGCTTCCTCTATTGCTTTAGTTCCTTCAACAAAGAATCTATTGTGCATTTAATCGATATCAATATCACTCTACAAAAAAGAAAAGAAAATTTATAGGTATAAGTAAAGTTAACAGGACCATTTGGGGGACACTGAAGGCTCCCCTCTATTCAAAACTAGCAAGCAAGAGCTTAAAGAGAAAAAAACAATATTTTACTTATTTCTGAGGGGACTTGGAACCTGAAAAGACAAAGGTAATAGAAAAGGTAAAATAGAAACGAATGAAAAAGACGAAGAACAACCTTATTTTCAGGTATTTCTGAGGAATAGGTATTTTAAACACTAAGGGGTTAAATAAGCTGAAAAGACAAATGTAGTGAAAAGGCACTTAAAAGAGTGAAAAAATCACATTATTTTTTAGGGATGGGACTCTTAAAAATAAAAGGGTAAATAACCAGAAAAGACAAATGTAGCGACTTAGCATTTAAAAGAGTGGGTAAGAATTTAGAAAAACGTGAAAAAAAATTATCATTTCTGAGGAGGCAGAGTCTCTTAAAACTAAGGGGGTGTAACTAGCCTGAAAAGGTAAAAGTAGGCACTTAAACGAATAAAAGAATTTAGAAAAGAGTATAAAGCTGGCATGGCTTGAAAAAGCTCTCTGACAGGTAAAAAATTAGCCAAAAAGACATTATTATTTGGCTGAATAAGAAACAATTGGTGAGAAAAATGGTGAATAAGAGCCTTATTTAAATATTTTTATAACTTGGTCCTGGTACATAAAAAAATAGCAAAAAGTCAAAACTATTGATAAAAAGTCAGTGAAAAATGCCTTATATTAGGTTGAGAATGGATTTGAACAAGAATATACACTAGCTAGAAAAATAGCGTTGAGTTTTTTGTATCATATCAATAAATAATCTTTTAGAACCCCATACCACATGTCTGAACCTTCCCCAACAATCTTTGTTTTATATGGAACTGATGTAATTCCCCTGTGCTCTTGTGTTAAACTTCTTGGTGTGTACGTTGATTGTTTTTCTTTCTTTCAAAACTCACATTTCCTATACACATTCTATAATTTCTCGTCAAGTGTCTATGCTTCATCGTGCCAATTAATTTCTTACTCCCGATGTAATGCTTTCTCTTTACTATTCGTTAGTCCTTCCTTATATTTCTCATTGCTACATTGTATGGGGCAATTCTAACTATTCTTCCCTTCGGCAACTCCGAACAGCACAGAATAGAGCAGTGAAGGCAACTTTTCACCTTCCCAGGCTCTATATCCTACAAATGATCTTTACAGTAATACAGGTCTAGATGCCTTAGATGTGGTTATCAAGAAGCAGAACCTAAAACTAGCTCATCGAGCCTTCAATTTCTCGCTTCCTCCAAATATCTTATCCTACTTTGATTTAGCATCAACACGTAAGTGCCAGACTTTGCTTCGGAGCTCTGTTCACCGATTTCAGTTGCCTTAAAGGGTATCCTCAGCAGCTCAGAGGTCACCAATTTATAGAGCCATTGCTCTTTGGAACTCTATTCCCAATGAACTTTCTCTTATCAAAAACTCTTCTTCCCTTTGCATAAAAATATTCTCTAAGGCTTGAAGCAGTTTCTTTTTTTTTTCTTTATTTCTTTATTCATTTTGCTTTATCCATTTTTTCCACTTTACTGTATATAGTTTTTTTTTTCTTTTCTCCACTCTTATTATGATGAATGAGATTCAAACCCCGTTGTTTAATAATATTATTAATGGTTTGGAATTTTAATAAATTACGGGACATTTTCAGTTTGGATAAAATTAAGTCAAAGGTTATTGTGTAACGATTGTTTGTTTTTTGTTTTTTTTTATTGATTTTTCTCGCATTGTGTTTATATTTTTAAGGTATTGTTGTATTTTTTTTCCTTCCCTGTTTTTTTTTTTGTTTGGATTTTGTGATTGATACGAGGTCCTCTACAAGCTATACTTCTTGGGACCTCTAGCGCTTAAGTGTATTATGTATTTATTGTAGTATTTAATAAATTGAATTAAATTGAATGAAAGAATAATTTGCTTACATTTAAATAAACTTATGCAGCTGAAGAAACGAGATCAGATGTGTTTGCAGCTTGATAAGCGAGACCTTGCGTAGCTCTTGAAGACCTGGGCATTGCATCTTGCTTGGAGAGAGCAGGGGGCTGGTAGAGCACGGCCAGCGATATCAGATATGCTTGCAGCTTGATAAGCGAGACTTGCGTAGCTCTTGAAGGCCCGGGAATTACATCTTGCATGGAGGGAGCAGGGGGCTGTTAAAGCCCGGCTCTTGATTTTCATGGCAGTGCATAATATTCAACGATGTTACGCTCCTGTACAGCCAGGGCGTGTGCAACCAGGCCAGCGAATTTTTTAGTTAGGGGAGTGGGGCTTGCCACCATTTGTGCAGCCGCCCACTCTTTCTTCAATTTCCTGGCTGGCTGCACAGGGCTTTTCACAGCTCTTGAAGCCCCAGGCAAACGCATGACAGGGATCGAGGG
This sequence comes from Artemia sinica, assembly GCA_027921565.1. Lineage (NCBI taxonomy): Eukaryota > Metazoa > Arthropoda > Branchiopoda > Anostraca > Artemiidae > Artemia > Artemia sinica. Next base: position 11,911,903 of record CM051261.1, read on the forward strand.
GTTTTACTGGTATCCCCAGTCGGGAAGGGCCAGTCATCATTTGACGGGGAATTGAGGGTTGGTCTAGAGACTGCCTGGAAGGGCCTGACATCTTTTCACGGAAAGCCATGGGTTACAAAGGCATTGCCTTGGAAGGACCGGCATACCTTATGACCGATGGTCTTGCTGGTTGCTCAGGGGTCGGGTCGGTGCCCCTTGCCCTCTTACTTGGAGGGGGAAGAGCTGGAAAATTCAAGAAGAGAAAACAGGATTTACTACAAAATAGCCCTCGCTTCTACAGAAGAAAAAAGAAGAAGAAAAACAAAGAAAACAAGATTTATTGGAAAGCATAGTTTTTTTGTTATAAGACCCCCCCTCCAGCATTTAAAAATATGGTATTATTTGTATAGGAGGGCTTGGGTAAAATCTCGCCACAAAAGACCAATGGTATAACATCAAAGCTAAGAGAGCACGAGAAAGCTATAGAATTCAAACAAAACAAATAAGTGTTTTATTCTCCCTATAATAAGCATTAGTAAGGCTAGAAATGTTTAAAAGTACTAAAAAATAATAATTCCGACTTTAGTAGGCAGAGAATAATAAGATCCCAGGACAGGTCTCGTTTACCCTCAACCTAAACCATTTCAAGATGACGAAAAGTACCTAAAGTATGCGAATTTCTTATAAGAAATTGTACGCTTAAAGGAAAAATGCAAGACAAGAATTAGTCTGTAGCCTTAGGATAGAAATAAATGTTCCTGTTTTACCCTTTAGAAAAAACGAAGGATTTTAATATGTTCCTGGATATGCAGTGCATTTTAAACATAAATAAACCTAAAGTGTATGTAAAGCCTTAAAAAACTAGCATTACTCGTCTAGGGCTTGGATAAAATCTCGAGCTCAAAATACCGTTTCGAATGCCGGTATCTAGACCCGCTAGACAAACTACAATTATTGGGGAATAAATATTTTTATTACTTGCCGCATGCTCCTTTTAGAGTCCCTTTCTTACACGCAATTTCCAGCCCTATATTAAGACTAATCATATAAAATATGATTTGTCCAGATAAAATTTATTATGTTACAATTTTGCAGAGAATCCTAATAGAAATAGCACCCCTGATGTTCCATTTTAATTCTGATATACCCAACAATCAATTAACCTCGGAGTTACAACTAGGAGGGGGGCACATTATTCTTTGCTTAGTGAATAAGTTACATTTCGTGTGAAGATAAAACTAAATAAAACTAATCGCATTAAAATTGCTTGACCCATAAGGTTTATTATGCGTTATATTTACAGGTAAAAAAGCCCTTTTCAGACATACACATCTGGTAATAAAACCCTTATTTTGTTATTTTAGACAACGAGTGCGTGACAGATTTGACACATTTAATGGATTCTATGCCAATTTTTTAAACTAGTGTCTCTAAACATGAGGGGAAAATAGAAGAATGCAGAAAAGTACTATTATCAAAAATGAATAATTTCTTTTGAAAATATTAATTGTTATTGAATGGGGGCTGGAAGGTTAGGGTTGGTACACGGTAAAAAGAGGGTACTATAAGCTTTAAAACGAGTATAAACAATTTGGTGTGTACGGAGTTGAGCTTGGAGGAGGGGTTAGGGGGTAGAGGCTTAATTCAATTAGCAAAACCTGAAGATAGAAAAACTTCTAATACAGAAAGACACTTACTTCTTGATATGAACGAGACATATTGACTTTTTAGAGTTTGTTGTGTCACACTATAGCTTCAAATGAATACTGATGAGGAATTGTCCTTCCTTGGGTATTTATAGTGTTCCGAAGACACACAAGGAATTTTCTATTTTCGAGGGAACACCTGCACTCCTGGAAAGCCATCTAAGGTTTTTAATAGAAAAAACTTCGTGTGGGGAGACTACCACCTGGGAAGTCTGCCACCTGGAAACATGGCTCCCTTAGAAATCCCCTGATAATTTTCCTATGGCTGCCGTGACGTAACAGGGATGTGCTTGAAATCCCATGTTAATTTCCATATTAATTTTAGAGGGTTCCCGTGGGAATCTTGCCAGCTAGAAACAAGGCTCTAACGAGAATCTTGCCAGCTAGAAACAGGGCTCTAACGGGAATCATGCCAGGGTTCTCACGGTAATTTTGCCAGTGGTGTTGCGACATCAAAGGGCTGCGCTTGAAATTCCATGTTAATTTTCCTTTGGATAACGTGACGTCAGAGGGCTTCAGTAGAAATCTTGCCAGTTGACTGCATTGTACAGCTGCAAAGGATTAGGAGGTCCATTTAGAGTTTCTCTATTTATTACTACTTGTCTATTATCCCAACCTCATTCCAATTAATTATAAAAGAAATACATCTGGGGAAGTTGCCAAAAAAAATTGCGGCACCTGGTCGAAAAAGAGGGATGCACCGTTAATCCTTCTTCTTGCACTTTTAAACCATTGGAAGAAAGGAGTAGTGGCTTTGGGTATGCTAGAAAGTAGTAAGCCCTCACTACTCTTATTTAGGCCATTATTGAACAAAATTCGAACCTAAGCGTAAAGAGCAAGGTTTGGACGAGGGGTTGGACTTCTTCCTGTGCGTAATATGAAGGGGTTCACTCCCTCGTATATACCTTGCTCTTTACGCTAAAGTTAAAATTTTGTTCCAATTTTGTAATAATGACCCCTGATTCACAAAGGTCGTTTAATTAGAATAAATAGCTGTTTTGAAGTTACTTAAAAATATTTTAGCGTAAAGAGCAAGGTATTAACGAGGAGACGACCCCCCTCGAATACGTAATAATTTCTGTTCGTTTTATGTTTTAATGTTACTCCTTACTTTCAGTTGAAAACACTGGATTTTCTTATTTAACTTCTGATTAATTTTTTAGATAATGCTGGTAAATCTAGCGCCCCCTTAATGGAAATGCTTTTCCCCCATGAAAAATTCTTCCATGGAAAGATCCTCCCACTTTGTCCAATCCCCCAACTAGAGAAAATCTCCCCTGAAATCGTCACTATACTTACCAATAACCAATACTGGGTGTAAACAATGGGAAAAGTTCATAACTTGCAGTGCTTCTCCCGGTGACTGTGAGGGGATTAAGTTGTCCTCAGAGACATAGGGATTAAATATTTCAACTATGCTGAATAAAATGGCTATCTAAAAATTTTGATCCGGTGACTTTGGGAAAAAAATGAGGGTGGGAGGGGGCGTGGTTGCGCTCTAATTTTCTTGGTCATTTATAAAGGGCACTAGAACTTTTAGTTTCCGTTAGAACGAGCCCTCTCCAATGTTTTAGGCCCACTGGGTCGATAAGATCATCCTGGGGGAAAATAACACGCATTTGTGATCTTTCTTCTAGCAAAAATTACAAAATTCTACATTTTTGCAAATAGGAGATTCAAACCTCTGCACTAAGGTTCTTTGATATGCTGACTATGGTGGTGTGATTTTCATTAAAACTCAATGACAGTAGAGTAGTAGGTACAATTTTGGGTAGATTATGTTCCTTCCTGTGCTATTTGAGTATATTATGTTCCTTCCTGTGCTATTTGGGTAGATTATTTTCCTTCCTGTGCTATTTGGGTAGATTATGTTCCTTCCTGTGCTATTTGGGTAGATTATGTTCCTTCCTGTGCTATTTGGGTATATTATGTTCCTTTCTGTGCTATTTGGCTAGATTATGTTCCTTCCTGTACTATTTGGGTAGATTATGTTCCTTCCTGTGCTATTTGGGTAGATTATGTTCCTTCCTGTGCTATTCTATGGAACTATGTTCCTTCCCATGCTATTCTATGGAACTATGCTCCTTCTCATGCTAGTCTATGGAACTAAGTTCCTTCCCATGCTATTCTAACAGACGTATAGGAATTATCATGCTATTTGCTTGAGGCCCTAGGACCATACTATTTGCTTGATGCTCTACACCTTTTCAAAGAGATTGAATATCCTCTCACACTTGTTCTATTTCTTAGAAGTATGTGCTAACAGACTGGTTTTTCTGATTTTTTCGACAATTGCCTTAACTCGAGAGTAGTTTGTTATTAATGCGTCGTTGCTAATTAAAAAATTGGATGCTACAATCAGGATTGTTCGATTGACATTAGCAAAAAGGGATAAGGGATTCGCGAAATGGACTGTACGAACGATCTTATTTGAATAATAGGGGAAAAAAAAAACAGAGCTAGATAACATTTCCGAATCGGATCATATGAAGGTGGAGAAAAAAAGGGTTAAACCGATTATCAGTTAAGGTAACCCCTCGGGGTTGTTAACTCATTGCTTATTTATTATAAATTTGGAACAACATCAATCTATGGAAATGGTTAACGATGATGAAATGGTCTTATGACTTGACCTAGCTTTACTTCTTCGATGTGTTCTTTATAATACACAAGTGGTGTTTTGAACAGTGTTGTCAATTTAAAATAGAGTTTAACGTTATAGTATACTAAAAAGTTGATACTAAGAGAGATGTAGATGGCAAGAAAAGAATTTTAATAATGAAATTCAGAACAAACCTTAGAAGTCCTTGCAAATCAAGAGTAGTAGGGTGTGTGTGAGTACGAACCATCAAGAATCATAAGCACTGACGACCCTAACCACTAGAGACCTCAACCCCCCAAAGGTCCCCTATCCCCAAACTCGAAGAGTGACCCCTCCCCTCCAACTTTTTGGCCCCTCCCCCTTTTTTTAATATTTTTTGAAGTTTTTTTTTTTAACTTTTTTTTTATCATTTTTTTAACATACATTTTTTCGACTTTTTTTTACATGTCTTCGAATAAGATGAAACATACTTAAAACAAAAAAATCACATATAATATTTTACAAACTCAAAATGAGAATGGTATTGACGTGTTAGTAATCACCTTTACTATTAGAAAAATAATGTTTGTATTAGCACTTTTTTTATTGGACTAAATTTTTTTTTGGACTTCGAAATTATTCAACTTTTTTTTACGTATCTTAAAATGACATAAAATATGCTTATGGCTCTACCAATTGTACCCTATGCTTGCTCAGAGACACGATGCGGCTTTCCCGCTGGTACTTTATGGTGGGTTATCGACACTATCTAGTTTATTGCATGTAGTAAATCAGTATTTTCTACGCAGTGAAACGATAAACACATAAGTCATATCTTTAAAAAAAGGTGAAGATGGAGCATTTTAATAAAGTGTGTTCACATGACAATGTTATTGTAGCATTGAATGCCGACAAGGAGAAGTATTTAAACTATGAAACAAGTACAAGTGGTAGCACTATTGGAAATGTATGCATGCATTGTCATGACTGTAAAAAATTAAATTTCTTTGGGGTATCGAAAAAATTCAACTCTTATGTTGGTGGATATGCAAGATTGAGATCTCCAGAGATGATTGCACTCAAAGAGAACGCCAAAATAAAAATAATCGTTGACGATAGAGGACAACTCCTTGCTACTGTTGCAGGTAAAAAAATTACCTACTGATACATCCTATCGTCAGCTTTCGGGTATTAGCATTCAACGGAAGATCAAAAAGAGAAAGGCCTACTCTTCTACTAATATCATAAACCATATCTTGTCTACGTGCTGAAACTGTTACCTGTGTAAAATAATGTGATAATAGACAGTGAAATTGCCAGAAAAATAAAAAGGGTAATGGCAGAAAATATCACTATGGAATATAAAGATGAATCGATGAAAAACAAAGTACCAGCAAACGTTACTGCCATTGATCAAACAGTCAATGAACCAAATAATACCAAAGACGAAAAGCATATTTAGCCTGTCGATGACACGCCAGTAAAAGTTGTGTATGACTCAAAAAGGAATAATGATTATTCTACTGATTACGAAAAAAGAGAAGACAATAGCTACAATATCAAGAGAGAACATGGTGAACTATTTTATGGAACATATTCAAAATGTCCAAAATTGATCATTGATATTAATAATGTATCATAATATATTTTTGCATTAATATTCTACATAGCATTATTTCATTAAAAATATATTATGCATTACATTGTTATGAGTTCATTATTTTTAGAGTATACTAGCATATCAAACGTTTAGAATTAAAACATTCTACTAAAACATTGGAGATGTAAGAAAAGGAATTTGCATACATCTATTGTCAGACACATGGGATAACATTGACAAAATCGAGGTATCAGAATGAATAAATTCTTTATCAACATCCGTTGTTGGATATATCATTATGAAAAAATTGTAAATAAGTAAGTATCAAGGTGAATGACTTTTTTAACAACATCCTTCCCCAGATACATCGAATAAAATTGATAAAATATAAGTGTCAGAGTGAATAAATTTTTCTATCAACATCCTTTGTCAGATACATCAAATAAAATTGACAAAATCTAAAGTTCAGAACGAATAAATACTTTAACAACATCCTTTATTGGATATGTCGGATAAAATTGACAAAATCTAAGCATCAGAGTGACTAAATTCTATACCAACATCTTTTTTTCGGATACATAGGATAAAATTGACAGAATCTAAGTGTCAATGTGAATACATTTTTTTTTATCAACATCATTTGTCAGATACATCAAATAATAAAATTGACAAAATCTAAATTTCAGAATAAATAAATTCATTATCAACATCCTTTGTCGTATATGTCGGATAAAATTGACAAATAAATTTTTTTATCAACATCCTTTGCCAGATACATCGAATAAAATTGATAAAATATAAGTGTCAGAGTGAATAATTTTTTTATCAACATCCTTTGTCAGATACATCAAATAAAACTGACAAAATCTAAATTTAAGAATGAATAAATTCATTATGAACATCCTTTGTCGGATATGTCGGATAAAATTGACAAAATCTAAGTCTCAGAGTGAATATTTTTTTTATCAACATCCTTTGCCAGATAGATCGAATAAAATTGATAAAATATAAGTGTCAGAATGAATAAATTTTTTTATCAACATCCTTTGTCAGATAAATCAAATAAAATTGACAAAATCTAAATTTCAGAAAGAACAATTCATTATCAACATCCTTTGTCAGATATGTCGGATAAAATTGACAAAATCTAATTCTCAGAATGAAAATTTTTTTTTATCAACATCCTTTGCCAGATAGATCGAATAAAATTGATAAGAAATAAGTGTCAGAGTGAATAATTTTTTATCAACATCCTTTGTCAGATACATCAAATAAAATTGACAAAATCTAAATTTTAGAATGAATAAATGCTTTAACAACATCCTTTATCGGATATGTCGGATAAAATTGACAAAATCTAAATATTAGAGTGACTAAATTCTATATCAACATCCTTTTCTCGGATACATAGGATAAATTGACAAATTCTAAGTGTTAGAGTGAATACATTTTTTATCAACATCCTTTGGAAGATACATCTGATAAAATTGACAATATCTCAATTCAGAATGAATAAATTCATTATCAACATCCTTTGTCGGATATGTCCGATAAAATTGACAAAATCTAAGTATCAGAGTGAATAATTTTTTTTAACAATATTCTTTGCCAGATACATCGAATAAAATTTATAAAATATTAGTGTCAGAGTGAATAAATTTTTTTCTATCAACATCCTTTGTCAGATACATCAAATAAATTTGACAAAATCTAAATTTCAGAACGGATAAATGCATTAACAACATCCTTTATCGGATATTTCAGATAAAATTGACAAAATCTAAGTATCAGAGTGACTAAATTCTATAAAAAAAACATCCTTTTCTCGGATACATAGGATAAAATTGACAAATTCTAAGTGTTAGAGTGAATAATTTGTTATCAACATCCTTTTGCAGATACATCGGATAAAATTGACAAAATCTGAATTTCAGAATGAATAAATTCATTATCAACATCCTTTGTCGGATATGTCGGATAAAATTGACAAAATCTAAGTATCAGAGTGAATAATTTTTTTTAACAACATCCTTTGCCTGATACATCGAATAAAATTGATAAAATATAAGTGTCAGAGTGAATAAATTTTTAATTAACATCCTTTGTCAGATACATCAAATAAAATTGACAAAATCTAAATTTCAGAATAAATAAATGCTTTAACAACATCCTTTATCGGATATGTCGGATAAAATTGACAAAATCTAAGTATCAGAGTGACTAAATTCAATATCAACATCCTTTTCTCGTATACATACGATAAAATTGACAGAATCTAAGTGTCAGAGTGAATAAATTTTTTTATCAACATCCTTTTCTTGGATACATAGGATAAAATTGACAAAATCTAAATTTTAGAATGAATAAATTCATTATCAACATCCTTTGTTGGATATGTCGGATAAAATTGACAAAATCTAAATTTCAGAATGAATAAATGCTATAACAATGTCCTTTATCGGATATGTCGGATAAACAATCTAAGTATCAGAGTGACTAAATTCTATATCAACATCCTTTTCTCGGATACATAGGATAAAATTGACAAATTCTAAGTGTTAGAGTGAATAAATTTTTTTATCAACATCTTTTGCCAGATACATCGGATAAAATTGACAAATCTAAGTATCAGAGTGAATAAATTCATTATCAATATCCTTTGTCGGATATTTCGGATAAAACAGACAAAATCTAAGTATCAAAGTGAAAAATTTTTGTGATCAACATCCTCTGCCAGATACATCGAATAAAACTGACAGAATCTAAGTGTCAGAGTGAATAAATTTTTGTATCAACATCCTTTGTCAGATACATCGAATAAAAAATGACAAAATCTAAATATCAGAATGAATAAATGCTTTAACAACTTCCTTTATCAGATTTGTCGGGTAAAATTGACAAAATATAAGTATCAGAGTGATTAAATTCTACATCAACATCCTTTTCTCGGATACATAGATTAAAATTGACAAAATCTAAGCGTTAGAGTTAATATTTTTTTTATCAACATCCTTTGCCAGTTACATCGGATAAAATTGACAAAATCTAAGTGTCAGAGTGAATAAGTTCATTATCAACATCCTTTGTCGGATAAGTCGGATAAAATTTATAAAATCTAAGTATGAGAGTGATTAAATTCCATATCAATATCATTTTCTCGGATACATGGGATAAAATTGACAAAATCTAAGTATCAGAGTGAATAAATGCTTTATCAACATCCTTTAAATGCATTATCAACATCATTTGTCGGCTATATTGGATAAAATTGACAGAATCTAAGTATCAGATTGATTAAATTTTATATCAAAATCCCTTTCTCGGGTACATGGGATAAAATTGACAAAATCTAAGTATCAGATTGATTAAATTCTATATCAACATCCCTTTCTCGGGTACATGGGATAAAATTAACAAAATCTAAGAATCAGAGTGAATAATTTATTTTTTATCAACATCTTTTATCAGTTACAACAATTATAATTAACAAAATCTAAATATCGGAGTGAATAAAAGCTTTTTCAACATCCTTTGTCGGATATGTTGAATAAAATTGACAAAATCTAAATATCAGAATGAATAAATGCTTTAACAACATCCTTTGTCAGATATATTGGATAAAATTGACAGAATCTAAGTATCAGAGTTATTAAATTCTATATCAACATCTCTTACTCGGATACATGGGATAAAATTGACAAAATCTAAGTATCAGAGTGAATAAATTTATTATCAACATCCTTTGTCGGATATGTCGGATAAAACTGACAGAATCTAAGTATCAGAGTGACTAAATTCCATATCAACATCCCTTTCTCAGACACATGGATAAAATTGACAAAATCTAAGTATCAAAGTGAATAAATGCTTTATCAACATCCTTGAAATGCATTATCAACATCATTTGTCAGTTATATCGGATAAAATTGACAAAATCTAAGTATCAAATTGATTAAATTCTATATCAACATCCCTTTCTCAAATACTTGGGATAAACTTGACAAAATCTAAGTATCAGAGTTATTAAGTTCTATATTAACATCCCTTTCTAAGATAAATGGGATAAAATTGACAAAATCTAAGTATCAGAGTGAATAAATGCTTTATCAATATCCCTTAAATGCATTATCAACATCACATGTCAGATACATCGGATAAAATTGACAAAATCTAAGTACCCGAAAGAACAAATTCGTTTTCAAAGTTTTTATCGGATACATCACATAACAGTCATAAAATCCAAGTTTTATTCATTTTGACTTCATGCGTCGTAACGTTGAATTTAGGTTAGACCGGTTATAGATGGCAGCACACCCGATCAGACACACAGTCATTGTGAGAGAGATATTCAAAAAGTTGAGTTAGTTTAGGTTCACTTAGAGGGGCCAGACATGCATTGAAATAAGCAAACACCCCACCCAGACACACACGCAAAAAGAGTGAGAGAGATAAAAACACATACAAATACGTACATGTAGACACAAAAACCGAGAAAGACATGGAGTGTATCCCGCGACGGCGCATACATAGTGAAAGAAATATGCAAAGTCGACATAGCTTTATTTCATTTTTTAAGGTAAATTAGACTAGGTTACGTGCGCCGCACGTAACCTACACTCCATGTCTTTCTCGGTTTTTGTGTCTAAATCTACGCATTTGTATATGTTTTTATCTCTCTCACTCTTTTTGCGTGTGTGTCTGGGTGGGTGTTTGCTTATTCCAATGCATGTCTCGCCACTCTAAGTCAACCTAAATTAACTCACCTTTTTGAATATCTCTCTCTCACTATGACTGTGTGTCTGAGCGGGTGTGCTGTCATCTATAACCGGTCTAAGCTAAATTCAACGTAACGACGCATGAAGTCAAAATGAATAGAACTTGGATTTTATGACTTTTATGTGATGTATCCGATAAAAACTTTGAAAACGAATTTAGTCTTTCTGGTACTTAGATTTTGTCAATTTTATCCGATGTATCTGACATATGATGTTGATAATGCATTTAAGGGATATTGATAAGGCATTTATTTACTCTGATACTTAGATTTTGTCAATTTTACCCCATGTATCTGAAAAAGGGGTGTTGATATAAAATTTAATAACTCTGATACTTAGATTTTGTCAAGTTTATCCCAAGTATTCGAGAAAGGATGTTGATATAGAATTTAGTCAATCTGATACTTAGATTTTGTCAATTTTATCCGATATAACCGACAAACGATGTTGATAATGCATTTCAAGGATGTTGATAAAGCATTGATTCACTCTGATACTTAGATTTTGTCAATTTTATCCCATATATCCGAGAAAAGGATGTTTATATGGAATTTAATCACTCTGATACTTAGTTTCTGTCAGTTTTATCAGACATATCCGACAAAGGATGTTGATAATGAATTTATTCACTCTGATGCTTAGATTTTATCAATTTTAGCCCATGTATCCGAGTAAGGGATGTTGATATAGAATTTAATAACTCTGATACTTAGATTTTGTCAATCTTATCTAACATATCCGACAAAGGATGTTGTTAAAGCATTTATTCATTCTGATATTTAGATTTTGTCAATTTTAATCAACATAACCAACAAAGGATGTTGAAAAAGCATTTATTCACTCTTATATTTAGATTTTGTTAATTTTATTTGTTGTAACTGATAAAAGATGTTGATAAAAATAAAACTATTCACTCTGAGACTTAGATTTTTCAATTTTATCCCATTTACCCGAGAAGGGGATGTTGATATAGAATTTAATCAATCTGATACTTAGAGTTTGTCAATTTTATCCCATATACCCGAGAAAAGGGATGTTGATATAGAATTTAATCAATCTGATACTTAGATTCTGTCGATTTTATCCGATATAGCTGACAAATGATGTTGATAATGCATTTAAAGGATGTTCATAAAGCATTTATTCACTCTGATACTTAGATTTTGTCAATTTTATCCTATGTGTCCGAGAAAATGATATTGATATGGAATTTAATCACTCTGATACTTGGATATTATCAATTTTATCTGACATATCAGACAAAGGAGGTTGATAATGAATTTATTCACTCTGACACTTAGATTTTGTCAATTCTATCCGATGTAGCTGGCATAGGATGTTGATAGAAAAAAAATATTCACTCTAACACTTAGATTTTGTCAATTTTAATCTATGTATCCAAGAAAAGGATGTTGATGTAGAATTTAATAACCCTGATGCTTAGATTTTGTCAATTTTATCCGACAAATCCGATAAAGAATGTTGTTAAAGCATTTATTCATTCTGATATTTAGATTTTGTCAATTTTTATTCGATGTATCTGACAAAGGATGTTGATAAAAAAATTATTTACTCTGATACTTAGATTTTGTCAATTTTATCCGACATATCCGACAAAGGATGTTGATAATGAATTTATTCACTCTGATACTTAGATTTTGTCAATTTTATCCGATGTATCTGGCAAAGGATGCTGATAAAAAAATTATTCACTCTAACACTTAGAGTTTTTCACTTTTATCCTATATATCCGAGAAAAGGATGTTGATATAGAATTTAGTCACTCTGATACTTAGATTTTTAATCCGACATATCCGATAAAGGATATTGTTCTAGCATTTATTCATTCTGAAATATATATTTGTCAATTTTATTTGATGTATCTGGCAAAGGATGCTGATAAAAAAAATTATTCTCTCTGACAATTATATTCTATCAATTTTATTCGTTTATTTGATGTATCTGGCAAAGGATGTTGATAAAAAAAATTGTTCACTCTGATACTTAGAATTGTCAATTTTATTCGACATATCCGACAAAGGATGTTGATAATGAATTTATTCATTCTGAAATTTAGATTTTGTCAATTTTATCCCATGTATCCGAGAAAAGGATGTTGATATAAAAAAATTTATTCACTCTGACGGTTAGGTTCTGTCAATTTTATCCTATTTATCAGAGAAAAGGATGTTGATATGGAATTTAGTCACTCTGATACATACATTTTGTCAGTTTTATCCGACATATCCGATAAAGGATGTTGTTAAAGCATTTATTTATTCTGAAATTTAGATTTTGTCAATTTTATTTGATGTATCTGACAAAGGATGTTGATCAAAAAAATTTGTTCACTCTGACACTTATATTTTATCAATTTTATTCGATGTATCTGGTAAAGGATGTTGAAAAAAAAAAATATTCACTCTGATACTTAGATTTTGCTACTTTTATCCGACATATCCGACAAAGGATGTTGATAATGAATTCATTCATTCTGAAATTTAGATTTTGTCAATTTTATCCGATGTATCTGCCAAAGGATGTTTATAAAAAAAATTTATTCACTCTAAAACACATAGAGTTTGTTAATTTTATCCTATGTATCCGAGAAAAGGATGTTGATATAGAATTTAGTCACTCTGATACTTATATTTTGGCAATTTTATCCGACCTATCAAATAAAGGATGCTGTTAAAGCATTTATTCATTCTGAAATTTAGATTTTGTTAATTTTATTTGATGTATCTGACAAAGGATGTTGAAAAAAAAATTATTCATTCTGACACTTATATTGTGTCAATTTTATCCGACATATCCGACAAACGATGTTGATAATGAATTTATTCATTCTGAAATTAGGTTTTGTCAATTTTATTTGATTTATCTGACAAAGGATGTTGATAAAAAAAATTTTCAAACTGACGCTTAGAATCTGTCAATTTTATCCTATGTATCCGAGAAAAAGATGTTGATATAAAATTTAGTCACTCTGACACTTAGATTTTGTCAATTTTATCTGACATATCCGATAAAGGATGTTGTTAAAGCATTTATTCGTTCTGAAATTTAGATTTTGTCAATTTTATTTGATTTACCTGACAAAGGATGTTGATAGAAAAAAAATTTATTCACTCTGACATATTATATTTTATCAATTTTATTCGATTTATCTGGCAAAGGATGTTGTTAAAAAAAATTATTCACTCTGATACTTAGATTTTGTCAATTTTATCCAACATATCCGACAAAGGATGTTGATAATGAATTTATTCATTCTGAAACTTAGATTTTGTCAATTTTTTCCGATACATCTGCCAAAGGATGTTGATAAAAAAATTTATTCACTCTAACAGTAGGATAAATTTGTCAATTTTATCTTATGTATCCGAGAAAACGATGTTGATATAGAATTTAGTCACTCCGATACTTAGATTTTGTCAATTTTATCCAAAATATCCGATAAAGGATGTTGTTAAAGCATTTATTCATTCTGAAATTTAGATTTTTGTCAATTTTATTTGATGTATCTGACAAAGAATGTTGAGAAAAAAAATTATTCTCTCTAACACTTATATTTTATCAATTTTATTCAATCTATCTGGCAAAGGATGTTGATAAAAAAAAATATTCACTCTGATACTGAGATATTGTCATTTTTATCCGACATATCCGACAAAGGATGTTGATAATGAATTTATTCATTCTGAAATTTAGATTTTGTCAATTTTATTTGATGTATCTGACAAAAGATGTTGATGAAAAAATTTATTCACTCTGAAACTTATATTTAATCAATCTTATTCGATGTTTCTGGCAAAGGATGTTGATAAAAAAAATTATTCACTCTGATACTTAGATTTTGTCAATTTTTTCCGACATATCCGACAAAGGATGTTGATAATGAATTTATTCATTCTGAAATTTAGATTTTGTCAATTTTATTTGATGTATCTGACAAAGGATGTTGATGAAAAAAATTTATTCCCACTGACGCTTAGATTCTGTCAATTTTATCCGACATATCCGATAAAGGATGTTGTTAAAGCATTTATTCGTTCTGAAATTTAGATTTTGTCAATTTTATTTGATGTATCTGACAAAGGATGTTGATAGAAAAATTTATTCACACTGACACTTATATTTTATCAATTTTATTCGATGTATATGGCATTGGATGTTGTTATAAAAAATATTATTCACCTTGATACTTAATTATTTACGATTTTTTCATAATGACATATCCAACAACGGATGTTGATAAAGAATTTATTCATTCTGATACCTAGATTTTGTCAATGTTATCCCATGTGTCTGACAATAGATGTATGCAAATTCCTTTTCTTACATCTCCAATGTTTTAATAGACATTCTCAACGTTTGATATGCTAGCATACTCTAAAAATAATGAACACATAACAATGTAATGCATAATATATTTTTATTGAAATAATACTATGGAGAATATTAATACAAAAATATATTATGATACATTATTAATATCAATTATCAACTTTTGACATTTTGAATCTGTTCCATAAAATAGTTCACCATGTTCTCTCTTGATATTGTAGCTATTGTCTTCTCTTAGTTTGTAATCAGTAGAATGATCATTATTCCATTTTGAGTCATACACAACTTTTACTGGCGTGTCATCGACAGGCTCAATATGCTTTTTGTCTTTGGTATTATTTGGTTCATTGACTGTTTGATCAATGGCAGTAACGTTTGCTGGTACTTTGTTTTTCATCGATTCATCTTTATATTCCATAGTGATATTTTCTGCCATTGTCCTTTTTATTTTTCTGGCAATTTCACTTTCTAATATCACATTATTTTTACAAAGGTAACAGTTTCGACACGTAGACAAGATATGGTTTATGATATTAGTAGAAGGGTAGGCCTTTCTTTTTTGATCTTGCGTTGAATGCTAATACCCGTAAGCTGACGATAGGCTGTATCAGTAGGTAATGTGTTACCTGCAACAGTAGAAAGGAGTTGTCCTCTATCATCACTGATTATTTTTATGTTGGCATTCTCTTTGAGTGAAATCATCTCTGGAGACTTCAATCTTGCATATCAACCAACATAAGAGTTGAATTTTTTCGATACTCCAAAGAAATTTAATTCCTTACTGTCATGACAATGCATGCATACATTTCCAATAGTGCTACCACTTGTACTTGTTTCATAGTTTAAATACTTCTCCTTGTCGGCATTCAATGCTACAATAACATTGTCATGTGAACACACTTTATTAAAATGCTCCATCTTCACTTTTTTTTAAAGATATGACTTATGCGTTTTTCGTTCCATTGCGTAAAAAATACTGAGTTAAGACATGCAATAAAACAAGATAGTGTCGATAACCTGCCATAAAGTACCAGTGGGAAAGCCGCATCGTGTCTCTGAGCAAGCATAGAGTACAATTGGTAGAGAGCCGTAAGCATATTTTATGTCATTTTAAGATACGTAAAAAAAAAAAGTTGAATAATTTCGAAGTTAAAAAAAAAAAAAAAATTAGTCCAATAAAAAAAGTGCTACTACAAACATTATTTTCCTAATAGTAAAGGTCATGACTAACATGTCTATACCATTCTCATTTTGAGTTTGGAAAATATTAAATATGATTTTTTTTTTCTTTAAGTATGTTTCATCTCATTCGAAGACATGTAAAAAAAATAAAGTTGAAAAAAATATATCATGTTAAAAAAAATAATAAAAAAAAGTTAAAAAAACTTCAAAAAATTTAAAAAAATAGAGGGAGGGGTCCAAAAAGTTGGAGGGGAGGGGGCGCCCTTCAAGTTTGGGGATAGGGGACCTTTGGAGGGTTGAGGTCTCTAATGGTTAGGGTCGTTGGTGCCTTTGATCCTTGATGGTTCGTACTTACACACACCCTACTACTTGATTTGCACGGATTTCTAAGGTTTTTTCTGAATTTCATTATTAAAATTCTTTTCTTGCCATCTACATCTCTCTTAGTATCAACTTTTTAGTATACTATAACGTTAAACTCTATTTTAAATTGACAACACTGTTTAAACACCACTTGTGTATTATACAGAACACATCGAAGAAGTAAAGCTAGGTCAAGTCATAAGACCATTTTATCATCGTTAACCATTTCCTTAGATTGATGTTGTTCCCAATTTATAATAAAGAAGCTTTGACTTAACAACCCCGAGGGGTTACCTTAACTGATAACCCTTTTTTCTCCACCTTCATATGATCCAATTCGAAATGTTAACTAGCTCTGTTTTTTTCCCTATTATTCACCTTATAACTGATAATCGGTTTAACCCTTTTTTTCTCCACCTTCATATGATCCAATTCGCAAAATGATCGCAAAAAAATCAGAAACCAGTCTGATAGCACATACTTCAAAGAAATGGAACAGTTGGATGATGCTTTTTTTCCTAAAAAATCATACTTAAATACGTTAAAAAAAAGCACGTAGCTCTGTTTTTTTCAATTATTACTTTCTAAAAACGTATTATTCAAATAAGATCGTTCGTACAGTCCAATTCGCGAATCCCTTATCCATTTTTGCAAATGTCAATCAAACAATTCTGATTGTAGCATCCAATTTTTTAATTAGCAACGACGCATTAATAACAAACTACTCTCGAGTTAAGGCAATTGTCCAAAAAATCAGAAAAAACCAGTCTGATAGCACATACTTCAAAGAAATGGAACAGGTGTGAGAGGATATTCACTTTCTTTGAAAAGGTGTAGAGCATCAAGCAAATTGTATGGTCCTAGGGCCACAAGCAAATAGCATGGTAATTCCTATACGTCTGTTAGAATAGCATGTGAAGGAATATAGTACCATAGAATAGCATGGGAAGGAACATAGTTCCATAGAATAGCACAGGAAGGAACATAATCTACCCAAATAGCACAGGAAGGAACATAATCTACCCAAATAGCACAGGAAGGAACATATTCTACCCAAATAGCACAGGAAGGAACATAATCTACCCAAATAGCACAGGAAGGAACATAATCTACCCAAATAGCACAAAAAGGAACATAATCTACCCAAATAGCAAAGGAAGGAACATAATCTACCCAAATAGCACAGGAAGGAACATAATCTACCGAAATAGCACAGGAAGGAACATAATCTACCCAATAGCACAGGAAGGAACATAATCTACCCAAAATGGTACCTACTACTCTACTAATGAATTCTCGGGTGTCTTTCTCCCCTTTTTTCAAAAATCAGACAAATTTTCTCGGACTTGTAGCTTTTCTTGGGTAGGACTAAACTTAATAAAATATATAGCCTACATTTGGAATCAGCATAATAAGTCAATTCTTTTTATATATCTATTGGTATCAAAATTCTGTTTTTTAGAGTTTTGGTTACTATTGAGCCGGGTCGTTCCTTTCTTATTGTTTGTTACCACGAACTGTTTGAAACCTACGTAAATTTTAAATAAATAAAATATTGAAATTTGCTTTGAATCAACCAGACCTTTGAGCAGTATTCTAAAATTCAAGGAAATATCAGTCTCCCAAACTGCAAAAAGTGGTGTTTACAGCAGCCTTTTTAGTCCTTTTGGCAAATTTTAAATTGGCCGTAGCCACCACCAGTTTGTGGAACGGTCTATTGAGTATCTTAATTCGATTAAAAATGGCTCACAAATTTAGACAATCTTCGGAAATTTTTGTTTCAGCTTTGGCAGAGCAGATTTTCCAAAACCCAAACATTTCGTACTGTTTGAGATCAGAGTCATCAGGAGACTAAATTATGTAAAAGATTCTATCGAAAGAGGTTCAACCCAATGAAATAAAGAAACTATTGGACAAAAAAGAAACAACACGTTTTTTGCTAATCTTTCAGTAAATAGAGAAACTAAAAAATTATATATTAGTTTTATTTCACGGTATTGCTCTAAAAAAATGAACCCATAGTAAATAATTGTAACAAGGTCTTGCAAAACCATCAGGAGACTAAATTATGGAAAAAATTCTGAAGAATAGCAGCATTGGATTCCAATTGAAGGATTATTTCCCAAGAAAATTGCTAATTGTATGTTAAATTTATTTCCTTATTTTAAATCAAGTCTTTCGTTTCTGAGAACTACTCAGTTTTCTTATATCCACTCTGTGGTGAATTATAGAGTATTAATTGTATAACTAGATTTTTGTATGTGTCTTCTTTTTTAATTCATCAAAACCTTATTTTGAGATGTCGGTTACTTTAGGGTGAGGTTTGTTTTAGAAGAAAAACTAAAAGTACTAAGAATAAAAATAAAAAAGATTTGTCTCAAGCAGCATATTCTGAAGACTTTGCTATAATAATAATAATAATAATAATTTATTTTTTAACCTACTATACAGGAAATGAATTGGAGTAACACAATAAAAGAGAAGAAAAAACATAAAAACACATTTAACATCAACACAAATAAATTAATATTAAACTCAATGCGCTATGGCTACCCTGATATGAGGATGGTATAAACACACAATGTAGCATAAATATTCCCTTGAAGACCTGACAAAACTACTTGTCTGACAAAACAACTAACAATATCTGGAGTGCCAAAAATCCACATAATCTTTCTATTACTGTATCTGCAAGGCAGATACAACACAAACTTGCAATACTGGGAATACATAATTCCAATATCACTAATAGCCTCTGGTTGAAGCAGGATGTGAAGGCCGCCTGGGAAGAAAACCGCATGGTCACAAAAAACTCGGGTAGAATTTAGCCAGTGCTTTTCTGTTATATCTTCCCCTGGTGGGGACAATTTTCGTGTACCGCAGTTTCAGCTTCTCTTGAATATCACTCAATGCCCGGAAACGATATAACGTAAGCAATTTCCAAACATTGATCTCAAGTCATTGGAAAGATTCGACACATTTTACAGAAAATAAACCTCAATCAAGCGGTGTTTGCTGAAGATTTTGAATTGAACACTAAATATTCGCATTTGTCAGTGTTAAGGCTTAATCCAATTTCCCCATTCAGCCATGATACAAGTAGCAGACTTCATTAAAGTAAACTTTGACGTGCTAACAAGCAGAAGATCATCCCCATATGCAATATTGGAGACATTTGACAACCCTGAAGAATAAGAAAACGGCATCTTATTAAAAACATACAATAAACAAGCTTTAAAAATATAAGGTGAAAGCACACCACTCTGACGGACCCCAGATTTAACCGGAATTTTACCAAAGGCCCGGGAACCCTGACTCAACTGCATAAATGAATTCTGGTACCATAGTCGAAGTACATGAACTACTCACACCCAAACATACCAGAAAAAACCATGCCTGAGAGTGACAAACAGCATTGAATGCTCTAGATAGGTCTGATGTACAAAATGAACTTCCATTTGTAAACGATGTGCTTCTTGTAATACTGTTGCAAGCATACAGTGGGCATGCTGGTATCCTATACGCGACTTAAAACTGAACTGATTTGCATTATAATCCACCTTATCTTGAATAAATGGGAGCAATACATATTCAAATAAGTTTACTTAAATTACAAGCTACAGTACAGTAATAGGGCGGTAGGATCCACAATTTAGCGGATCCTTCACTTGCTTCAGAACAGAGGTACCACACAGGAAAGAGTCAGACATTAGTTTAACTACTAACACACTTCTGAAAAAGTAGTTAAAGACGGCCAATCAACTCAGGACATCAACTCTTAAATGTTCAACACAAATTCCCTCCAAATCAACCGACTTAGATTTTAGTCTTTTAAATACTTTTCCCAACAGACTCAGCACTAATTGGGATAATATCTTTCTGGCGCAACCTACGCGGAATAACTGAATCAAGCAGTCTAGAAACCCGGAATGGACTGCATAATTTACTTTACTGAAAATTTTCGAGTAATGACTAATACATGAATCACCAGGAATTAGACTGGACGAAGCAGTCGGGTTTAACTTACTAGTATTCACCACTTAACTCCATTGCCGAGGACTTTTCGGAAATTCCTTACCCTTATACGAAAGTAAGATTTGAATTCAGACTTAGTTGTTATTTTAATATTAATCAAAAAAACTTTTTCCACAAAATAATTTTTACAAAGAAAATTAATGAACTTCATTTAACCAAAAATGAGCAAAATAAATTCAAATAATCTACCAAGCGTGAAACTACCACAATTCAGCATCGATAAATAAATGAAACCCAAAACGAACAGAAATTACAATAAATAACCGAGACAAACTCAAAATGAGCAGAAATTAACATGAGTATGGCTCAAAACCCCTATGCCATCCCAAGGCCAGAACATGATTTGCTACTTTACTGAAAAAATATAAATCTTTTTACAACTTTAAAAAATCAAATAATATTAACATTTCGATTATTAAATATCAGTATATGTATATTAAACTGACAATGGACATTCATTTGTTCTTTTTACTGTACTCAGAAACAGGGACGGCAATGGCATCGGCTTGTTTGAGGCAGGCAACAATCTCAGAATATAAGAATTGAGTTGTGATCAAGCATTAGGTAAGAAGACACTGGTAAAAAGTAAATGGTAGGAAACTGTCACACATGAGAGCAGAGTTGCCGAAGAATATATATATAAAGTCAAGTTAGCTTTATTCCATTCACGCTTATAATACCATTTCCTGCCCCGCACATAAGATTCACACTGATTAGGGCCAGAAGAACGCAAAATACAGACGGTAAAAGATAGGAGAAGGTGATCAAAATCGCTTTCCTCATCATGAGCCTCTACACTTGAGTAAACACACAAGCCGAGCAAAACACAGTGGTCTATATCTGACAAACTTCCACTATTATGAATATAGGAAAAATCTGCACTCTTAGCTACTATCTGATATCAATCTGGCACATACTGAAGTACAAGTCAGACCGAGAGTAGTAATGTATATAAAGCTTTCAATTACACATAAAAATATACATTGAAATTGCTGTTGTTTTTTCAATTACACATGAAAATATACATTGGAATTGCGCAAGAAGAACCCATGCCTTTGACAGTGTATTTCCTACACGTGAACATTTTGAAAAGCTGCCAAGCTTTTTTTTTTTTAATAAGAATTGCACAATGAAAGTATCGTTTGACGTAGACATTTTTATGAGCTAATCAGAGGTTGTTCAATATACAATAACTTGATTTGTGGTTGGGATTTGAATAAAAAAAATAGTTTTCACTACAATTCATATTAGTAAGAGAATTGAATTCAGAGAGAATAGTTTATTTGAGAGGATATTAGTGGAGAAAAAATGAGTGGTGCATGTACATTATTGGAGATTAATGATGGAACCGACAGCAGCAACGATATACGAGTACCCAATGTGGCTGTGGAAATAACCGCTGGCTGTAGACTATGCCTTGAATGGGACAGTATGTATGCTAGATACGTGATATCATTAAGCAAGTTTAAGCAGGAGGAGCAACTATGTTTTGCTGAAAAAGTTAATATTCTCCATATAAATAAACTTCGGACAGCATTAGATGTCCTATCGAAATATATTGATGAGAACAAAATGCATCAGTGAATATTGTTATTGTAATTATGTTCAATAAAATTGTTTCTAAATCAAAAGTATTTTTCTTTCTATAGTAGAATAGCTTGTATTTTTTAGAGTACAAAAAGAAATTCTGGTTAGTCTGAAGTTGGTTGTGAGAGTGTTAGGACTCTAAAAAATGGATAGATTTGAGAAAGAGCGAATCTTGGGGAATCTAGTGTTTATGGAAAAACATTTGATTCTAGATGACGATTTTCTAGAGCTGTCGATTCAAAGGAAGATATTTTCTCGGGGAATGCTTTTCGATATAATAAAACTGATTCTCCATCATTAGACTATTGTATGAAGCTTCTACATCGTGTTCCAAATGCATTTACACAATTTACTGATATATTGATCACGACACGGCAAAATGATATTGTGGAAATGCTTTTAAACATTAGTTTAGAAATTTAGGACTTTTTTTTCCTGAGAAAGATGGTGCTCAAGGATGATTTACTCCTCTCTCTATCTCAGACAATTTTTGTTGTTGCTAGCTCAGTTTTCATTGTGGCAGTGAGAGTGTCAACACATGACAAAATGTTCCGTACATGTCCCCTATGTATGTGCACACTGGGCAGCTGGTCATCATGTGAGAAATGCACAATAATTGATGAGTATGATGAAAAGTGTAGATTATGCAACCCGTGTAAATTGCATAAGGGATATGCTGTACAAAATAAAGGTTGTAATTCCTGTCTTGAAGAGGTGCGTGACTCTCATCCTAGAGGCAACCTATGCTCCAATTGCCATTATGATAAATGTAATCAGTGGGAGAATACATATCCGGGTATGATTTGAAAGAATCCTAACCGTAATTTTAGTTTATTGCTACGAGATTGGTATCGTCGTGGTTTTAGATTGTTCTGGGAGGAGGAGCCGGGTCAACGATTCAACTGTTGGAACAGCAAAACAATATGGTTTCTACGTCATCGTTGTGAAGACAATGGGTGTTATGATTATAAGCCCACTGATTTTTATTTGGCTGTGACGGAATGTGATTCGACCCTTGAGGGCACTGTTTGTGAAATTGCTTCAAATAAGCAAATTGAAACATGTGAATTCTATAGAATGAATAAGAATAGTATCATTCACTATACAAAGAGATATGACAAGATTGAAATCACACTCTATTGTAGAAAATGTGACCCTGACATTGCAGTACATCAGGATCAGTACACTGTGAATTCAGATAATCTACCTGCACTAGTTGTTGTCGACAAATACCTATACCTAGTAGAAGATGAAATCTAAAGAGTAGAAAAGTCGTTTTATCATGTATATAAATTTTTATTAATAAAACAATTTCACATACATTCTTAGAACATTTTATTCGTAGGGCACTAAAATCAATATTAAATACGCTTGTAAGTATATTTTCCACTAGAAAGTCGTTCAATCGAGGTAAGTCAACGTAGATGTTGAGAAACTACTTGTAGGTGTAGCCACGACATCTGAACATGAAAAAGAGTAGTGCATGAAAGTCACATGTCTTAGTCGTTAAATCCCGTACTCTTCGTTGATTTTGAATAATGGTTTTCCCACTGCTTTCAATAAAATTGCTGATGTATGGCCTGTAGAATTTATACGATAGGCCAAGAGGATCAAAAAACTCAATATTCTTCGCTGTTTGAAAGATGCATAGCCAATGACCGGTCTTCAAAGTTGATGGACTGCTATTAACAATGATTAAGGTATTGTTAACACTTGGAATTTTTTCAATGAAGTCCGAAGGTATGCAATAGGACTTGTACTGGAACATGTATGGATCCATACTAATACGTTGATTATTTGGTTTGTGTTCATGGTGCTAGGTCCAGTAGAAACACTGCCGTCGGGTGTGATTTTCGAATAGGTTTCAAATTGACTCAGTGATATTAGCGTGATACTCTCAGTCAGAGCATCGGCAAATGTACACTCTAAACGTACATTCCCTGTTCGTACTATGCTCATATCCTGAGTCCCCGATAAGTCCAAAACAATTACCCCATGATTTTTTGAAAACATTGAATCGGTTATTCCATTTTCAAATAGTTGAGAATCATGATCTAGGGATTGCATGGTCAACTCGTACAGAGTTCTATAGGATTTTTTGTCAAAAGATAGAGTGTACAGTGGAATACCATTCACTTTGCACACAAGGCTAGATAGACCAAAAAAAATTAAAATCATGGGGGGATTCAGTCCAGGATCCAACGGCACTGCTACTGTTTACAAAGGCCAAAGCCAATTTTGATGGGATTTCTCTATTGATAAATGATGAATCGCTATAGCTACGAGAGCCGGTGGCAATATGACGTTGATTGGTGATCGTATGGGGGACAAGAAGTTTAATGTTGTTGCCATTGGCTCTTAGCTTTTCCACTGCCAATGCAACAGAGCTCATAAACTGTTGTTTTCGGACGTGGAGAATTGCCGATGTGATAATGACATTTGCATCGGGTGCTGCAGGAAGTGTTTTTCTCAAAATGAAATTCGATGGGGCCATCTGTAACTTTATGTCAATCTTGACATTGGGGGGTAACCATTGGGATATATTGAATATCTCATGATTTAATTTTCCAACCAGATGATACTCTTGGGTCACTGCAGTAGTCAACTCACCGTCAGTATCAACACCTGATCGATATTCATAGCCCAATGATTGTCCTCTCAACTCCTTATATGCCTTTGGTGTCATCATCATAAATTGTACGTAGCTTGCATAGTTGGATAAATTATTGCTAGTGCTCACCAAAGTACCATTAATAAATACATTAATTTGTTTGAATAGGTTGTGTAGAATACAGTTCTCGTAGGAGAGACCATCGCCAGCATTTGGAGTTGTATTATCTGACTTTTTCTTCACCGCAACATTTAAATCAATAAATGTTGATGACAAATCAATGAAATAGTCTTCATTGGAAAATATTTGAAAGTGTATATTTTCCGAGAGGGGTTGTTGGGGGTGAAATTGTTCATAGTAGCCATACTTGACACTGACATCAACATTTTCAGCATTGAATAGATTCAATGAGGAACTAATTGATGGATATGATTCCTTGTGGGGGAGATAAGTCATCTTAAGAGAAGAAATCCTTCTTTGATCTAAGAATCTTTTTCTTTTTCTTTTTCTGCTTATTTGTCTTCCTTGTTTTATTCCTCAAAGTCCTTGTTGATGTCCTTCGCTCCCCGCCTGGGTGGAGACTGATGAGTGAATGACGCGCACGCATCCTTTTCAATCCCTCCCCATTTTGTCGAGTTTTTAGTGGCTCACCAACGGCTCTTGCTGAAGATCTAATATTTTCCTTAACAATCTCCTTGAAATTCTTGCCTGACCCCCAGTCCTGTAGTGTGGAGGCAGCGAAATTCGATGCAGTAGGTACAAGATATTTTCTGGCAAGGGGTAGTGCAGAACGAAATAGCCTAGCAAACCAACTACCAAGACCATAGCCAGACATTGTAGTACGCCCCTTGTAGTAGTCCAATCCATTGCCTATTTGACGTGGACTCAAAGCACCAACATAGCAATCGATATTGGGACAGACAAAAGGAATTCTCCTATTGTTCATTTTAGGTGATTGTGCTATCGCCAACAATGGGTCGAAAATGACATGTAATCACTGCTAAGCCTTTTGTTATTGCTAGAGGATCGCCCAATTCACTTCTTAGTGTTAACTGACAGAGTTCCAAATACATGTGTTTACAGGAACATACTGAAGATGCTTTATATTATAGTGATGAACAGGTTCATGAGATGTTTTTCGTTCAAGAACACGTAGGAGGGGGACATTTGAATTACCGACTCTCGATGTTTCCACAAAGGATGCATAGAGAAATATGCAAGAGTCCGAGGCAAAACCAGGTGGATAATCAGCAAAAATAACTTGATTTATCCCGTAAACGGTGCCAGCACTTTTCCCATTGATCATATTCTGTTTAAATCCAAGAACATCTCTCAGATTATCATTGAGAATAATTATTTCAGTGTCATCAGGTGAGGTAATGTAAATCCTATCATGTTCCAATGAATAATTAAAATGGAATTTACCATTCCTACGATATGAGATTTTTCTATTGATTGTACGACACAAATCTGTCATATTATCGTATTCAATATATTTCAATTTGGCATGTGGATATTCACTAGATTTAAGTGCTTCAACCCGTTCATAGTCGACATAGTTCAACCCTCTCATAGTCCAATCGAGTGGTATACCTTTTATATCATACACACGATCCTTTCTCAGGATGTCATAGGTATTTTTGAGAATACAGTCGACAAGAGCCACTTCATATGCACCGTCAAATTTGATGGCGGGGGAGAATTTTGTCCAAAAATCACTTGTCGTATTCAAGTCGTTGTAGAGAGGATCAGAAACATTGGACATGAAAGTTACATAGAAATCATTGGGCATTGTCAATATCTTCAACACCGATCCAAGAATCAAAATCAGAGTTGTATCCTAGCCACCGAACAAGTAACTGTTTCTTACCCCTGCGAGTACGTGTCTTTAATATCTTTTCAATTTGATAGATTTCACCATTATTTTTAGCTTTTTGTAGTTCATAGTCATAAAAGCCACCGAGAATCTCTTCATCTTTGATATCACGCAAACGATACGTTATAGGTTTAGTGTCTAGGATTTTTGCCACTTTGAAAAGTTCTGTGGACCACAAGTAATTCCCCTTTTCAAAAACATTAGTTGTTCTATTAATTCGAACAGTATCACCAACATTGAATTTATTTTTCTTCTTGACAACCGATTCATTGGAATATTGTTTAAGAAAGGTGTCAATTGTATCATGATCAGAATGATGAACTTCCGTTGGTGTAGATTTGGACAATGATCGATGAGCTCGTTGATTATAAATCAACATGATTTTATCTAAATCATGAATAAAAGGCGGTGTATTTTTTCAATGTGCAATATCTTGAAATTAAAAGTCGAATAGTTCTTATCAATCGTTTGGCCAATGCAGCCTTTATAGGACTATGACTATGATAGTGCAGTCTACTATATTTCTCTAGTACTTTTGCAACATGAGGATTAACAAATTCACTACCGCGATCCGTTTGAATTTTTTTATACGAATCCTGTTCGAGAATACTTTCAATGGCCTGAGCAGCTTCAACGCCTCTCTTTGATCGCAATGGAATTGTATATGCATAACGACTATAAACACTGATTGCAAGTAGGATGTACTTGTACGGTGTATTGTGACGTCGTTGAATCTCATCTAGAGTCAGGAGATCTGCTTGCATTATATGCAATGGGTAAAAGGCTTTAGTTTTTCGAAATTGATTGGCACGAAGTCTATGATTTCTATGTAGAGTGTAACTTGATTCATTTTGTAGATAGTGTTGTACACTTTTAGTGTGAACACCAGTGACATTGGAAAGAGTGGTGGGGGACCTAAACTCCCCGCCTCACCAATATTTTCATAAACACCTTTCAGAACCTCAACCATTTTGAACGTAAACACGTTGTGTAACGTCCGCTGCCCTTTTGTATACTGGATGGTGATGGTGACATGATACGTTTTCGCTTTTTCCTCACCATCATTGTCAAGTTTTTTTTTTCCACTAGGTGTGCTAGTATTTTCCAAGATTGATTTAAAATCTTCTTCTTCTTCTTCTTCTTCATGTTTTATTGGTGTTGTTGTTGTTGATGTTGATGTATGTTCATTTAACTTTTTTTAGAATTTGTCTATTGCTAATAAGACTTTTGGGGAAGTTTAATGTATTTAGAAAGTTGTATAGATGAGTGTCAAATGATAATAGTCCTTTACGATTTTTCACCATATCATAGATTAAATCAAGTAGATTATAGCTCTTGCCCTGAATTATAATCCCTTTCCCATTGTTCTCAACTTGTATATGATCTTGGCCACTTTTTGTGACATAGGTTAGGAGTCGTTTACTTTGTTCACGATATGATTAGGGCATTAGATTTCCGATTTTCAATACAATTGAATCCAATTCCTCCTTCTTTAATTGTGTTCCAGCAGAATCCTGAGGAGACGATTCTTTTTTTTGTGATCAATACCAGCAACAGCAGTGGCCTTCACACGATAGGGCTTATGTTTGTTCACTCGGCGAAGTGCATTATGAAGTAAAAGCAGTTTTTATCATCCTCAATACTCTCATTGTCAAGGAATTTACTCAGATTGTTCTCAAAGTGTTCCAAGGGTGAGAGAGCGAGTTCTATTGGAGTCAATTTATAGGGTTTTGCCATTCTCTCTCTCTCTCTAGAGAAAACTGTTTACAAGTCCTGCAATTATTGGCAGTAAAAGTGTGAAAAAGCTACCGCCCGCCAAAAGAAGTGTTTTATTTTTAAAATTCTTTCCTTTCTTTTTAGAGGCCAATGTACGTACAATGGAACGATGTTGCTTTGCCTGTTGCTTAACTACTTCTGGCAGTTGAACATTACCCTCGGTCAAATTTAAATAAAGTTCAGATATTAGATTAATTAAATCATTGTCAATACCATGTTTGAGTATGGCTTTTCTAAGCGAGGGTTTTGAACTGCTTAGAACTGAAAACAAATGTCTATTTTCATGTAGATTCTTCAGTGTCATGATAGCAACTAATAGGTCTTTTAAGTGTTCCCGGGGGATATACTGTAATTTCATTGTCAAAAATATCTGTGACTACACGCAGATCCTCGGGTGTATTTTGATTAAGATCCAATAGGATGTAGCCGTAGGGTTTATTAGTTGCCTGATTGTATGCTGAGAGCAGAAATTTTGGGGCGCCTGGATAGATTTGTTTATTGAGATTTATTAGCGAGCTAGAATCACGAACAACTTTGTAGATGATATAGTAGGTGTAGTTCAATGCAAGTGTTTGCTCTGATGAAAGATATTGTGTAGAACCAGAGTAACGGAAATCTGTTCATGATGAGAGCGAACAGTGAACAATTGTAGCATTTCCTGGGACCATTGTTCAATAGATTCAGCAAGATCGTCAATGATCAGCCAAGAGTTTGGTTCAATAATGCTGAAAACATCAAGTCCCTGTATGAATTGTATCTGCACCAAACCCATGGTGGCAGCAATTGCTTTTATTTTATCGTATGACTCCTGCCAAATACTGTAACAATAGTAGATTTTTTTCGGCTTTTCCACAAACATTTTATCGCAATTTTTAATTATTTTAGTTAAGAGTGTTGTTTTGCCTGACATTGACGGTCCACACAGAAACGATCTGCATGGTGTTTTAAATTGATACATGTTCCCTTCAACAGTTCACCTAGACAACTAACTGTAGACTATGACTGTCTAATGACTAAATAATTTCCCTATTACTACTCTCGTTCAAGAATAATAATAATAAGAAGAAGAAGAAGACGAATAAAGAATCATATTTTCTTTTATTTTATACATAAAAAACTAACAATACTTTTAAAAAATATTACATGAAAGCACATTAAACATAAAAAAATACACTTTTTAATTTATTTATAATAAAAAATACAACATTTACATAGACACATAGAAAAAACACTTAAATAAATACTCTTTTTTTTTAAATTTATTTATAATAAAAATACAAAATTTACATTGGCACAGAGAAAAAAATAAAACACTTCAATGAAAACACTTTTTTATTTATAGAAAATACAACATTTATTAGAATAAAGCACTTGAAAAAATATCAAACACTTTTATTTACAGCATTTTAAATTTTGGGATCCCCCCTCCCCCCGGGGGGGTGGCCGCTGCGGCGACCGGGGGCCCACTGCGGCGGGCCAGGAAGTGCCGGGTGCCGGGAAGCGGGGGCCCGCTGTGGCGGGCCCAGGCCGGGGCTGGCATTAAATAGTGGAAATTGCTCTGCCTTGCACACACACATTGAAAATTGTTTATGATATAGAAAAAAGAATAAAAAAAACACCCCATTACCCAAAAAACCCTCCCACCCAATTTATACTTTTTTTTAAATGAATTTTAGTTAATTTTCTAGACCAAGTTGTTTTCTGTACTCTATACATTCAACTCGGTCTGAAATTAAATAATGACCGTGTGGTAGTACCTTCACACCATCCTCAAGTACATAGACTTTGTCCGATATGGCAGACATGGCGTTTTTCTCAACTCTTACTGTGTAGCTCTTAAATTGTAAAGAGCGAATCGCCATGACTTTCGCCCTTGGCACTAAACTACGTTCCACACAGTTTCTATACACACTCATGTCGAAATTATTTTTTACTAAGTGTGTAGGTACCCCCTTGCAAACTTGTTTGATATCCTTTTTGTGCGTTTCCACACAGTATACCTTCGGACCAGGAAACACACCACTGGATATCAGATCGATACCCGTTTCAGATTTTAGCATTAACAATTGATTTGGGGCCTGACGTTTCACTAGCTCTGGGTAGAGGGATTCGTCCCAATTAGTGTAGTCCATTCGTGAGCTAATGTACTCGCCATTTTCCAAATCATTCAATAGATTTTCAGTTTTGACTTTTAACAGGAGGGAATCAGTGTCCCCGTAATACACTTGAACTTGTCCCTCAATCGGCCACTGTACCTTGCATACATTATAATAAAATGACAACATGAGTTTCTTGGATATTTCATCTATTGCACTTCCGCCTGCAATATTGTTATTTAATACAATGTTTCTTTTCTTACGGTGTAGGAGCACCATATCGGAGTCTATGATTGTGAACGATGTGAAGTTTGGATCCGCAATGATTCGAGCACAATCTTTGGGATCGGTTACAATGTGACATCGACTTCTGTTTCGAACGCTCTCGCACATTTTACCGAAAGCTGAGTTCAAAATGAGTTTATAGACTTATTTTTCAATTTTCGTTTTCGCTTGTGATCGCTTACTGACAAAGGTGTCAATAAACGTTTTCATGTAAGGCTTTTGATAAAATTGGAGGGCTCTATGAATCTTTGTGACCTTGAAACCATTGGACACCATCCATTTCAATAGCACGTGATGAACAACGATATTCTGTTTCGGGTTGAGGTCGGCAATTAATTTTTGTTTTGAAGGTACCCAGTGCATACTCCCGTCCTCTACTAAAGATAAATTGTAGGGGCTCAGAGAGTCCCTACCCACCGGTCTATTTATGCACGGAAAAACAAAGTCTTTTACCGAGTCATGGATTTCCATGGGTATTTCACCGTCAATTTCAAAAAACCATCCCTGTGCCCCATTCTCCTCAACACTGGCATTGTCGGGGAAATTCGAAACACATGGATTGTCAAGCCATTTATAATTGCGTCACGGCAAACAGTAGTGAGACATTGCCTATGGGTAAAGAGAATTCATATCTAAGAAACTGCGTCCGACGTTTCATCGGTGTGCTGTCCACTCGGATCAGTTTTCATGATACGATCCCCGTGAAAAACATACCCACCCCTCATTGATTTCTCTACAAACAGATGCTGATCCACATCGGCGATCAGACCTATTTCTTCTTTGCTGATTTTAAGTATCAAGTCCATCACCAAATGAGGAGTGGAAAAATAATAACCTAAATCCAACCCAAATTCCCCATAGATTTTATCCGTATTTTTGCACACAATGTCCAGAAGAGTGAGTACGTCACTTGCCAAATATAGTATACAATAATCCCACCCGTTTTTACACCCACCTTTTACCCAAACCCTCTTAGTAAATTCGTAGTCGCTAGTGGTGCACTCACTCTCAGTAAGAGAATTGTGAAAAGCTTCAATGGGCGGTAGTGACACCTCATCTAGCCTCGAGCCAGAGTTGTAATAATCATATGGATATATACCCTTACACGTTAATAAATCATACATTTCATCATCGGGGAAGCGCTGTTTAAGGAGGGGGAAGCTATCAAAATTATCACTTTTCTGCACCTGAATCAATTGACTTAAAGATTTGGGGAAGAAGCTGAAAGAGTCTAAAAAACAGATTTTATTCAGGCACGTGTTACCCTTGTCAACTGTTTTCCACATGAATTCTAGCAGCAGTAGCTTCTCCGATGATTTGGGTATGATATTATATGAAAAAGAACCATATATCTTTGCGTCATCTACAACTCCACCCTTGGCAATGCGGGCAACGCCGGAAGAACAAACTTTAAATCGTAATTGGAATTGTGTATAAAAACAAGTACGAAATATTGTTGTCTAACGTTTAAATTGCATGACTGGTGTGCTACCCCTCTAAAGTTACTCCCTCCCGATGTAATTTCCTGCCACAAATGATCATGGTCGATCACCTTCCTCCTCCTGCCATTCCCAACACCATCATCAAATTCTCCCTTGCAAACCCATTACATTTTACGATTTTTAATGGCCACTATGTCATCTGGTGATAGGAGCATAGGATAGTTTGTATAACGAAGGCGCGAAATTGCACCGTTCGCTGTTTTGATTAGACTGACCAATGCCGAGCGCATGCAGTCTTCACCGTCACTCAACATCTCAACTACATCCAGCACTTGCATGGTATTATTGGAATCTCGTTGCGCGTGAGCGTAAGAGACCCCTATGGCTTCATGTATTTTAACACGATTTGAATTTGACGAATCGCACACGTCTGTCAGTTTAGCTTTGCAGTCCAAAGCGATCTTATTGCTCTGCAGGAGCGTGTTTTGAAAATTTTTAAAACGTAAGATCGCTCTATTTCAGCTTACCGTCTCCACAGCCTGGTATCCATGACGTTTATAGTGTTTCATATGATGCTTTAACTTTAAATCAGTCCAAAATCTTGAGAGACATGTTGGACAGTAATAACGTACATTCCGATGTTTACCCTCACTTAGAACCCTACTAATATCCGTAATTGGATTGAAATGACCAATTGAATCGGAGTCTGTGTGGGTGGGGTGTATAGAAGCCACACCCAATGTTCTATTGATTCAATTGAAGAAGCCCGCACTGGAAATAATACACCCTTCTTATCGGAACGCTGACCCTCTTCAAATTCTGTTTCATACTGTAACACCGTGACACCAATCTTTAAATGGCATTAGCCCGCTCAAAAATATCTATTCCTTTTAGTGTCACGGAAATTGACCATTTAAACAATTAAAATCTACTTTGGGGAACGTTGAACCCTCCCTACCATTAACTGCCATTTTATCCAACTTTTTCCTAGATGCATCTATGCGAAGAGGTCTGTATGCGCCAATTAAAAATGCATACTTGAAACACTGTAGCCTCGTATCGAAACAGATTCGTTGTATCCCCCTACATCCCTCTAAATCTGAATGATATTTTAAAACTATAGCCCTCTCCCCATGCCCACCTCTTACAATATAAAATCCTTTTTAAACCTACAAATATTAACATTTAAACTTTCAATAAATAAAACCACAGATCCACTACCCCCCTCGTTATAATTTTCCCACTTACTTTGAATACTATTAGCCCAATTTAGAAAAACCTTCACGTAATTTGATAAATGTGGGTGAATTGCCATATCTCTGTGTGCAAGTACTTTGAATACATCTCACCCGCATTTTCATTAAAAATTTTTTTTAGTGCTATTGATGCTTTTACACTGACCCCCACCCCCACACCCCATTTTTTGTTCAAGAATGGCTCGAATCTTATTAGTATATGAATGTTTAATGGTCGAGGGATCTGTTATTATATCCACCGACACTAGAGAGTTGAAGGGATCACCGAATTTGGCGCTGTTGACTTTTGTGTGGTGCAAGGCAGTTGGACAGAAAAAAATCTGGAAGAGGGGATACTGGTGTTGTTGTTGTATTACTACTACTAGTACTAGCTATATCATTATGCGGAATGGTGGTGGGTGACACAGAATTGTCAATAGCACCATCCCCAGTTTGTTCAATAGCATTGGTTGGAGATGGCATGAGGTCCACTAAGCCTGATAGCACATATTCCAAGGTGTTTGGGGACAATTGATCGAGCCAGCCTATATTGTCCTGTGTTGGAATTTCGTTATGAGGACCCGGTTCAGATGCACTAGTAACATCTCCTAAATGCTCACGCATAAAACTATCTGCCCACTCCGGATCCTCAATCATGTCAATATCACAATTTAAGTCGTCTAGGCTAGCTATGTCCCCTAAAACATCATTAAGGAAACCCCTATGCCATTCCATATTCTCTAGAACTAATGTAGGTTCATCACTGAACTCCGTTGGTGGTGAAAGAATTGGTCCCAGTAAATGCTGATGTCTCATCACTCAATGGTGGTGGTGCTATATCATTAATCTATAGAAAAAAGGTTTTATTTTTCATGTGAAATAACCATTATTTTTATAAAGTTAATAAACTATGTCAATTTTTCGTAGTCATTGTCCCACCACCTGAACAATTAAAAGAAAAAAAAAAGTTACATTGTCATATGTCTTTCATAATGACAACTGAACATGTTAAAAATATATATTGTTTTAGTCAGGAAAATGAAGTCTTATTCTTAGAGGATAAGTTAGAACAAGAGAATGATATATAAAACTAATGGTTTTATTCAAAAAAAATTTCAGAATAAAAATGCAAAATAGGGATCCAACTCTAGTGCTTGTCCCTCTTGATTGTAATTTTCAATAAAACCCGACCATCGTTCAACCGATGCAGTATGTTCTATGAAGCATTGCTCTTCAGCCTCGGTTAATGGGCATGAATCCCATACATTGGTTGCTGGTGTTGGTGTAACTTTCTCGACAATCCGAATTTTCCTATGTCGCTTGGCAACGGATTTGATTGAAGTGCTGGACGCAGTTAACCTGGACTACATAAATCATTGTAAGCGAAGAACTTTTTTTAGAACAAGAGAATGATATATAAAACTAATGGTTTTATTCAAAAAAAAATTTCAGAATAAAAATGCAAAATAGGGATCCAACTCTAGTGCTTGTCCCTCTTGATTGTAATTTTCAATAAAACCCGACCATCGTTCAACCGATGCAGTATATTCTATGAAGCATTGCTCTTCAGCCTCGGTTAATGGGCATGAATCCCATACATTTGTTGCTGGTGTTTGGTGTAACTTTCTCGACAATCCGAATTTTCCTATGTCGCTTGGCAACGGATTTGATTGAAGTGCTGGACGCAGTTAACCTGGACTAAATAAATCATTGTAAGCGAAGAACTTTTTTTTCTCCTTCCATATCATCAATTAAAGTGCAATTAAAATGCTGGATGATCCTTTTTAGAGCCCCGGGAGGACCTTTGGGGACCTGGAGCTTCCTTTGGGGTAGGAGGATCGGAGCCCTTTCAAGTTGGTGTAGAGGACTTCACAAAACTGTTCAAATAGAACTTGTGTATTATAACGACCCTAGAGTTTCAGCCTCAAATCCTTTTCGAAAACATATTTTAAAATCATCTTTTAAAATGTCTCTTACTGTTTCACCGAAATGTCCAAAACGGTTTCGTCCAAATAATGTTTTTGATAACACTGCGTTGTCTCATTTTAAATTATTAAGAATCCTTTTTTCCTGTGTTAATATCTCTCTTCATCTAAGATAAAAACATCCGGTTATTTGAAACATTCAACATTCAAATGTGATTAACATTCAAATTATACCTGTCAGATTAATATTCAACCTTCCCGATGGCTTATTTTGATAAAGGATTAAATACGCACAAAGCTAAGTGCAAAAACATATCTTAGTTTAAGAACGTTTGTTCAAACATCAACTGTGAAATAGTGATTTGTTTATATAGAGTTTGTTTAAAGAAATAATGAATTTTTGCATTAGAAAACATCTTGCTTAAAAGAGAAATTACAAGTAAGGTTTTATAAATCTATAAAAAAGTATGATAAGCTATTTGCTACTTCTGTGTTATAACCACTCTTTTATATACTGCTAATTTGGTAAATGGTAATGAAAGAAAATGAAATAGAATTATTATAGAATAGTTTAGAAACAAATTTAAGTTTTACTCATCAAAAGTTACGCGCTTGAGAAAATTTGCCTTATTTTTGAAAATACGGAAAGAAAAAAAAATTATATACATTTACAAATTCTGACTGCACTTGTACATCTGAAGTCCCTGGCAAAGCATGAAGAGGAGTGTCCTCCTGATCTTGACCAGATGAGGCTGATGCATTATATGAAAGCATCCATTCCCTCTTAAATTTTCTACCAGGTTGCATAGTGGTCTGTATAGAGCTGGCACTTGGCTTGATTGAATTTAATGGTTCGATTACTCCTGTCTCGGCGTTGTCCTGGGCTTCATTCAATTTTGCACATTTTTGCTGCGATGATTGAACAACGGCATTCTAAAATAAAAATCATTTTCAGTTTTCAAACTATTTAGCTTACGGAAGGGTACTGCCCCCCTTCAATAACACTATAAAACCCCCAAAAGTTGAAAAAATGACGCAATTTAATTAGCTAGCTCAATTCTTACTTATTCAGAATATTAACGGAGGGCATTGGGCCTTCAATTCCATAGTATCAAACACGAAAAGTTGACAATTATATATTTTTTTTTATATGCAAAGCATTTAAAACTTATATACCTAAATTACAAATATCACAGTACTAAACCCCCAAAATTTGAAAAAAATGACGCAAGCAGTTAACCTGGACTAAATAAATCATTGTAAACGAAGAACTTTTTTCTCCTTCCATATCAACAATTAAAGTGCCCAGTTCGTAACAATTAAAGTGCCCAGTTCAGGCATAGTTCGTAAGTTAATTCATAACTCAATTTTGAAAAAGCCACTTAATGACGAGACAAAAATATATTTTTTTTTTATATAGCGAAACTGACCGACCCTGTTTTGAATATTTAGCGAAATGCTTTTTAAAAGAGCTAACAACACAGTAAAAAAAAGCGTAAGAAAGGAAGGAAATTCTTCCCTAACTTAATGACGAGACAAAAAAATAGATTTCTTTTTATTATAGCGAAACTGACCGACCCTGTTTTGAATATTTGGCGAAATACTTTTTAAAAGAGCTAACAACACAGTGAAAAAAAAAGCGTAAGTAAGGAAGGTAAAAGGAAATTCTTCCCTAACTTAATAACGAGAAAAAAAATAGATTTCTTTTTGTTATAGCGAAACTGACTGACCCTGTTTTGAATATTTAGCGAAATACTTTTTAAAAGAGCTAACAACACAGTGAAAAAAAAAGCGTAAGTAAGGAAATTCTTCCTTAACTTAATGACGAGACAAAAAAAAAGATTTCTTTTCATTATAATAATGAGAAACTTTTACTCACCAGAAGTTGCTTAGAATATTCCATATCTATGTAAATGATTGTAAAAATATTGATACTGCTAGAATGAATGAACTATTCAAACTGTAAAAAATTCTAATCTGAAACTTGAATATATACAAAAAATAAATGATATATATTGGCAGCTAAACAAGACGTACCGGTTGTTTCTGACACGGATTTACCCTAAAAGACATGTATATCATGAAGTAGAAATCTAGTCTACGTAAATTATGTCAAAAAACTCGTCCTTCATAACATATTTCGCAATTCAATGTATATTTTCATGTTTAATTGAAAACAACAGCAATTTCAATGTATATTTTCATGTGTAATTGAAAACAACAGCAATTTCAATGTATATTTTTATGTGTAATTGAAAGCTTTATATACATTACTACTACCGAGTAGACTCTCTATTTATGTTACAATTCAGGTCTCCCACTATGATCCACTTATAGCTATGACTTTTAATATTTCTAAGGAAATTCTTCAGAGATAACACAACTAGCCTATTGTGAATTTAGTAAATGACAAAACTGTTTTTTTTTATCATGAGGTAGGTAAGTATTGATAATCACTAGATCTGCAAATTGAAGGGCAATAAAATTG
Source organism: Artemia sinica (assembly GCA_027921565.1). NCBI lineage: Eukaryota > Metazoa > Arthropoda > Branchiopoda > Anostraca > Artemiidae > Artemia > Artemia sinica. The sequence continues at coordinate 11,949,795 of CM051261.1, forward strand.
CCCTATAAGAGTCCATGCACTGGGGGGAAAAGCACGAAAGTATATTACTCACAATACATGCAAACCCTCCGAAAGAACTGCCCCTCGTACGTCTGGCACTGCTTGTATAAACTACATGTTCGTTACTTCTGTTTAGTGAAGTGACACTTACAGCCACCAAGAGATGTTCTTGTAGCAACACGATATCAAAATCGTTCATTTTTATCAAAGAAAACACAGAAAACGTTTCTGTTGTAGTCATTTCTTGTTTGAGGCACGCTTAGCTATGGCATTGCGGATTCCGCGGCACTTTAGAGCGAAGCCAACATGGTCTTCGCCAAATAGCGAAAACTGCCAAGCATGGTGCATCTTTTGTAGATAAATGCATACCGCTGAAGCGGGAACAGTGGGTAGGGCTGGTGCAATTGGCCTTCACATGATCAGGCGATAGGCAATTATAACAGCAAAGGAGAGCCAAACTATAAAGTGTTAAAAAACGAAAAGATTTAAATTATTATTTTCTTTTTCCCTGAAAAGACTATGTCAATATCAAACGAACAGAAATTAATTAAAAAAAACTTTTCCACAAAATAAGTTTTTCAAAAAAAGTAAAGAACTCCATTTAAACAAAAAATTAGCAAAAATAAAATCAAATAATCTACCAAGCGTGAAACTACCACAAATCAGCATCGATAAACAAATGAAACCCAAAATGAACAGAAATTACAATAATTAACCGAGTCAAACTCCAAACGAGCAAAAATTAACGTAAGTTGGGCGCAAAAAACCCATGCCTTCCCAAGGCAAGAACAAAATTTGCACTTTACTGCAAAAATACAAATGAATGTGCATTGTCGGTTTAATATACATATACTGAAATTTAGTAATCAAAATGTTAATATTATTTGATTTATTAAAGTTATAAAAGTAAAAACATTTATATTTTTGTTCAACGCAGTTGACAATTCTGGAAATTATATCTTTGAGCAGGACACTCCCCCACAGTTTTCAGGGCAAGGGTTATAAGTTATGCCCTAAGTGCATATAAAAGGTTTTTATTGAAAGCTTTGTCGTAGAAACTTGAAAAAGAGCTAAATTGATTTGAAATTCAAAGGGCTAATGCCCTTTTTAAAAGTCGAAAGTGATTGAAGGCAACTCCCCCACTTTTCACGGCCACCTTTTCCCAAACACATACAATCAAAATTTGGTGATTTCTATTTAGTTCAACGTAGTTAAAATTTCTGGAAATTAGGACTTTGAGGATGACAACCCGGCCACAGCTCTCAGGACAGTGGTTTTAAGTAATACCCTGGGGGCATATGATGTTTTTGTAGAAAGCATTGTCGTAGAAACTTCAAAAAGGGCTAATTTGATTAAATATTGAAATGGCTAGTACCCTTTTTAATAGTTGAAAGAGATTTGAAGGCAACGAACACCGCTTCCGAGCCCACCATTTCCCCAAATACATTCAATAAAAATTTAAGATAGTTATTTTGTTCAGTGCAATTGCAAGTTCTGGTAATTGTGTCTTTGAGCAGGAAACTCCCCCCACAGTCTTCAGACAAGGGTTATAAGTTATGCTCTGGGGGAATATGAGGTATTTATTGAAAGCTTTGTCGTAGAAACTTGAGTCAGGGCTCCTTCGATTGGAAATTCAAAGGGCTAATGCCCTTTTTATAGTCAAAAGTGACTGGAGGGCAACTAACCCCCCTCTCACGCCCGTCTTTTCCCTAAACACATCCAGTCAAAATTTTTAGATATCAATTTTGTTCAGCGTAGTTGTAAGTTCGGGAAATTAAGTCTTTGAGGATGACAACCCCCACAGCCCTCAAGAGAAGGGTTGTAATTTATGCTCTGGGGGCATATAATATTTTTATAGAAAGTTTTGTCGTAGAAACTTCAACAATGTCTCATTCTATTGGAAATTGAAATGGCTAGTGCCCTTTTTAATAGTCGAAAGTGATTGGAGGGCAACTAACGGACTCCCACCTTTTCCCCAAACACATCCAATCAAAATTTTTAGATAACGATTTTGTTCAAAATAGTTAAAAGTTTTAGAAATTAGATCTTTGAGGATGATAACCCCTCCCCCTCCACCACAAACCCTAGGGCAAGGGTTGTGAGTTATACCCTGGGGTTATATAAGGTTTTTATGGAAAGCGTTGTCGTAGAAAGTTCAAAAATGGCTCATTCGATTGGAAATTGAAATGGATAGTGCCCTTTTTAAATAGTTGAAAATGATTCGAGGGCAACTAACCTCCTCTCACGCCCACCGTTTCCTCAAACACATACAATCAAAATTTTGAGATATCCATTTTTTTCAATGTTGTTGAAAGTTTAGGAAATTATGTCTTTGAGGATGATAGCCCCCCCCCCGCTTAAAAGCCCTCAGGGCAAGGATTGTAAGCCCTGGGGGCTTATAATGCCCTGGGGGCATATAAGGTTTTTGTATAGAAAGTGATGCTTCAAAAAGAAACTTCAAAAAGGGCCCATTCGATTGGAAATTGAAAGGGCTTGTGCCCTTTTTACAAATCGAAAGTTTTTGTAGAGCAACTAACCTTCTCTCACGGCCACAATTTCTGAAAACACGTCCAATCAAAATTTTAGATTGCCATTTTTTTCAACGTTGTTGAAAATTCTGAAAATTAGGTCATTGAGGATGATAGCCCCCCCCCCCTCAGAGCCCTCAGGACAAGGGTTGTAATTTATATGCCCTGGGAGTATATAAGGTTTTTATGGAAAAGGTTGTTGTCGTAGAACTTCAAAGTGGGCTCATTTTGATTGGAAATTGAAAGGGCTATATATATATATATATATATATATATATATATATATATATATATATATATATATATATATATATATATATATATATATATATATATATATATATATATATATATATATATATATATATATATATATATATATATATATATATATATATATATATATATATATATATATATATATATATATATATATATATATATATATATATATATATATATATATATATATATATATATATATATATATATATATATATATATATATATATATTATATTGTGGGCGACACCTTTTCCCCAAACACATCCAATCCAAATTTTTAGATAACGATTTTGTTCAAAATAGTTAAAAGTTTTAGAAATTAGATCTTTGAGGATGATAACCCCTCCCCCTCGACAAACCCTAGGGCAAGGGTTGTGAGTTATACCCTGGGGTTATATAAGGCTTTTATGGAAAGCGTTGTCGTAGAAAGTTCAGAAATGGCTCATTCGATTGGAAATTGAAATGTATAGTGCCCTTTTTAATAGTTGAAAATGATTCGAGGGCAACTAACCTCCTCTCACGCCCACCGTTTCCTCAAACACATACAATCAAAATTTTGAGATATCCATTTTTTTCAATGTTGTTAAAAGTTTGGGAAATTATGTCTTTGAGGATGATAGCCCCCCCTTAAAAGCCCTCAGGGCAAGGGTTGTAAGCCCTGGGGGCTTATAATGCCCTGGGGGCATATAAGGTTTGTATAGAAAGTGATGCTTCAAAAAGAAACTTCAAAAAGGGCCCATTCGTTTGGAAATTGAAAGGGCTTGTGCCCTTTTTACAAATCAAAAGTTTTTGTAGAGCAACTAACCTTCTCTCACGCCCACAATTTCTGAAAACACGTCCAATCAAAATTTTAGATTGCCATTTTTTTCAACGTTGTTGAAAATTCTGAAAATTAGGTCATTGAGGATGATAGCCCCCCCCTCAGAGCCCTCAGGACAAGGGTTGTAAGTTATATGCCCTGGGAGTATATAAGGTTTTTATGGAAAAGGTAGTCGTAGAAACTTCAAAGTGGGCTCATTTGATTGGAAATTGAAAGGGCTAGTGCCCCTTTTAATAGTCGAAAATGAATGGAGAGCAAATAACCCCCCTCTCACGCCCACTATTTCCCCAAGGACATCTAATCAAAATTTTGAGATAGCCATTTTGTTGAACGTAGTTGAACATTCTGGAAATTAGGTCTTTTAGTATGACAACGCCTCCCTACAGCCCTCAGGGCTAAGGTTGTAAGATATGCCCTGGGGGCAAATAATGCTCTTATAGAAAGCGTTGTCGTAAATATTCAAAAAGGGCTCATTCGATTGGGAATTGAAACGGCTATTGTACTTTTTAATAGTCAAAAGTATTCGGAGGAAGAATTCCTACCTCCAAGTCCATTCTTTCCCTAAACATTGCCGATCAACGTTCTGATATGGCCATTTGTTCAACGTAGCTGAAAGGTCTGGAAATTATTTCTTTGAAGATGACAATCCTCTCCCGTAGCCCTCAGGACAAGGGTCGTAAGTAAGTTATCCTTTTGGGGCATATAATGGTTTTATAGAAAATTTTGTCATAGAAGCTTTCAAAAAGGGCTCATCTGAATGGAAATTGAGACGGCTATTGCCTTTTTAATCAGTAGAAAGTAATCAGAGGGTAAATGACCCCCATCCCCAGAACTTCCCCAAACACTTCCAATAAAAATTTTGAGACAGCCATTTTGTTCAGCGTATCAGAACGGTCTGGAAATTATGTCTTTGAGGATAAAAAAAAAACAGCCCTCAGGGTAAGGGTTGTAAGTTATGCCCTGGGGGCATATAAGATTTTTATACAAAGCGTTTTCGTAGAGATTTCAAAAAGGGCTCCTTCGATTGGAAACTGAAACGGCTAGTGTCCTTTTCATAAGGTTTTTATAGGAAGCTTGGTCATATAAACTTTGGAGGGGGCTCAATAGATTATTCATCAGACGCTCTAGCGTTCTTTTTAAGAGTCAAAGTGATCGGAGGATAGCTACCCCTCCCCCACACACAGACACTTTGTATTGTCCCAAAATACATCTAATAGAAATTTTGAGATAGCTATTCTATTCAAAATGGTCTAAATATCATATAACAGTGCCTTTGGGGTTGAAACAATCCCCAAAGATTAGAGGCAAGGATTGTAAGCTGTGTCCAGGGGGTATTCAAGGTTTCTATGGAAGGGTTGGTTGTTTAACTTTAGAAGAGGCTCAGTCTTTCTCCCTGAAGAAGACTATGCCAATATATACGAACAGAAATTATAAAAAAAATTCAACAAAATAAATTTTTTAAACTAAAGTAAAGAATTCTATTAAACCAAAAACTAAAAAAATAGAATAAAATAATCTACCAAGCTGAGTGATTAATCTGAGTAGGGTTCTAAACTTTATGCTTTCTAAAAGCCAAAATATAATTTGTACTTTACTGAAAAAAATTCTTTTAAGTGTTTTCACTTTTAACTTTAAGAAAACGAAAATAATTAAGATTTTAAGGAATAAATATCAGCATATGTATATTAAACTGTAAATACACATTTTTTTCAGTAAATTCATTTGAATTTTTTCAGTAAAGTACAAATTATGGCTACTCATAATAATTTCTGCTCATTTTGAGTTTGACTTATTTAATTTAATTTTTGTTTGTTTTGGGTTTCATTTATGTATTGATAATGATTTGTGATAGTTGTATTCTTGTTAGATTATTTGATTCTATTTTTGTTCATCTTGGTTTAATAGAGTTCTTTACTTTTTTAAAAAACTTATTTTGTTGAGATTTTTTTTAAATTAATTTCAATAGATAGCCGATTCAAACTCAAAACGAGCAACAATTAACATATGTAGGGCTGATAACCCCTATACCTTCTCAAGACCAGAAAAAAATTTGTGCTTTACTGAAAACAAAATACGTTTGAACTGTTTTCGCCTTTCTTACTTTCATAAATAAAAAATTATCAAAGCCTTAACCAAGAAATGTCTGTACATGTCAATTTAACTTACAACCCACGGTCTTTTTTTTTTAGTAATTCTCAAACCACAGACAGGATAGCACATACAAACCTCTGATCAAGAGAAACACTTTCTATATATATATATATATATATATATATATATATATATATATATATATATATATATATATATATATATATATATATATATATATATATATATATATATATATATATATATATATATATATATATATATATATATATATATATATATATATATATATATATATATATATATATATATATATATATATATATATATATATGTATATATATATATATATATATATATATATATATATATATATATATATATATATATATATATATATATATATATATATATATATATATATATATATATATATATATATATATATATATATATATATATATATATATATATATATATATATATATATATATATATATATATATATATATATATATATATATATATATATATATATATATATATATATATATATATATATATATATATATATATATATATATATATATATATATATATATATATATATATATATATATATATATATATATATATATCCTTCCAGAACGAGCCTGACGTGCAATTAGTTGTGGGTCAACAGCTACTGATTGCACACCTGGGGCACTAAAGACCTTGTACTAATACAAGGGATACATTATTTGCATAACTGGTTTACCTGGGAACCAAATTCGGTCATAAACCATCCCTAGCAACCAGATTGTCAATTCTACAAGAGAGACATGATTTGCATATTACAGCCGGTACGTATTTAATATTCTCTAATTCCAATGATAATTCTATGAATAAAGGGCCTTACTTAATATTTAGTAAACCCATGATAATTATAGGAACAAATTTTTATTCGGGTTGAACGAAGCGGGTTTACATTTTTTTTTTTAATAAGTCTCCTACATTGAGTGAATATAAAGCGGGATTTTAGTTGTATTATATCAAAATACCCCGAGAATACAATTTTGTTACTATTTAAATCAAAATAATAAATAAACAAATGAAAAAAAGTCCCCCCGAAAAAATGTCACAACAAATACTGTTTTTCTAAAAAAAAAAACGCAAGTAACAGATCTACGCCATTTTCATTTTGTATTTCAAAAATATCACAAGTGAATTTTTTTTGCTATTGGCTTGAAAAAAAAAAATTCTTCTTGTGGCAATATATTTGAATGTGCACTTGTGTTATTAACTGTGGAAAAGGAAGAAACTGACTGTTATCACTGGAACGTGAATTATATTATGTTGGAGTACGATAAAAGCTAATGGAGTACTACATTATACCATATGAATTTTTATGTAAATATATAGTATTGTGTTTGCCATTATTTCAATAAGAATAGTTCATTGAATTACTTCGTAACTTTTCCAATATTTAATGTGGCTACCCTCGTGGTACTCTTTGGTTTGTCATTGTCAGTAGTTGGTTTATTGTGCGATGGTATTGCTCAAAATATATTGGTTCTTGGAATAAGTTGAAAATAAGCAAATGCCTTCTTCAAAAATATAAAATATTTTCTTCAAAATGTTTTACTGCTTGAAATAAGATGAGGAAACACGCAATGGTGTCGCTCAAAATGTGTTGTGGCTTGAAATAAGATAGAAATTAGCAAATAAATTGTTCAAAAATACCGAATATTTTTCCTCAAAATATTTTACTGCTTGATATGAGATGAGGAAATTTGTGTTAGTGTTTTCAAAATGTATTGCTTCTTGAAATAAGATAGAAATAAGAAAATGTATTATTCAAAGTATATAATATTTTCATCAAAATGTTTTACTAACCTATTTGAAATAAGATAGAAATAAGCAAATGCATTGTTCAAAAATATCAATTATTTTCTTCAAAATGCTTTACTGCTTGAAATAAGACGAGGAAATATGTGATGATCTTGCTCAAAATGTATTGTTTCTTGAAATAAGATAAAAATAAGAAAATATATTATTTAAAATATCAAATATTCTTATCAAAATATTTTGCTGCTTGAAATGAGATAAGGAAATAGACGAAGGTGTTGCTCATAATATATTGGTTTTTGAAATAAGATCGAAATAAGCTAATACATTATTCAAAATATCAATTATTTCCATCCAAATATTTTGCTGCTTGAGGTAAGATTAAGAAATTGTCAATGGTGTTGCTCAAATTGTAATATTTCTTGAAACAAGATAAAAATAAGCAAATGCAAAATTCAAAAATACATTACATTTTCTTCAAAATGTTTTACTGCTTGAAATGAGATAAGGAAATAGACGAAGGTGTTGCTCATAATATATTGGTTTTTGAAATAAGATCGAAATAAACTAATACATTATTCAAAATATCAATTATTCCCATCCAAATATTTTGCTGCTTGAGGTAAGATTAAGAAATATGCAATGGTGTTGCTCAAATTGTAATATTTCTTGAAACAAGATAAAAATAAGCAAATGCGAAATTCAAAAATACATTACATTTTTTTCAAAATGTTTTACTGCTTTAAATAAGATGAGGAAATACGTAATGATGTTGTTTAAAATGTATTGCTTCTTGAAATAAGATAGAAATAAGCAAATGCATTATTCAAAATATTAAATATTTTCATAAAAATTTTTCGCTGCTTGAGCTAAGATTAGGAAATATGCAAAGGTGTTGCTCAAAATTCCATGTTTCTTGAAATACTAAAAAAAATTTCCACAAAATAAATTTTTCAAAGAAAAGTAAAGAACTCCAATAAACAATAACTGAGCAAAAATTAAATCAAATAATCAACCAAGCGTGAAACTACCGCAAATCAGCATCGATAAATAAATGAAACCCAAAACGAACAAAAATTACAATAAATATCCGAGTCAGACTCAAAACGAGTAGAAATTAAAATAAGTTGGGCTCAAAACCCTATGCCTTCCCAAAGCCAGAATATAACCTGCACTTTACTGAAAAAATATAAATGTTTTTACTTTTATAAATTTAATAAATCAAATAATATTAACATTTTGATTACTAAATATCAGTATATGTACATTAAACTGAAAAGCACATTCATTTTTTTTTTGAGTAAAGTGCAAATTATGTTCTGGCCTTGGGAAGGCATATGGGTTTTGAGCCCAACTTATGTTAATTTCTGCATGTGCAAAACTGCATGAAACCAAACGGCTATCTCAAAATTTTGATTGGATGTGTTTGGGGAAATGATGGGTGTGGAAGGGGTGTTAGTTGCCTTCCAATCACTTTCGACTATTAAAAAGGGCACTAGCCATTTCAATTTTCAATTGAATGAGCCCTTTTTGAAGTTTCTACGACAAAGCGTTCTATAAAAACCTTATATGCCCCCAGGGCATAGCTAAAACCCTTGCCTTGAGGATTGTAGGGGAGTTTCCTCCTCAAAAACATAATTTCTATCTGAAAATCAACTACGCTGAACAAAATAGCTATCTAAAAATTTTGATTGGATGTGTTTGGGGAAAAGGTTGGCGTCAGAGGGGGGTTAGGTGCCCTCAAATCACTGTAAACTATCAAAAAGGGCACTAGACCTTTGAATTTCAAATCGAATGAACCCTGTTTCACGTTTCCAAGACACAGATTTCAATAAAAACTTATATGCCCCCAGGGCATACCTTATAACCCTTGGCCTGAAGACTGTGGGGGGAGTGTCCTGCTCAAAAGTATAATTTTAAACTGCGTGGAACAAAATGGCTATATCAAAATTTCATTGGATGTGTTTGGGGAAATGCTGGGCGTAAAAGGGGTGTTAGTTACCTTCCAATCACTTTCGACTATTAAAAAGGGCATTAGCCATTTCAATTTCCAATCGAATGAGCCCTTTTTGAAGTTTCTACGACAACGCGTTCTATAAAAACCTTATATGCTCCCAGGAAATAACTTACAACCCTTGCTCTGAGGGCTGTGGGGGGGGGGGGGGGGGGGGGGGGGGGGGGGGGGGTCACCCTCAAAGACCTAATTCCCAGAACCTAAACTACGTTGAATAAAATGGCTATCTCAAAATTTTGATTGGATGTGTTTGGGGAAAAAACTGGGCGTGAGAGGGGGTTAGTTGCCGTCCAATCACTTTCGACTATTAAAAAGGGCGCTGGTGCTTTGAATTTCCAATCGAATGAGACTTTTTTGAAGATTCTACGACAACGCCTTCTATAAAAACCTTATATACCCCCAGGGCATAACTTACAACACTTGCCCTGAGGGCTCTGGGGGAGTGTCCTGCTCAAAAACATAATTTCTATCAGGAAATCAACTACGCTGAACCAAATGGCTATCTTTAAAATTTAGATTGGATGTGTTTCGGGAAGGTTGGGCGTAGAAGGGGTGTTAGTCACATTCCTATCACTTTTGACTCTTAAAAAAGGGCACAAGCCACTCAAATTTTCAATTGAATGAGCCCTCTTCGAAGTTTCTACGACAACTTCTTCGATACGATTTACCCTGCTCTAAAGGAAAAAAAAAATAATAAATAAATAATGCATTGTGCCAAACAATAAATCTTCAAAATATCTTCAAAATATAAAATATTTTCTTCAAAATGTTTTACTGCTTGAAATAAGATGAGGAAATACGCAATGGTGTCGCTCAAAATGTATTGTTTCTTGAAAAAAGGTAGAAATTAGCAAATGCATTGTTCGAAAATACCGAATATTTTTCTTAAAAATATTTTACTGCTTGAAATGAGATGAGGAAATTTGTGTTAGTCTTTCTCAAAATGTATTGCTTCTTGAGATAAGATAGAAATAAGTAAATGTATTATTCAAAGTATCAAATATTTTTATCAAAATGTTTTACTTTTTTGAAACAAGAAAATGTATTGTTCAAAAATATCAATTAATTTCATCAAAATGTTTTACTGCTTGCAATAAGACGAGGAAAATATGTGATGATCCTGCTCAAAATGTATTGTTTCTTGAAATAAGATGAAAATAAGAAAATAAATTATTTAAAATATCGAATATTCTAATCAAAATATTTTGCTGCTTAAAGTAAGATAAGGAAATAGACGAAGGTGTTGCTCGTTGCATATTGGTTCTGAAACAAGATGGAAATAAGTAAATGCATTATTCAAAATATCAATTATTTCCATCAAAATATTTTTATGCTTGAAATAAAATGAAGGGAAATAAGTGATGATGTTGCTCAAAGTGTGTTGTTTCTTGAAATTAGATTAGAAATAAGCAAATGCATTATAAAAAAAAACACTTAATATTTTTTCAAAATGTTTTACTGCTTGAAATAAGATGAGGAAATACGTAATGATTGAAATTTAAATTTGCTGATTGAAATATGATGAAGTTATATGCAAAGTTCTTGCTCAAAATGTATTTTTTCTTAAAGTAAACTAAGAAATAAGCAAATACATTATTGAAAATATTAATAGTTTCATCAAAACGTTTTGCTGATTGATATAAGATGAGGAAATAAGCGATGGTGTTGTTCAAAATGTAATGCCTCTTAAAATAAGATTGGAGATAAGTAAATGCATAAAATGTTTTCCTGTTTAAAATAAGATGAGGAAATATGCAATGGTGTTGCTCAAAATATATTGTTTCTTCAAATAAGATAGAAATAAGCAAATGTAGCCTACTATTCAAAATATCAAATATTTTCATCAAAATGTTTTTCTGCTTGAAATAGGATGAAGAAATAAGCGAAGATGTTGTTCAAAATGTATTGCTTCTTGAAATATGATGAAAATAAGCAAATCTAATATTAAAAAAAAAACATAGGATTTTTATCGTAATGTTCTACTGCTTGAAATAAAATGAGGAAATATGCGTTGGGGTTGCTCAAAATGTATTTGTTCTTGAAAAAAGATTGGAAATAAGCAAATATAATATTCAAAATACTAAATACTTTCTTTTAAATGTTTTAATGCTTGATATAAGATAAGGAAATATGCAATTGTGTTGCTCAACATGTATTGCTCCTTGAAATAAGATTGAAAATAAGCAAATACATTATTCAAAATACAAAATATTTTGATCAAAATGATTTACTGTATTAAATAAGATGAGGAATAACGCAATGATGCAAGGCCGCCGGTGGAAAATTTTCCAGGGGGGGGGGGGGGGGGGGTGGGCAGACTCCAACACAGCACTTGTGGTTGGGTGTCAGTTAAGTGGTTTACGGCACCAAACTCCGACTTCATCCCAAAGAGGACGAATTTGCAAGCAATTTAAAATCCTGAGAAGTTAATTGATTTAAAACTACAAATAACTATATTTTAGGCTTCCCAGATGCAAAAGAAGTAATGCCACACGGTGGTAGTTCTGGATTCAGCCAAGTTGATTCGCATTATTTTTAATGAAATTATGCCACATCTGGGGATCTGTAGTTGCGTATCAGCTATAATGAGGGGGGTGTGAGTAATTTTTTAGGTGGGGGTAGGGCAGATTCCTACAAAAGTACATTTTAATAGACAAACTGCTTACACTTCATGAGGCTTCAGATAAATGTTGAGAGATGAAGGCGGAGTAGGAATTAATTAAAATGTTTCTATATACAGCTAATATGTTACATTCCCATATCTACCAGCACAAAGGTGGAAAAAGTAAGGCAGGTCATCATCAGACCTGCCATGAAATTTATGTGGGGTGGCAATTACTGCTAGGAACTTAGTTTTCAGAAATTTTCAATGGTAATATTTTTCTTTTTCATTTATATGAAATACTTCAATGTATTTAAAAAAAATATGTAATATATTTATAGATAAGAAAATCCTATTGTAGAGGTTGTGATGGTTTCAGTTATGTAGAAGATCAAAAGTCTCACTGAATTTCCATCCATGCAAACAATAATCCTCCTTTTTATCCAACCAAAATTCTGTAATAGTAATATTAACAAGGAATTTTAACTGAAATTACTATTCATCACCAATTTTTTGAGTATATTCAAATTTTATCCAAAATTGTAATTGCAAATGTAAACGTAGAACGGTACTTTACAACGTACAATTATTGATTTGCACATTTTAACAGCAATTGACCAGGGATTTAAGGGATCGGTACCTCAAATTATATCTTGGTTAGGCCTAGGAGTGATTTGGAAAACAATCAGAAATTAAATAAAAAAAAAGAGCTTTTCAACTGAAAGCAAGAAACAGATTTAAAACCTATTTGAACAGCTTATTCTTTGTGAGAAGGGGGCTGTCTCCTTCTTAGCTACTTACTCTTTACTGTGAAGTTTGACTTTTTTCAAATTTCTTAAGAAAATTTGCAATTGGAAAAAAATATTTTTCAAAGAACTAAAAACTTTTTTTTAATGAGCAAGGTTCGAAAAGGGGGCAGTCTCCCTTATATACAGAGTAATTTATATTTATTTTTAGTTTTAAACTAGCTCCTTAATTTAGGTGAAAATCCTTTTCTATTTGCTAAATTGCATTTCTGAAACTAAAGTCTTATGAATACAATATACAATACATTTGGCAAAGCAGAAAAACGATCAACATTTCAATGATCTCTGTTTGGATTTTGAATGGTAATCGAAAAATGGATTTGAATGGTAATCGAACAATGGATTTGAATGGTAATCGAACAATGGATTTGAATGGTAATAGAACAATGGATTTGAATGGTAATCGAACAATGGATTTGAATGGTAATCGAACAATGGATTTGAATGGTAATCGAACAATGGATTTGAATGGTAATCGAACAATGGATTTTAATGGTAATCGAACAATGGATTTGAATGGTAATCGAACAATGGATTTGAATGGTAATCGAACAATGGATTTGAATGGTAATCGAACAATGGATTTGAATGGTAATCGAACAATGGATTTGAATGGTAATCGAACAATGGATTTGAATGGTAATCGAACAATGGATTTGAATGGTATTCGAACAATGGATTTGAATGGTAAGCGAACAATGGATTTGAATGGTAATCGAACAATGGATTTGAATGGTAATCGAACAATGGATTTGAATGATAATCGAACAATGGATTTGAATGGTAATCGAACAATGGATTTGAATGGTAATCGAACAATGGATTTGAATGGTAATCGAACAATGGATTTGAATGGTAATCGAAAAATTCATGGTAACGACATGGTAACCTGGCTCAGCAGCAACCAAAACTTTTAAAAAACAGAATTTTGATACCAATAAAAATATCTAAGGAATTGGCTTACTATGCTGATCCCAAATATATTAGTTTCATTAAGTTTAGTTTTTGCGCCTCAAAAGCTACGAGCCTGAGAAAATTTGTCTGATTTTCAGAAAAAGAGGAAACACACCCACTTGAAGTCATATAATTTTAATGAAAATAACGCCACCAGAGTCAACATATCAAAGAACCCTACTGTAGGCTAGATGTTTCAAGCTTATATCTACAAAAATGTAGAATTTTGTAGTTTTTACCGTTGATAAATCACGAATGCGTGTTTATTTGTTTTTTTTTGCTTGTTTTTTTTCTTCGGGGTGATCGTATTGACCCAGTGGGCCTAAAACGTCGGGGTAGGGTTCATTTTTATGGAAATAAAAAATTCTTGTGCCCTTTGTAAGTAACTAAGAAAATTAGAGGGCACTTAGGCCCCCTCCCACGTCACTTTTTTCCCAAAACCGTCCGATCAAAATTTTGTGATAGATTTTGCCTTCAGCATAGTTGAAAGGCCCAATAGATAGATATATAGATAGATTTTTATTTTTCCATATACCAGTAAAATAATTACATAACAATCTACAAATCCCCACAAAGGCTCCATGGCCTGTAGGAGGGGGATTATGAAAAGATCAAATAAACATTAAACATTTAAACACTTAAGATTTAAACAATATAAACATAACATTAATACTTAAACATATAAACATAAGCATTTGAACTTTTAACATGTAAAGCAATTGCTTAATAAAACGAGAAAAAAAAAAAAAAAAAAAAAAAAAAAAAATTAAATGAAAAAAACTATTGGCAGCAGGCAAAAGTAAAGAAAATTAATCACATGAAAACAAATATTTTTTTACTAGTCTTTTGAAGGTGTCAAACGAGTGGCATTCTCGAACCGAATCGGGAAGGGTGTTCCATGTCAAATGACACGCAACAAGAGGATTAAAATCGGATCTTATTGTTGGTGTATGGGGAATTTGGATATTTAGAGAACTACGGAGTTGATAATTTGACCGATCAGATACAAAAGAAGACGTAAATCTAAGGGATCTAGGAATGTCACCATGGATTTGAAGAAAAGCGAAAGACGCACAGGAAAGAATATAAAGTTTTTTAATATCAAGTAACGGCTTAGTTGCCGAACGATTTACATCCTGGATAAGATTTATAGCTTTATCATAAGTATTCGAAAGCGGTTTGAGAAAAGAAGGGAAAGTAGACATCCATATGACTGAACAATAGGAAACATAAGAATGAATTAAGCTATGAAATAGGATTCTTAGAATTGGCCCTGGAAAGATATGTTTTAGTTTTCTTAGAATACCGAGGTTTCTGCATACCTTCATTTTAATCAAATCAATATGGTGTTTAAAAGATAAATTTTCATCTAGGAGGATACCTAGGAAACGGACATGGCCATCCTTTGGTCTACTAATAAAGCCTTTGGATATATGAATTTCAGATAATGAGGACAAGCCTGGGATATACGAGAAAAAACTAAAAAAACTAGTTTTAGAAACATTTAAGGCAAGAGAGTTAGCATCAAACCAAATTGAAACTCTCTCAAAGAGGTCCACTAACTTTGTACGAACCTCATCCTCAGTTCTCCCAGAAGTAATAAGGGTGGTATCATCGGCAAAAGTAACAAGAGAATCCGAGGTATGCAAACTATAATTGTGAGTAAGGGAGACTGTTGGATGACATAGACGACAGCAATAAAGAGGATTTTTATTTCTAACTGCAAAAACTAGGTCATTTATATAAATTAAAAACAGTGCCGGCCCTAAAACTGACCCTTGAGGGACCCCCTTGTCAACACTTGATGGTGAGCGAAAAAGTGGATCAACAGAAATTATTCTACCAGACAAGAAAGACTTGAACCAATCAAACGCACTACCTCTTACGCCAAAATGAGAAAGTTTAAATAGAAGAACACTGTGGGTTAAAGAATCAAAGGCTTTACGAACTTCCAGAAACAAAGCAGCAGGAATCAAATGGGAATCTATAGCAGAGTGAAGATAATTCAGTAAAACTGCACAAGCATGCTCAGTCGAATGATGTGCTCGAAAACCAAATTGAAAATTGTGAAAAAAATCTTTAGAAGTAAGAAAATTATTAAGACGAGAAAGCATCGCCTTCTCAAATATTTTGCTAAACACAGACAACAAAGAAATTGGCCGATAGTTGGCTGGATCATTTCGTGTCCCCCCCTTATATAATATGATGACTCGAGCACGCTTGAGACTACTCGGGAAAATACCATGCTGAAAGGAGAGGTTAATAAGTTTTGTTAAGGGATAAATAATGGAAGGAAGTATGAACTTAATTACTTTAGTAGGAATATTATCAGGGCCAGACGACGAACAATTTTTCAATCCCAAACAATTTTAGCTATTTCTTTCTCCGTCGCTGGTTCCAAAAACATTGACTTCATACAAGGTGGCCCAAGATAAGACCTGAAGTTGGATCCTGAAGGAGAAGAACCAACAGCCGAAGCGGTCCTTTTACCAATATTCGCAAAATATGAAGTAAATGCATCTTGAACATTCAGTTCACCTTCGATGATTTTGCCATCGAGATCCAAAAAAGAAGGGGTTGATGGAGACTGAAAAGAGGGCCTAAGCACAGAATTTATAACCTGCCATGTTTTTCGTATATCTTTACCACAATCTGAAAAACAATTAAAATAAAACTGGGACTTGGCCTTTCGACACACAGAATTATAAATATTCCTATAAATTTTAAATCGCTGAAAGCAAATAGCTTTCATTGAAGGGCTAGCAGACTTAAAGGCCCTCCAGAGATTATTTTTTCTCCTACAACTCCTAAGGAGACCAGGGGTCATCCAAGGATTTAGAGGAAAAGCATTCTTAGACTTTCGATTAGAAGGTGAAACAGAACAAATATCAAGAACAGCGTCTTTAATAGACTCATAAAAAGTATCAAATAAATTACAAAAATCAGAATCACTCTCAAAACCACCCCAAGAAATTTCTGCCAATCTTGACCTAAGAAGCATCAATTCCGCTTCACCAAACCTAAAAGGCCTCTTACCAGACTCACTAGTCCTCTCAATAGTCAGTTTATCAAAACAGTATCTAGAGTAAACAGCGAAATGATCGGAAATGTCGCTCACTAAAACACAATTTTGGATCAAGGTGGCCGTACAGAAAATATTGTCAATCAGAGATGACGTACTCTCTGTTATGCGAGATGGGATACATACAGAAGGTAAAGTACCTGCGGCAAGCATGGACGACAGAAAATCCAAAGATACAGAAGACTTTATATCCATCAAGTTTATATTAAAATCTCCCATAATAATTAATTCAGTCGACTGTTTTAGGATGGTATCCAGTAGATCATTAAGGGTGTGTAGAAACAGTGGAATAGAGCCACTAGGAGATCGATAAATAATACCAACAATTAAATCCTTACCTCCACATTTAATATCAACGAAAAGTGACTCAAAGACACCTTCGATATTTCTGGATAAATCCATTCTAAGAGAATATGGGAGATTATTAGAAATATACAAAGCAAGACCACCCTTGGCCATCTTTTGTCGATTCAGTCGTTCCATTTTATAACCTTGCAAATCCAAAAGCATATCATTTTTAGAATCTAAAAAAGTCTCGCATAAACCAACAACGTCAGGTAGCCCATCAGAAACAATCTGTTTTAGATGGTCAATTGAAGAACAAAGACCCTGGATATTCAACTGGAGCACTGAAAAATATCCATCCCGCTTGACAGCCTCCCTCAGACTAGAAACATATTTACTTATTACTGTGTGGTTCACTGTGGTCAAATCACTGTTGACATGTCCGATAGAATTATTGATAATACTTAAAACATCTAACGGGTTATTTTCAAGCTCAAAAAGTCGTCCTACAACTGGGGGCGTTTCTAATTTGCCAGTAAAAAAAGACTAATCGATTTTAGATATGGCATTAAATCATAAAATATACATGCAAAAAAAAAAAAAAAAAAAAAAAAAATATCTAAGCACAATCTGCGAATGATCGAATCTTTCGTATCATTGATTGACCAGGTGGTTTGGCCAAAATTTGCCCGCGGTCAGTCCATACATTAAATTTACCGAAGCAATCTCTTGCCGCATTTAAAATTTCACGACGCTTTTTTTTAGCGATTCTGATAAAAATATTCCTCTCTTTACTAGTTTAGTCTTTTCTTTGAAAACAACTCGAGCTAATTCCACATTTTTGAAGCGTATTAGCACTGGAGACACTTTAGATTGATCATTAGAGTCATTCAAACTAAATCGATAAACATTTACAATATTATTAACTTCAAAACCAGGGACCAGCATCTTGTCTTTAATGATAACCGATACTTCTTTCTTTAGATCATTTCCAGGCCTCTGCCTTACTCCATTCATCACTAAGCAATCCAACATCTTTTCTTGTTCAAAATCATCCACTTTCGATTCCAATGACAAAATCCTACTTTCCAAGCTTTTAACCATTGCAAATAGTCCTTTGAGTGATTTTTCTATTCTTGGAATTTTGGGTTGTAATCAATGGAAATAGCATCATGAATTTTTTTACTATAATATCAATTGCTTGATTTGCTGTATCAGGGTCTGATAGTTTAGCCTTTACTTGACGGGAAATCTCAGCTGTAAGATTCACTTGTGTCCGATTTAATTCATCCTGGGTAAAAGCTATTTTTTGCAGGATTAGGCTAGGTGCCAGTGAGTCTTCTGCAATAACGCTCGCTGGGTTTAATGCTAGATAAGAAGGTGAAGACGATTTATAAATGTCTGGAAACGAATCTAATTCGGTAAATGCTTTACCAACATCTTTTTCCGTTCTTTTGCGAGCACTAGGGTTATCCGAAAGTAATTTCAAATTAGACTCTGCCACTTGGTGCTCAGAATGATCGCCGTAGCAAAAAACTGTATATCTCCATAATCCTTTAGCACCACTTTTTGACTGCAAAACAATTGCTGGCCAAGGGGGGTAACTTTTGAAACTAGCGAGAACAACGTCAAAAGGCTTGAATTTCGACATGAGCGTAGCACTGAAAATAAATAATTACTTATCTTTGAGTGGGCCAATTAATCCAGTAATTTGCAAATATTTTCAAGTAATTGCAAGTAGTCCAAGTATTTCAATGCACGATTCAGATGATAATAGTTCTGAATACTAATCCAAAGCCACAATCCATAAATAATCCTTAAGCCGTAATCACATGCAAGTCACTTGTGTAATCAGATTTTAGCTTGACAAATTCCTTTTACGCAAAATCAATTGGCTCCGTGCCTAGGTTTATCCACAAGTAAAAAATTAACCCGTGAAATGTACTTTTATTTTAAGATGTGAACTGGTCAGAGACTAGATAAAGAGATAAAATCACCCCTTACAGCCCCTGGGAAAAGGTTTTTAAGTTATAAAAATCACCGTTTGTTTTATTGGATATTGGAATATATGCATACATTTTTGGAGTGGGGAGAGGAGGACGAATTTTCTGCTGGGAGAATTTTCAATGGAGAGAATATTTTAAATTGGTGAAATTTGACGAAGAAATTTTAAGAAGAAATTAAAAGTATTAAAAATGAAAAAAATTAAGCAGTTACAAAGATACAGAAAACAATAGCCTACTTACAAAAACTTACAAATAGCCTACATACAAACTCCCAACATTAAGTTCTGTTGAGCAATGACAAAGCGCTGGACTGATATTTTTCAACGATATCAACAGTTTTGATTTTGGTTATGAAACACCAAAATATTTGTTGCCTTTAGACTCATGCTTATGAAAAGTAAAGCATTATCAAAGCAGTTTATTCCAAGTAAAACATCAAAAGTAAGATTCAGATAATCAACGAAAAAGTTTTAATTCAATATTTTTAATTTAATTTTAAATGCCAAAAGCCAGTATATTGGACACCTTTATACTTCATAACAGTAAAAAAAAAAACTTTTTGAAGTGAAAAATAGATAGATACAATCACTCCTAGAAACAAAAAAAAAAAGTAATAACAAAATACAAAAAAAGTATCCGTTCAGGGGGAAAATACAGAAATTCTTAGCATTCAGTTCAGACGAAACATTTCTGATTAAGCGGCTTCATATATCAGCTCATGGGTACTCTTGCAATGCAAGCAAATGTTGACAGCATATTCTTACCGAAATCGAACCTTATTAAGTTGTTATCCTTGTGTTTTTTATAATTATATGAACTTTTTTGCGTTCTAATAACTGCACTAATTACTAATAAACAAATAAATATTTAAGATCACCATAAAAAGTGGATTCTTTGACTGAATGTTATCAATAGTTTGGTTCTTTTACTTTCGTTATTGACAAGGATCGTTATTTACTTACCATTCATTACTATGAAGAATTTGTTGTTTTTTTTTGCTCCAACCAAATCATATAGAAAATTTTTTGAGGAAAACTAGTTAGGGGTTACTCAGTCAAAAATAAGAACTCGTATTTTTCTTATTATGGGTCAAAATCTATTGGCAAGCAGCCAAAAATGGGGCAACAAACATTTTTTCCACGGTTTTCCCTATTCTGCTCTCTTTCCTTTGGTTTCCTTATAATTGCTTTATAGTCCCAAATTTTCAGGGGGCGCATGCCCCCCTTGTCGGTGCCCATGAAATGATGTTGTTCAAAATGTATTGGTTCTTGAAAATAAGATGGAAATAAGCAAATACCTTATTCAAAATATCAAATATTTTTTAAATCTTAGATTTTTTAAAATAATTAAATATTTTTTATAAAAACAAATGTAATTTAACCTTATGTATCTTTATTTGTCTAAAACTAAAACCCAAGTTTCTTAAATAATCAAATATTTTTATTAAAAGCAGATGTATTTTAACTGGGTTTTTTTTAATTTCAGAACACTAAAGCCCAAGTTTCTTAAATGCTCAAATATTTCTAATAAAACAAGATGTATTTTATCAGTGTGCATTTATTTTCATGAAAACCTAACCCCTAAATTCTTAAATGATCAAACATTATTAATGAAAATCAAATGTATTTTATCCTTGTGTACTCTCATTTATGAAAACTAAAACGCAAGATTCTTAAATGCTCAAATATCTAAAAAAGTTAGATGTTTTTTTTAATCGTTTGCAGTTTCTCTTATGAAAAACTAAAACCTTAGTTTTCTTAAATGATCAAATATTTTTGATAAAATCAGATGTATTCTAACCGTGTGCTTTTTTATTTCTGAAATCTAAAATCCTGGTTTCTTTAATCACCAAAGATTATCAATAAAATAAGATGTATTATTATATGTTCAGCTTTTGTCATACTCGAACATAATATAATTCACTTTCAAGTGATAACAATAAATGTCTTCATGTTCCACAGTAAATTACAAAAGTGCACATTTATAAATAATACCGCAAAATAATTTTTTTCAAGCCCATAGCAACAGAAATTCACCTTTGATATTTGTGAAATATAAAATAAAAACGGTATAGGTATGCTACTCATGATTTTTTTAAGACAAATTGTATTTGTAGTGATACTTTTCTTTACTTAGTTCTTTTGTGTTATTTTGTCATTTTTTTTACTTGTTTATTTTTTTTTATTTAATGATATTAGAATATTATTCTCGATGTGTTTTAATATAATATTTAAAAATCCCACTTTGTATTTACTCAGTGTAGGAAACTTATGAAAAAAAAGTAAACTTGTTTTTATTCAACCTGAATAAAATTTATTCATAGAATTATCATGTTTTACTGAATATTAAGTAAGACAAATTTATTCATAGAATTACCATTGGAATTAGAGAATATTAAGTATGTACCGACTGGAATATAAAAATGACGTATCTCTTGTAAAAGAGGCAATTTGGCTACTAGGGAAGGCTTATGGCCAAATTCGGTTGCTAAATAAATCGGTTATGCAAATGATGTATCCCTTGTATTAATAGAAGATCTATGGAGCATCAGGCATGTAATCAGTACCTGTTGACCCACCACTACTCGTGAAACTTCTAAACAAATGGTTGCTCCGCAATTCTGACATTAGAAAAGCTGAAGACATATATTCTGGTTTGCGGATTTAATTTGAAAAAATCTGCAAACCAGAAGATTTGTCTTCAGCTTTTCTAAGAAAAAGCTGAAAATATATATATATATATATATATATATATATATATATATATATATATATATATATATATATATATATATATATATATATATATATATATATATATATATATATATATATATATATATATATATATATATATATATATATATATATATATATATATATATATATATATATAGATATATATATATAAAATATATATATGTTCTTCTAGAATGAACCTGACGTGCAACTTTAAAACACTTGGCTGCTCCGCAATTTTTACATTAGAACAACTGAAGACCCATCTCTTGGAATGCGAATTTAACCCAAAAAAAACTTGTCACTTGTAATTCAGGATGTGGCATAGTTATACACTTTGAAGAGCTTGAAAATCATAACTGTTTACAAAGATTAAGAACTGAGATGGAATCCAAGTTGTCATTAGTCGAAAAAAATAGTAGAGACGAGAGATCTAAGTTAGAGTCTAAATTGTCGAAGCTCGAAGTGGAAACTGCTGCATTGAAAAGGACAAACTTAGAGACACAGTCGAAAATAGAGCATGAATTCAAAGCAGAAATAGCCGCACTGAAAAAGATAACATCAGATATGCAGTCAAAACACAGAAAGATGGATTCTGAGTTCAAATCGGAGAATGCTGCATTGAAGAAGGCGCGAACTTACAGATGCAATTAAAGATTATGGGCCTAAGCTCTAATACAAATATGGTAAGTATAAACGTTTTTAACCCATAATAAATAGTACAAACCCTAGGAATATTTTCTAATAATAAAGCATTTTTAAACTACCTCATGTGAAAACGAACAGAAATTATTTTTGAAAACTATTCCTAAATCGAAATCTATAGTAGAAAAGTAGAGAGTCATATTAAAACCAAAGACCATGAAAGATAAGGCTTTATAAAAGTTTCACATAGAAATATTATGAATAAATTAATTAAACAAACATTTCAATCAAATATACATCTCAAAAATGATTTATAACTGAATAAATCAAAAGTAGAACGAACAAAGAAATACAAAAAAATACAAACAAAGAGGTGCCATACTGACTAAAATTTGTATACCTGAAAGGGGGCTAATTCTCTTCTTATCCCTAATCCAATATCAAAAGAATCCGAGGACATCTTCTATCCCAAAAAATGCCAATTCGCGAGGTTAACTTGTTAAATGTAAACTTTCCAAATACGTATTTGCAGTCCAATTGTTACTATGATAAATATAGTCAGTGAGAAAATACTTATTCCGGTTTGATTAGAAAAACCCTAAACGGACATTTAGTTTATTTCTAAGAGGCAAGTATAGTCTTGGATTTAAATTGTTTTGGGTAAAAGAATTCGGCCCCAGTTTAAATTGTTTGAAACAACAAGAGAGTATTGTTTCTACGTAATCGTTGTGAAGACAATAGCAGTTATAATTATAACCCTACAGATTGTATTTGGCTGTCACGGAGCATAGTTTTTATTTGAAAATTTTCTTTGTTAAATTACATCAAATAAACAAATTGAAAGACGTGAATTTTATAATGTGAATGAAAAAAGTATCATTGACTTGATAAAGAGATCCAATAAAAGTGAAACTACATTGTATTGTAGTAAATGTGATCCTGACTTTTCCCTACGTGATCTATACAAAGTGAATGTATATTATTTATCACCGCTAATTTTTGTCGACGATGATGAGCCTCTACATGTAGAAGAAGAGTAAAAAAACAAAAAGACCTTTTTTTGCACATATATGTTTTATTAGTAAACATATTCACTTTTATTATTATAACACTTTACTCGTAGGACACTGAAATCAATATTATATATGTAGGAGAGGGTATTTTCCGCTATGAAATAATTCAGACAAGGATTGTCCAAATAAATGTTGATAAATCTCTTGTAGGTGTAACCACGACATCGAAAAACAAAATACAATAGTGCATAAAAGCCACGGCTTTTGTTCGTCAAATCTTGTACTCTATTCTGGTTTTTAACTATAGATTTCCCATTGCTTTTAATATAGGTGATTATACGAAGGGTGTGGAGTGTATATCGCGAGCCGAAAGAATCAAAAAATTTAATACTTTTCCTAGTTTGAAATATGCATAGCAAATAACCAATATTTCTTATATTCGACGGACTGCTGTTAACAACGATAATGGTATGGTTATAACTTTGAATTTTTTCAAGGAAATCAGAGGGTATACAATAGGATTTGTATTTTGACATGAATGAGTTCAAGTGAAATACATCAATCATTTGACTTGTGTTCATGGTGCCAAGTTTAATAGAACACTGACGTTGGGGGTGATCTACCAATAGGTTTCAAATTTACTTAGTGATATTAACGTGATGCTTTCAGTTAAAGCTTCAGCGAATATGCACTCTAAGCGTACATTCCCAGTTCTAACAAAACTCATAGCTTGAGTGTCAAACAAGTCCATAACAATTACACAATGAATTTTTGAAAACATTAAGTCTGTTTTCGATTTTTAAATAGTTGTGAATCATGATCCAGTGATTGCATAGTCCATTTATATTGCATAGTCATAGTCAATTTATATTTACAGTCATGAGTATGTCTCAAAACCCCTAAGCCATCCCAAGGCCAGAATATGATTTGCTACGTTACTGAAAAAATATAAATCTTTTTACAACTTTAATAAATCAAATAATATTAACATTTCGATTATTAAATATCAGTATATGTATATTAAACTGACAATGGACATTCATTTGTACTTTTTGCAGTAAAGTGCAAATTATGTGCTGGTCTTGGGAAGGTATAGGGAGTTTGAGCCCTATTCATGTTAATTTCTGTTTATTTTGAGTTTGACTCAGTTATTTATTGTAATTTCTGTTCGTTTTGAGTTACATTTATTTATCGATGCTGATTTGTGGTAGTTTCACGCTTGGTATATTATTTGATTTTATTTTTTGCTTTTTTTGGTTTAATGGAGTTCTTTACTTTTCTTTGAAGAACTTATTTTTTGCATTTTTTTTAATTAATTTCTGTTCGTTTTATATTGACCTAGTCTCTTCAGGGAATAAAATTATTCTTTAAATCTTTTCATTTTTTTAAGACTGTATAGTTTGGCCTGCTATTTGTGGGCTGGAGAAAAATTTTCAGCGATTTTTAACAATCGGAACACAAATAGTAATATCCAATTTAGTTTCATACCTCCTCTAGCTGACCTGAAATAGAAAGCTTGATACCATTCGCAAAAAAATCTGTTTACTTTCTTTGATAGCTTGGATATACTTACGCTATTTTGATTTGGTTAAACTTCAAAAGCAGAAAAAGCCTCGAAAGTTTGAACATAATACCCTAAGTCGTTCTTGGGCTACTGCTGAGATGTCTTATTGGGAATCAGCATTAACACCGTGCATTTTGATTTGATCTTGAGGCAAAATTTAAATCTTAAACATAATGGGCAAATGGGAGGGTGGGCGTGGGAGGGGGACTAGTTGCACTCCAATCACTTTCGACTATTAAAAAGGGCATTAGCCCTGTCTATTTTAAATCGAATGAGCCCTTTTCAAAGTTCCTAAGACAACTCTTTCAATACGAAGTGCCCTGGTCTAAAACAAAAAGAAAAAAAAAGAGAAAAATAATAATACATTGTACCCACATCAATCTTTACAATAAAAATGTCAAGTCTTTGCAATCACTTTCAACCATCAAAAAAGGCACTAGCCCTTTCAATTTCCTATCGAATGAACCCTTTTGAAGTTTCTACGACAACACTTTAAATAAAAAACCTTATATGCCCCAGGGCATAATTTACAACCCTTGCCCTGAGGGCTGGGGGAGGGAGGAGTGTCTTCCTCAAAGACCTAGTTTCTGAAACTTTCAACTACGTTGAAGAAAATAGCTATCTCAAAATTTTGATTGGATGTGTTTGGGGAAGTAGTGGGCGTGAGAGGGGGGTTTCTTGCCGTCCAATCACTTTCGAATACTAAAAAGGGCACTAGCCGGTTCGATTTCCAATCGAATGATTCCTTTTTGAAGTTTGTATGACAATGCTTTCTACAAGAAAAAATCGTATATGCCCCCAGGGCATAACTTACAACCCTTGCCTTGAGGGCTCGGGGGGGGAGTGTCATCCTCAAAAACATAATTTCCAGATTTTTAACTACATCGAACAAAATGGCTATCTAAAAATTTTGATTTGATTTTGATCGTGGGTGTGAGAGGGGTGTTAGTTATCCTCCAATCACTTTCTAATATTAAAAAGGGCACAAGCCCTTCCAATTTCCAATCGAAAGAGCCCTTTTTGACGTTTCTACAACATCACTATCTATAAAAACCTTATATGTCCCCAGGGCATAGTTTACAACCCCTGCCCTGAGGGCTGGGGAGAGGGGAGAGGGGTTGTCATCCTCAAAGACCTAATTTCTAGAATTTTCATATACGTTGTAGGAAATTGATATCTCAAAAGTTTTATTGGATGTGTTTGGGAAAATGGTGGGCGTGAGAGGGGAATTAATTGCCCTCCAAAAAATTCCGACTTTTAATTTTTTACGAAATTAATCCCTTTTAATTTCAAATAGAATAAGCCCGTTTTGAAGTTTCTACGACGACACTTTCCATAAATTCCTTATATGCCCCAGGGCATAACTTACAACCCTTGACCTGAGGGCTGTGAGGGGTTGTCATCCTCAAAGACATAATTTCTGGACCTTTCAACTACGTTGAAAAAATGGCTATCTCGGAATTTTAATTGGATGTGTTGAGGGAAATTTGAGTGGGTGTTTGATGGGGGTTACTTGCCAGTTAATGACTTTCAACTACTAAAAAGAGCACCAGCCGTTTCAATTTCCAATCGAATGATTCCTTTATGAAGTTTCAACCACAACGCTTTCTATAAAAAAATTACCTTATATGCAACCGGGGCATAGCTTACAAACCTTTTCCTAAGGGCTCTGGGTGGAGCGTCATCCTCAATCACATAATTTCCAGACTCTTTAACTAAGTTGAACAAAATGGTTATCTCAAAATTTTGATTGCATGTGTTTGGGGAAATGGTGGGTGTGAGAGGGGTGTTAGTTATCCTCAAATCGCTTTCGACTATTGAAAAGGGCACAAGCCCTTCTAATTTCCAATCAAATGATTCCTTTTGAAGTTTGTTAGACAAGTTCAAGTTCAAGTTCTTTATTAATCAATAAAAAAAATTTTTTGACAAAACTATCAAATTAATTACCCACAGTGAGAATAACTCGTGTGTGGGTTTATATACACTCAACAATAAAAACTAATACTATCTCCAGATACCGTAATAAAAAGATTGCTCTTCAACTCTCCGTACGGTAACAACAAACAAAATCCGCAAAAAAATCAAAGTAACCAAATAAATAAAATGAAATGAAAAGCATCCACCCAAAAATAAATCAAATTAATAATTACTGATTAAATGATTCATTAATCTAATTTTATTATTAACCAATGAATTATTCAAATCTATAAAACTATGAAATTTATTCCAATAATATATAATACTATGCCTTGGTGAAAAACGTGACCTTTCAGATTTTATTAAAGCCTGACGGACAAGAGAACTGTCACGGGTCCAATATGTATGCAAAACCTGATTATCATCCAGAAAAAATTATTATGCAAATAAAAATACTCAGGCAAAAGACCTTGAACGTGTTTAATCATATAAAGAACAGAATGGAAAGAAGAGAAAAGATCCAGTGGAAGGATATTTAAAATTTGATACATACTTTTTGTTGACGATTTACCAGGGTAAGAAAACGGGCTAGGCAGGCAATTTCTCAATAGACGCAGAGCTTTATTTTGTTGCCTCTGAAGAGGAAGAATATGAGTTTTAAAAGTATTCAAAAAAATAATGGGACAGTAATTTATATATGAATGCACTAGAGAATGATAAAAGAGATTTCAGGGCAAAAAACGGCAGAACAAATTTCAGATGATTCATCATACCAATATTTCTGCCAGTTTCATTCGAAGATAAATTACATCTTTTAAATGATAAACTTGAATCCAGTATTATCCCGAGATATTTAATATCATCAACTCTTTCAATTTCAATGGGTGGGCCTTGAATATTAATCATCATAATTTCCGGTGCTGTTTTCCCAGTACGAGAGAAGATGATGAATTTTGTCTTATTACAATTAATAGTCAATTTATTTCTCGAAAACCATAAGATAAGCCTCAACAGTGCTGATTCCAACCTAAGCTTCAAAGATCTAGAGTCGGGGCTGCTTACATTGCATGCCGTGTCATCGGCGAATAATATGTTAAGGCAATATCATTGATGCTATTACTGATATCATTAACATAGATAAGAAATAGGAGTGGACCCAAAATAGAGCCTTGTGGGACTCCGACTGACTGAGATTGAGATACTGATGAGGAAGAAGTATCACCTCCGTCTACATACTGATTTCGGTTTTTTAGGTAAGACATTACTAAGTCATTAACTGGGCCTCTTATGCCACAGTTATCAAGTTTAGTATGCAATATTTTATGGGAAATCGTATCAAATGCCTTTTTAATGTCAATAAAAATTGTAGCAGGAATATCACCTTTGTCGAGGGCGTCATGAACAAACTGAGTCATTGCCATAATAGCATGCTCAGTAGAGTGAGACTTCCGGAACCCAAATTGCATCGGAATAAAAAATTTAGATTTCATTAGAAAGCTGACTATACGGTTATATAGGCACTTTTCAAGCAACTTCCCAAAAGTAGACAGGATCGAAATCGGCCGACAGTTTGTTGGGTTCTTTGGGTCTCCTCCTTTATACAAAGAGATAATTCTTGCAGACTTGAAACAAGAAGGAAATCTTCCGGTTTTAAAACAGAGGTTAAACACATGGGAAAGCGGGTTTACAATATTTGGTGCTATGCACTTAATCAGATTAGTCGATGACCCATCGGTCCCTTCCGAAGATCCATTCTTTAAAAGGTTTGCTGTAAGTAAAAGTTCATCTGGGGTTACAGGAGTAAGAAAAATGGAGCAATTGAGAGACGGGGGTAGATATGATTGAAAGTCCTCTCCAGTTTCATTATCCAGATGATGGGCCAGGTTGTTCCCAGCAGTTGACGCGGTTTCCTCACCAATTTTTGCAAAGTGTATATTTAATGCATTGATAACTTCCACATTCCCTGTAGCCAGTTTAGTTCCATCTTCAGCTATTAATTCATCAGGAAGATCATGGGTCTTATGTTTTCCTAAGCACTTATTAATTATTTCCCATGTCTTCTTGGGGGACCCTTCTGCTTCAACAAATGCTTCGGCGAAGTAATGACTTTTTGCTGATCTTAAAATTTTTGTTAAATAATTTTTGTATCTGCGAAATTCAGCTAATTTAACTTCAGATGGATTCATTGAGTATGCCTTATGTAACAGATTCTTATTTTTTATTGATACCAGCAATCCAGGAGATATCCAAGGCTTAATCGGCTTTATACTATTCCTTCTTGATATTTGACGGAGAGGGAAAGCATTGTTGAAACAACTCACAAAAAATTCAGCAGCAAAATCAAGGTCCGAAGACTCTAAACAAGAAGAAAAGTCACTTGAAGAAAGCAATACTTTAAGTTTACTTAAGGAGTTTTCTATTAGTCATTCTCATTTTTCTTTTAGTAGGCCTATTAAACTCTGTAATCAAGTGAAAGTCGGTCACAAGCATCAAATGGTCTGAAAAATCTTCAATAACCACATCACTAGACTTAAGTTCCAGATTCGTAAACAAATTATCAATAAGGGAAGCAGAATATTTCGTTATTCTTGTTGGGACTCTATAAGCTGGTAAGAGACCACCGGATAAGCAAACTGATAACAAGTCAGCCCCGTCAGAAGATATTCCGTGGAAATTACCACTTGAATTATTAGAATTATATAAATCAATATTAAAGTCACCCATGATAACTATTTTTGGATACTTTTTCGAGGCAATAAGCACAAAATCATCAAGAAGTTCCATAAATTTTGAAGCAGGAGAACTTGGAGGCCGGTAAAAAACACAACAAAAAATTTTCATACCATTTACATCTATTTTAACTGCCAAAAAGTCAAACGCCATTTCAAGATATAGGTGATCAAATTCACTTACCAGATCTGACTGAATTGTTGATTTAATGAAAAAACCTACCCCTCCCTGTTTTTATTAATCCGATTCTTATGAAAAAAAAGTATAATCCTGTTATTAATAAATGTCTTTGTCGAATCATTTAAAAATGTTTCACAAGAGGCGAACACATCTATATTATGATGAGAAATAAACAGGGATATTTGATCAAAAATATTTAGTAACCCGCGACAGTTCAAAAATGCCATTCTAAATTAGAGCCTTTATTTAAAACATGGGTGGGGAGTAGATATTTATTTTTGGGGATAGAATGAACCATCACATCAAAAACATCGTCATCATTGCATAAATTCTCAAATATTTTATCTAAATCAAGGGGGTGCTCCTCAAAATTACGAATTCTATTATCCATTATCTCGATGCTGGGTATACTTATTGACAAAAAGTGACTTACCAACCATACGGAGAGTTAAAGGAGACACAATTGTAACCAGAACTTCATCTGACAGAGACAAACATAAACAAAAAACTAGAAATTTATAACATGAAAACCTTATATAAGAAAAATCAGGAATAGTGTGGCACAAAGTAAAGAAATTAAATATAACAGTTTTGATAACAAAAAAAAAAAAAAAAAGTAAGAAAAAAAACCAAATAATACTCATTATGATACTTTTGCGAACGGGTCTCCGAAAATAAGACAATCATGATCGCTTTTTTAAGCCCGATGGATAATGTTTTTTAATACGCTTCGTGATTCATTTTTTCCGTACGTTCTAGTGATTTTAAGAACTTGTCTAGCAATTATTGATCAGACAGCGACAAAACTGGTCTCGCCCCTCCCTCAGGAAAAATCTGAGTTATTTCCTCTCTTCCGATCCAAAAAATATTAATGATGTCTCCCCTCCTGAAGTTTTTGTTTTACTCGTAAAAGACGTAACAAAAATGCATTTAAACATGTTTTTGATGCATTTTTTTTTTTTTGCTTGTGAAACACCCTAAAATAAATACCCGCCCCCCCCCCCCAACAAAATCCTGGATATGCCCTTGGTTCTAAGTATATATATATATATATATATATATATATATATATATATATATATATATATATATATATATATATATATATATATATATATATATATATATATATATATATATATATATATATATATATATATATATATATATATATATATATATATATATAGATTAATTCTTACGTGTTAAAGTGTTCTTTAATTCATTTGGTTTGTTTTTGTGGCGTATTTTTATCTCATCCAATCACGTTACTATGATTCACAATCGATTTATGCTGGCAAAAAAGCAAAACCTGATTGTTTTTTTTTTTTTTTTGTATGAAACTTTAAGCCAATAAAACGAAGAAACAGTTTTCAAGTTGCACCTTCTTTTAGAAGTAAACTATCTGTTTTCTGTACTTAAATAGAATTGATTTATTAGTTGGTTAGCAATTAGGTGATAGTATGTACGTTGGTGACATATTTAAATGACGATATGATTTTGGACTAATAAATTAATGGACTTGATAAACTAATGAACGCTTAAATCGATGAGCATAAATCAATGGGTGTTAATTAATGGACTTGTTGCTTAAATCGATGAGCATAAATCAATGGGTGTTAATTAATGGACTTGTTGTTGATTAATGGGTGTTAATTAATTAATAAATTAATGGACTTGATAAACTAACGAACGCTTAAATCGATGAGCATAAATCAATGGGTGTTAATTAATGAACTATTAAATTAAAGAATCGATTATCTTGAGCAGATTCAGAGTAAACTAGGGGTTTGGTGGCAAAACTGTTGTTTTCTAACGCAAGTTTTTTTCTCTCCACATTCAATGAGTGGGAATATTTATACCTTGTCAACTTTCTAGCGCTACTATATAGATCTGTTCAAAAAGTGTCAGAAAACTGTTCATGGCCTAATTTAACCTTAGACATAAGAAATCGAAACTGGTGTTCCCTTGATTTATTCTTTATGATCTTTAATTTGCAGGTGTCGAAATTAAACGAACAAATAGTGGCACAGGGTGAAAATGTCAGAAGTTTGAAAGCAAGCAAAGCCGATAAAGTATTAATTGATCAGCAAGTTAAAATCTTATTAGCCCTCAAATCTGATTTTAAGGTGGCTAGTGGCTCAGATTGGAAGCCTGGCGCTGCACCAGTATTAACTGGAGTAAAATCAGTACATCAAATTAATAGTGAAATTGCTGCTCAAGGGGAGAAGGTCAGAGACCTGAAGTCCAAGAAGAAAGCTGATAAAGCCGTCGTTGATTCTGAAGTGAAAGCCTTATTGGCATTGAAGGCTGAGTTTAAGGCTGTAACTGGCTCAGATTGGAAGCCTAATGGTACACCTGTGGTAACAGCAGTAAAATCAGCAGAGCAAATTAATAGTGAAATTACTGCTCAAGGGGACAAGGTCAGAGACCTGAAGTCCAAAAAAGCAGATAAAGCTACAATTGATTCTGAAGTGAAAGCCTTATTGGCCTTGAAAGCTGAGTTTAAGGCTGTAACTGGCTCAGATTGGAAGCCTACTACTGTACCAGTGGTAACGCCTACTACTGCACCAGAATAAGATAATCATAATCCTCAAACAATCATAAATTATCAAATAACTTTACAACCAGACCACTAAACACAAAATAACAAAATACTCCACAAAATCATATAAATCAAAACTCAGATTACTACTATCCAATTCAGTTATTGATCAGCTCTCTCCCATATCACCGAACCATTTTTTTTTATCTCAAGCCATACGTGGGTTCCTTTATTTTTAACCCGAGAAGCAACAATCATTCCAGACTCCTTCATCTCTTTTGCTTTAGTGAGGAATCCTGTGCGTAAAGTGTTAAGTGCTGGAGGAAGGTCCGTGCAAATTCTTATTCCAGAGCCCTTAAGCTTGGATACGTTTTGCATAACTAAATACGCTTCAGCTTCATTCCTGAGCCTAATTAGCACTGGATTAACTGCCGGTTTACGTGTCTGACTTTGATTACGGCGTCTATTCGTTATATTAACAGTTTTTCCTCCTAAGTGGTAACATTTGTTAATTGACACAGATGACTCAATTTTTAAGGCATTCTTAAGTAGATCTTTCACGTGAGCTTCAAGGGATTGATTCGGATTAATATCTGTAGGTAAGCCGTGTATGATCAAGTTCGAACTTCTTTCTTTTACTTCAATTAGTAGCATTTGACGCTCGAGCAACGAGTTCTTCTGCTTTTGCTCTTCCAGTGACCTTTCTAATTCGGCTATTTTTCCATCTCTTTCTAAAGCCTCATTCTTTAACTCCTGTATTTCAGAAGATAAATTGTTAACTGCAGTTATTAAATCACCCTGCTTACTAAGTAGTCGGTCTAATTTTTCGTTTTGGAGCTCATTAGCTTGGTCGAACTTGACTTGAGATACTGGAATATTCATTATATAATTTGGCGATATGCCCGAACACAATATTTTTTTTTTAACATCATTAAACGAGACTTACTCGCAGGGGGGGTGAATGACTACCCCCGAAAAAATCCAAAGAACGTGTTGTTGAAAGAAAAATTTCTGTTGAATCAACTACAGTTCAGGTATCCAGTAATTGCGTAATTTTAATCCTTTCATTCACTCAAATGTTTTTCAATTAGGATAGCTATCTATTTCATATTTTGGTCTTCACAGTACAGGAGCTAGATTCTATAAAGGAAAGACCTTATATGCCGCCAGGGCATAAATTACAACCCTTGCCCCGAAGACTCTGAGGGGGTTATCATCCTCAAAGTCCTAATTTCTAAAACTTTTAACTACTTGGAACAAAATAGCTATCTAAAAATTTTGATTGGATGTGTTTGGGGGAAAAGGTGGGCGTGAGAGGGGGGTTAGTTACCCTCAAACCACTTTCAACTATTAAAAAGGCACTAGCCCTTTGAATTTCCAATCGAATGAGTCCTTTTTCAAGTTTCTACGTCAAAACTTTCAATAAAAACCTTATGCCCCAGGGTATACCTTGCAATCCTTACCCTGAGGGCTTTAGGGAGAGTGTCATCCTCTTAGATATAATTTCCGGACTTTTCAACTGCTTTGAAAAAATCTTTATCTCAAAATTTAATTGAATGTGTTTGGATAAAAGGTGTTCGTGGAAGGGGTGTTAGTTGCCTTCCAACCACTTTTGACTTTTAAAAAGGGCACTAGCCATTTCAATTTCCAGTCAAATAAGTCCTTTTGAAGTTTCTATGACAACGCTTTCTATAAAAAAAATTATATGCCCCAGAACATAACTTACAACCCTTGCCTTGAGAGCTGTGGGAGGATTTTCTTCCTCAAAGACCTAATTTCCAGAAGTTTCAACTACGTTAAACAAAATGGCTATCTTAAAATTTTGGTTCGGATGTGTTTGGGGAAAAGGTGGGCATGAGCGGGGGGTTAGTTGCCCTCCAATCACTTTCGACTATTAAAAAGGGAACTAGTCCTTTGAATTTCCAATCAAAAAAGCCTTTTTGTGAAGTTTTAGTAGTAAGCTAGTAATAGATTGAAAAGGGACAAGGAAACTTACGCCTGAGGCATGAATATGCAGTACAGTTACACGGGGACATTGCAAAAAAAGCAACAATTTTCATTGGTACCTTTCCAAGCAAAGTGATTAAACACGTTTTGAAACTAAATGCTATTTGATTGGCTAAAAATTGGATGGTACAATCAGAATTGTTTGATTGACATTTGCAAAAAGGGATAAGAGATTCGCGAATTGGATATTGCGTCTTTCTGAACTTTCTGGGGAGGGGAATGAAGGCAAGTATTTACTTAAATAATGCTAGGAGGAATTGAGTTTTGTGGGTGGTGTGAAAAAATGGTACTTATTCAATATCTTGGTAAACATACGACTAGAAATGCTTCAGCATAAATAGGGGTATTGCGTCTTTCTGAACTTTCCGGGGAGGGGAATGGAGGCAAGTATTTAGTTTAAATAATGTTAGGAGAAATTGAGTTTTGAGGATGGGGTGAAAAAATGGTACTTATTCAATATCCTGGTAAACATACGACTAGAAATGCTTTAGCATAAATAGGGGTATTGCGTCTTTCTGAACTTTCTGTGGAGGGGAATGGAGGCAAGTATTTACTTCAATAATGCTAGGAGGAATTGAGTTTTGTGGGTGGGGTAAAAATGGTACTTGTTCAATATCCTGGTAAACATACGACTAGAAATGCTTCAGCATAAATAGGGGTATTGCGTCTTTCTGAACTTTTTGGGAAGGGGAATTGAAGCAAGTATTTACTTAAATAATGCTAGGAGGAATTGAGTTTTGTGGGTGGGGTGAAAAATGGTCCTTATTCAATATCCTGGTAAACATACGACTAGAAATGTTGTCTTATCTCTAGTATGTACAAGAATGTGCAGCGTAGCTTAACGTGGACATTGCATGAAAGCTGGCAACCTATAAAGTAGCCAAACACGCTTTGAGTTTTTTGTTTTTTTTAAATCGAAAAACTAGAGATTGTTAAATTTTGTATTTAGGAATGATTTTGTAGGTAAAGCTGTCTATCACCCATGCGTTATCCAATGTTCCATTTCTTTGAAGTTTCGGCTAGGGGAGATGGGTTGATTGGCAGAAGGATGTCTTAGCATAATTATAGTGGGGGGTGAATTTTTAATAAAATAAATAAAATTTATTTAATAAAATAATAAAATTTTTAACGAGAAATGGATGAAAGGTGTTTGGGGGGGGGGGGATGTGTTGATTGGCAGAAGGATGTCTTAGCGTAATTATAGTGGGAGGCGAGTTTGCTAGCGAAAAAGCCGAGTGGATGACTTAAAATTTTTAACAAGAAATGGCTGAAAAGTGTTTTGGGGTAGATGGGTTGATTGGCAGAAGGATGTCTTAGCGTAGTTATAGTGGGGGGGGGGGCGAGTTGCTGGCGAAAAACCAGCATGGATGACTTGAAATAAATTTTTAACGAGAAATGGCTGAAAAGTGTTTTGGGGGAGATGGGTTGATTGACAGAAGGATGTCTTAGCGTAGTTAAAGTGGGGGGTGAGTTGCTAGCGAAAAACCCATGTGGATGACTTGAAATAAAATTTTTAACGAGAGATGGGTGACAAGAGTTTTGGGGGAGATGGGTTGATTGCCAAAATGATGTCTTAGCATAGTTATAGTGGAGGGCGAATTGCTAGCGAAAAAACCTGTGTGGATGACTTGAAATAAAAAATTTTTAACAAGGAATGGCTGAAAAGTGTTTTGGGGGAGATGGGTTGATAGACAGAAGGATGCCTTAGCGTAGTTATAGTCGGGGGCGAGTTGCTAGCGAAAAACCCCTATGTGGATGACTTGAAATAAAAATTTTTAACACGAAATGGCTGAAAAGTGTTTTGGGGGAGATGGGTTGATTGGCAGAAGAATGTCTTAGTGTAGTTATAGTGGGGGCGCGAGTTGCTAGCGAAAAACCCGTTTGGATGACTTGAAATAATTTTTTTTACAAGAAATGGCTGAAAAGTGTTTAGTGGGAGATGGGTTGATTGGCAGAAGGATGTCTTAGCGTAGTTATAGTGGGGGGCGAGTTTCTAGCGAAAAACCCGTGTGGATGACTTGAAATAAAAAAATTAACAAGAAATAACTGAAAAGTGTTTTGGGGAAGATGGGTTGATTGGCAGAAGGATGTCTTAGCGTAGTTATAGTGGAGGGCGAGTTGATAGCGAAAAACCCGTGTGGATGACTTGAAATAAAAATTTTTAACAAGAAATGGCTGAAAAGTGTTTCGGGGGAGATGGGTTGATTGACAGAAGGATGTCTTAGCGTAGTTATAGTGGGGGGGCGAGTTGCTAGCGAAAAAACCCGTGTGGATGACTTGAAATAAAAAAAAAATTAACAAGAAATGACTGAAAAGTGTTTTTGGAGATGGGTTGATTGGCAGAAGGATGTCTTAGGGTAGTTATAGTGGGGGGCGAGTTGCTAGCGAAAAACCCGTGTGGATGACTTGAAATAAAACTTTCAACGAGAAATGGATGAAAGGTGTTTTGGGGGGGATGAATTGATTGGCAGAAGGATGTCTTAGCGTAGTTACAGTGGGGGCGAGTTGCTAGCGAAAACCCGAGTAGATGACTCGAAAAAAAATTTTTAACGAGAAATGGATGAAAGGTGTTTTGAGGGAGATGGGTTGATTGGCAGAAGGATGTCTTAGCGTAGTTATAGTGGGGGGCGAATTGCTAGCGAAAAACCCGTGTGGATGACTTGAAATAAAAAATTTTTAACGACAAATGGCTGAAAAGTGTTTTGGGGGAGATGGGTTGTGATTGGTAGAAGGATGTCTTAGCATAGTTATAGTGCGATAGTGGAGGGCGAGTTGGTAGCGAAAAACCCGTGTGGATGACTTGAAATAAAAATTTTAACGAGAAATGGCTGAAATTTGTTTTGGGGGAGATGGGTTAATTGCAGAAGAATGTCTTAGAGTAGTTACAGTGTGATAGTGGGGGCCGAGTTGCTAGCGAAAAACCCGTGTGGATGACCTGAAATAAAAAATTTTAACGACAAATGGCTGAAAAGTGTTTTGGGGGAGATGGGTTGATTGGTAGAAGGATGTCTTAGCATAGTTATAGTGTGATAATGGAGGGCGAGTTGGTAGCGAAAAACCCGTGTGGATGACTTGAAATAAAAAATTTTAACGAGAAATGGCTGAAATTTGTTTTGGGGGAGATGGGTTAATTGGCAGAAGAATGTCTTAGAGTAGTTACAGTGTGATAGTGGGAGCCGAGTTGCTAGCGAAAAACCCGTCTGAATGACTTGAAATAAATTTTTTTTAACAAGAAATCTCTGAAAAAATATTTTTGGTTCAAATGTGAAACTTAAGTCCAGTTATGAATCGAAAAATAAACTATTTCTGTAAAATCTGAACTGATAAGGGTTTTTGACCGTAAACTCTAGTTTTGTGTAAGAAAATTATGGAAAATACAATTCTCTGATTCAAATGTGAAACTTAAGTCCAGTTATGGATCCAAAAATAAACAATTTCTTTAAAATCTGAGCTAATAGGGGTTTTTGACCGTAAACTCTAGTTTCTTTTGTAAGAAAATTATGAAAATACAATTCTCTGGTTCAAACGTGAAACTTAAGTCTATTTTTGGATTGAAAAATAAAACTATTTCCGTAAAATCTGAGCTAATAAGGGATATTGACTGTAAACTCTAGTTTTTTGGTAGAAAATTATGGAAAATACAATTCGTTGGCTCATAGGTGAAACTTAAGTCCAGTTATGGATCGAAAAATAAAACTATTTCCGTAAAATCTAAGCTAATAAGAGTTTTTGACCCTAAACTCTAGTTTTTTGTAAGAAAATTATGGAAAATACAATTCTCTGATTCAAATGTGAAACTTAAGTCCAGTTATGGATCAAAAAATAAACTATTTCTGTAAAATCTGAGCTAATAAGGGTTTTTGACCGTAAACTCTAGTTTTTTTGTAAGAAAATTATGGATAATACAATTCTCTGGTTC